>OY751320.1:25680036-25922536 GCA_963564615.1 Rhorus exstirpatorius
TTTCTCGTTTAATTCTTCCGTGGCATATTCATGGTTATAATGATTCATGTTATCGTTTAAGTCATAACTGTGCATATATTATTGACGCAAAAAAAAGTATTCGATTTCAGTCTTGCTTTCCTTAAAAAATGTATCCTCTTCGTTAACTTCAACAGCAACGTCTGAATTTTTTTTTATAAAAATATAAATTTTCGATGTCCCTCTAGCGTTTTTAAATACTTTAATTTCGTTAAAAATCGAAATTCTCATTTGCCTCTTATAGGGATTCTCGACAGCTTATTTTGAATTTTGTTCGAACGAGAAATCAGGTTTACAAACTCGACGTCCCTGCGATAATATCTAAAAGTGCCCCGAGGACGAAATTTTTTTTTTTTTATTCAAACCGCGATCACGTTTAGATTTCTTGCTTGTTTTTTTTTGCAAATTCTTTCGGAACGACAAAAACAACAAATGATTGAATTAACTGTAGTTTACTTTTTTTAAGTCGTCCTGTTTGACTCTACAATATTTTTATATTTCTCGATGAAATATTTTACGTTTTTATTTTCTTGCACACTTAATAATTTGTGAAATTTGTTGCGGTGATATAAAATTTGTGGCATTTCACGAAATCCTTTTCACAAACGTTCGTCTTCATTGTTAATTAATTGTAAAAAATCTCTCCTCATCGGTATAAATAATTTAATTTAATTTGCAAAATAGCTAGACGAAAAATCCGTGACGAATCCGCTCTTGTCCTAAATTTAAATCATTTCGAAAGAAAAAAAATTTTACGTTATCTCGGCACCCATTAAATTTCGCCAATTAACGATGGTTTTCTTTTTTTTTTTTTTTTTTTGTTTTCCCTGTTACAGAGCTCAACTCGGTGGAATAAAAATTCTGTGATCATAGATTTATGAGATACCGAATACAATAAATAATAATAATAAGAAAGAAAGAAAGAAAAAATTGACAATAAGAGAGTGAAGCAACTCCTAAAGAGTTGTCGTTGGAAATTGAAAATTTTGGAAAAAAAGAGTCGTCGCGGAGGGGAGAGGGGAAGCTGAAGGTGACTCGTTTTTTGCTCAGGATGGTGAGCTTGACGTTGAGAAAGTACAGGCCCTACAGTGACGACGATAACGCGAGATACGCCTGGAGGATAGCCAGCTGAGAATGTCGGAACAAAACGGGCCCACGGAGGGCCCGGGCTGGTGGCCACCGGCACAATCCTGGAAATCAACAACCGCCAATACATCATCGTCCTCGTCATCGATTCAATCCTCGCGTATCCTCGAGGCAGGAAAAAATGTTTCCGTCACGACGATCAACGTGCCACCGGCTCAGGAGATGCACGATGGTATACAAAAAAAAAATTTCACCATATATACACAATTGGTCACAATTGGAGTAAAAAAAAAAAAAAATTTCACTAATAAATGCATTAAAAAAAATAATAAAAAAAAAAAGTTGCAAATTGAAACTTGCACATTGTTTCCTCGTAATTAAAAACAATTTTATAAAGCTTTAAAAATTTTTTTATTACAAAAGCTTTGTTTAATTTTCAAAATTACAAAATAATGCGATGGGCAAGTTTCAAATTGCAACACTTTTGTGTATTTTCAAATTTGAATCCTTTCATCGATTCGTCGCCTAATCAAATACGAATCGTCCTTCAATGATTTTCTACATCTGTTTGAAAATTTGAGCTGTTGCAAATTTAATCAGAAAATTTTTGAAAAATTCAAAATTTCATAAAATCTGGATCGTCGTGTCCCCTCTATCGATTTTCGCTAAATTCAAATGATCCTTCGATATTACTTTGGTATTATTGAAGGATGATTTGAATGATGTAAAAAAAAAAAAAAAAATTAGCACGATATCTCAAAATTTGGGGAAGTCGAAAGCGATTATACAGACATTTTTCGAAAATTCAAAAATTTCATTAGATCTGATTACTTTTATCGATTTTCGCCAAATTCAATACCAACCGTCCTTCAATGATGATCTATTGATGTAAAAAACGAAATTTAGCATAAAACTCAAAATTTGCAGAAGTTAGAGCGAGTACATCGATTTTTTGAAAATTTGAAAATTTCATAAAATCTGAAGCCTTCCGTACATTTGAATGAATGATTTAAAAAAATTTAGCACCGTATCACAAAATTTGGGGAAATCGAAAGCGTTTATATATTTTTCGAAAATTAAAAAATTTCATTAAATCCGATGACTTTTATCGATTTTCGCCAAATTCAATATCAACCGTCCTTTAATAATAATATATTTTGTATACAAAAAAAAAAAAAAATTAGCACGATATCACCAAATTTGCGGAAGTTGAAGCGAGTTCAACCATTTTTCGAAAAATTGAAAATGACAAAATCTGAGTCATTATATGAATTTTTTTTCAACATATTGGCACATTTTGCCATATTTTGAAAACATTTTGAACATTTATTTTGGCACATTTTGAACAAATTGGCATTGAAAATTAAAAAAAAAAAAAATCACCAAAACAAAGCTTCCTCCACGAGGAAGCAAAAAAATAATTAAAAAAATTTCAGTGCTCCAAGTCGAGCGAAGCACATCGAGCTATAGCAATTTAAAACTTTGTACGTAAATTGGAGTAAATTCGAAGATATTGAAATTCGCGAAAATCGACCGAACGTTTCTCGTTTAAAAAAAAAGAGTCTCAAATCGAAAATGAAAAAAAAAAAATATATTAATGTGTAGCAAGTGAAAAAAAAATTGGGTTTTTTTTCTTCAATTTTTGAGAAAAATTTGTTTTTATTTTCATCGATATTTCATCATATTCGTTCGATCAAAGGATCTGAGAGTCCGTGAAGCGGTTGCATCGTTATTACGATAATTCCATTGCATTAAGCACACACACATACACTCACACACATGTCCCTTTGGTTACGATCGAGTTGGAATGTTTTTGCTCTCATTGGTCACGTGATGTTTGGTCTTTGAGGCACGTCTCGGCATCTCGGAACTTTGCAAGCGCACAAACGAGCCCGTCAAAAGAATATCGTCAAGCCCAAGTCCACGATCCTTCTTGTTTTCCCTTTTTCCTGTTTTGCCTTGGTCGTCTATTTTTTTTTGTTTTGTCCTCCTTTGATCAACTCGATCGTTGCTCTTTACTCGTTTACTTCGCGTTTCTCATTACAAAGGTATACAAATGTGATTCGGAGCTATCGGTTGCTGGTGCCTTCATCCTTGGACATATATTCGCACATATACACACACACACACACACACACATATATATATATATGTTTTACCGATCTATCAAACTTACGAGTGTTTTAACAGTCGTAAGACCACCTATACCGATCACCCTACCAACTTTATAACTCGGTACATTTCAAGAACTTGCAACTGACTCTCAAACGAGAAAGACCACGAATCACATTGTTTCTCACCACCAGTAATTTCAATATAACTTTAATAACAATTTCCACACGCCTGAAAGAGAATATTTCCATTAACGACGAATCCAATTTTTCCACAAGCGGTTCGATAGATTTTGTTCGTAATTATTACAAAAGAACGTTATCTTCTAATTATTGTAAAAAAAAATTCTAGAACTGCAACAGTAGATTCTCGCTGACTAAATTCAAACTTGGCATTTCACTTTGAAAATCGAAGAAAAAGAAATTAAATATTCCAACTAATTGCAGATTTATCGTGATACGAATTACATCTCTTTAAGGAGACTCTTTATCGGACAATATTGAAAATATTAATAATATTTTATTGAAGTTTTTTAAATATTTTAATCATATCTACGTTGTTGCAAGAGTCAAATTTCCGATTCGCCAATTTATTTCAATTAAATTGCATTTGGATTGGATTTTGTTCGTAATTACTGCAAAAGAATTTTATTGTCTAATTATTGTTAAAAAAAAAAATTCTTGAGCTTCAACAGTAGATTCTCTGTGGCTAAATTCAAACTTGGCATTTCACTTTGAAAATCGAAGAAAAAGAAATTAAATATTCCAACTATTTGCGGATTTATCGTGATACGAATTACATCTCTTTAAGGAGACTCTTTATCGGACAATATTAAGAATATTAATCATATTTTATTGAAATTTTTTTAATATTTCAATCATATTTACGTTGTTGCAAGAGTCAAATTTCCGATTCGCCAATTTATTTCAATTAAATTGCATTTGGATTGGATTTTGTTCGTAATTACTGCAAAAGAATTTTATCTTTTAATTATTGTTAAAAAAAAATGTCTTGAGCTTCAACAGTAGATTCTCTGTGGCTAAATTCAAACTTGGCATTTCACATTGAAAATCGAAGAAAAAGAAATTAAATATTCCAACTAATTGCGGATTTATCGTGATATAAATTACATCTCTTTAAGGAGACTCTTTATCGAACAATATTAAGAATATCAATCATGTTTTATTGAATTTTTTAAAATATTTTAGTCAATTTATATCGTTTCAAGAGTCAAATTTCCGATTCGCCAATTTATTTCAATTAAATTGCATTTAGATTGGATTACGTTCGTAATTACTGCAAAAGAATTTTATCTTCTAATTATTGTTAAAACAAAAAATTTCTTGAGCCGCAACATTAGATTCTCTGTGGCTAAATTTAAACATTGAAAATCGAAGAAGAAGAAATTAAATATTCCAACTAATTGCGGATTTATCATCATATAAATTACATCTCTTTAAGGAGACTCTTTATCGAACAATATTAAGAATATCAATCATGTTTTATTAAAATTTTGAAAATATTTTAGTCATATTTATATTGTTTCAAGAGTCAAATTTCCGATTCGCCAATTTATTTCAATTAAATTGCATTGAGATTGGATTACGTTCGTAATTACCGCGAAAGAATTTTATCTTCTAATTATTGTTAAAAAAAAAAAAATTCTTGAGCTGCAACAGTTGATTCTCGGTGGCTACATTTAAACATTGAAAATCGAAGAAAAAGAAATTAAATATTCCAACTAATTGCGGATTTATCATCATATAAATTACATCTCTTTAAGGAGACTCTTTATCGAACAATATTAAGAATATCAACCACGTTTTATTAAAATTTTGAAAATATTTCAGTCATATTTATATTGTTTCAAGAGTCAAATTTCCGGTTCACCAATTTATTTCAATTAAAATCGTACGATATGAATTTGTCTATAGCTATTTCGAAACTTAGCATTTGAATCTATTCTTTTTTTTTTGTCCATTGAAAAAGGTAAAAGCGTTTGCAAGTACCTTGGAGGACAGAATGGCGTGACCGTGTCCGTGGTCTCGAGTTGCAGTAGCGGTCCAGGCAGTGTCATGGGCGCGGGATCGGTCGGAGGTGCGACGTCATCGACGTGCCCGGAAACGAGCTGTCACGATGATCTCGGGGACAGCGACGGTGAAGTTAGCAGGATCGATTTTCGCGGTGTTAATCTACGAACGAAGAAGAAACGCGATGCGCCGGATGGAACGGAGAACGAGTGCGGCGCTGTGGGATCTGAAAATCTCGAGCAACAGCAGCCCGAGAGACCGATGTCATGGGAGGGCGAGCTTTCCGATCAGGAAATGTCTTCGAATACGTTAACTAATCAGGTTGGTTACTTCGAACATCTTATGCGCGCATCATCGTCGCAGAATCTAATAATTAATATTTCGCTAATATTTCTCGCCAGTCCTTGCAACAGGATTACCAACTTTACGCAGACAATTCCAAGCGGCGTTGCCATATTTTATTTTTACCATTGACACGTGCTAATTTTTGTATTTTTTGATAAAAAAACGAAGTTGATACTTTAGTCAAATGAGACACTTTAACGGCACGTTTTAATACGTTTTTTTTTTTATAGATTTCACAGAAAAATTTGAATAATCCTCACTTGAAACATGAACAAATCCCGATATTAATTAGCTTAGTAGATAAAAAGTATTTTTCACCCAGTTCTCGAAGCTTTTGAAAATATACTCCGAATTGACTTCAAAGCGGCAGAAGAACATCCTTAAGGCGGCCCATCAGTGACAAAACTAGTCAAAAATCGTGACGTAAAAAAAAAATCATAAACCTATCATAATATTTTCTAAATACTCTGTCTAAATAAAATTTATGAATTTCGATGACGTTTCCCGTGATATTTTATTCATAATTTATTATAAATAATATTATGCATAAAGACTCAACTGACAAAAGTATTTAAACGCTGTCACAGCGATCGAGTAAAAAACGATAGCTGATATTCATATGTTGTATCCGAGATTTGCACACACGATGACTTTCGCGATTAAATTTCTCGGGAAAAATCCCTGACAAGACACAATTTTTTAAGGAAGTAACGCAGGAAACAGAATTGATGGACAGAAAAATACCAAACTTGGCAGAATGTTCGATTATAATGTAAACAAAACTCATACAAATTTTTATGATCCGAGGTGGGTTTTTACGCGAGATATTTGTAATTCGTTTAATCTCTTTACAAGTCAATTCAACATGGCCTCTTATGAGAAATCACGGAGTTAGCTGCACATTATTCCTCATATCTCCGTAATTGATGGATAGATCAGAATGAAATTTAAACAGCAGAGAGATTGAATACTTATAATAATTTATCCGGTTTAAAAATATTCAAAGATGACTTATGACAGGAATAATAAAAACAATAAAAAGTACTCATAGCTAATATTCGGACCCTCGCTAAAAATATTGCAACGTCGCATATTCGAGGTTATGAGCGCGCATTTTGAAATTTCAACGTGACAGCTCGTGCAGTCTAACTACTACATATTTTTATAATTTTTTTTGTTTTGTTTACACGACATATTATATTGAATATCAATGGAATAAATAAATAAATTAAGTATTCAAATACAATTTTATTTTCATACATATTATCTTACATACGTAGAATATTTTTTTACTGAAATAATATTTGGCATATTGACACAGTCTCAATTATTTTTCAAATAATTGAGATACCTATGCACCTAAATATTTTTCTTATCACGTAATGATGAGCATATTTAAAATATAATTATCAGCACATTATCACAATTTTTGCATATTAGCTGATGGGCAATCGTTTCTACGTTGAAAAATTTACAGCCTTCCTCTTTCACATCAACATATTTTGATGATGTTGATTCCTTGATTTCGAGGCTATGCTGTCTTTGCAGTTTTTCGTACCGTAAATACTCCGAACATTTCTGCCTGCTTCTTGCTGATTAATTCTAGCTCGGTACACCTTTTCGATAACTATACTTTAACTTTCCAATAAAATCTTGGCTTTTTTTCTGTAGGCATATCAAACTGGCGATTAAATTAAACGAATACGAAAAAAATTCGCTGATACAGCTGATGAGCTGTCAACGGCATATTTGAACACACATATACACGCGACACAATCAACGAAAAGCGACGTTGCCAGGTTAAGTACTACTTAGGTCAAACGTTTTTATGACTAGGTGGGTAGTTGCGTTACTTCCTTAAATACCATTGGAAATTTCACGATTTCATCTTTCAATGATCAAAATTTGAATAAGAACTCTCGTCTTTGTCAAAAGGTATCATGTCACTTCCGGTGAAAATGGAATCAACTGCCATAAGAACCATGCTAAAATAAGTAATTACTCGTTCGCAATAATTTGCCTGGCAGCATACCCTGAAATTTTGAGAGATCGTTCGCACTGAATCTTCATTCATTCATCTCCCGAAGTTTCATTCGTATCGCCGGTTTCTTTGATTCACCGCCGAGCCATCTTGATCCCGAGGTTGACAAAAACGTTTCCGTAAATTTATCATCAGCAGGATCACGAGGAGACATCGATGGAGGGCGTGCAGGTGTGCGGCGCTAGTCCCGGGCCGCAGGAGCAAAAATTTCCGATAAAACCAGAGCCGGATTTTCGCTCGAGTCCGAGTCTGCTGATCGGCTCGCACGACGGAACTTTGCCACTTTCCCACGTACAACAATTGCAACAGCATCAACACCAACAACAACAACAACAACAACAGCAACAACAACAACAACAGCAGCGAGGTCTCGATGGGGCCGAGTCGGGCCAGCAGAGCGATCTACCGTTGCTCGTTGGAAAGCTCCTCGGTGGTTACAACAGCTCAACCCCAAATCACAGTCCGATATTGAATCCTCGTCATCATCTGACGAAGCAAAGTCACACGAGATCGCAGGTACCGTCACCGGATTCGGCGATACACTCGGCCTACAGTGTCTTCAGTTCCCCAACTCAGAGTCCCCACGCTGCTCGTCATTCGGCTCTTGGTCCCGGTAGCCCGGTGCCATCCTCATCTCTGTCACTCTCCCGTCACAGTTTCAATAATTCCACCTCGTCGCTGTCATTGTCACTCTCGCACTCGCTTTCGCGAAATAATTCCGACGCATCGAGCAGCTGTTACAGTTATGGCTCGCTGAGTCCACCGACGCATTCACCGGTTCAACAGCCCAGGCATTCTCATGCGCAGCATCATCATCATCATCATCATCATCATCAACAGCAGCAACAGCATCAGCATCAACATCAACAGCAGCAACAACAGCAACAACAACAGCAGGCCGGTAGTCCGTTGCATATTCCGTCATCGAATCCGACGAATCCTCAAAATTACGCGAGCCAAGGCACGGAAATAACGTCGGACGGTCAGCCGGATGATCAGGAGGATTGCAAAATTCCAGCAGCCTCGTCGGGAATATCGACGAGGCAACAATTGATTAACAGTCCTTGCCCGATCTGCGGCGACAAGATAAGCGGTTTTCATTATGGCATATTTTCCTGCGAATCCTGCAAGGGTTTCTTCAAGCGTACCGTACAGAATCGCAAAAATTACGTTTGCCTGCGTGGCGCCGGATGTCCCGTTACCGTGGCAACGAGAAAAAAATGCCCGGCCTGCCGTTTCGACAAATGCCTCAACATGGGAATGAAACTCGAGGCCATAAGGGAGGATCGTACGCGCGGCGGTAGGAGCACTTATCAGTGCACTTATACACTTCCGGCAAATTTGCTCGGTGGCTCGAGCGGTGGAATTACCGGTGAACGAATCAGCGGTGGTAGCTGCGGCAGTCCAGCGCCACCTGGCACGGAGCATCATCATTCGGCGAGGCATCATTGGAATCATTCGCACAAGATACAGGCGGTGCCGCAATTGCTGCAGGATATCATGGACGTGGAGCATCTCTGGCATTACAATGACAATGATCGCGTTACCGGGCTCAATCGTAGCGTCAATGGCGGCGTTGGCAGTACCGGAAATGGTTCTTCATCGAGCTCCGGCGAGATCGATGGTTCGGGCTTTCGTGCTTCCGTTGCTGGCAGCGGAAGTGTCACGTGCGGTAGCAACAACAATGGCAATGTCGCGGAAAATCATTGTGAAAACGTGGGAACTGTCGATTCAACGTGTCGCCTCGTCGATAATGATAATCGAGGAGAAAATTCAACGTGCAACGATGCAACGAGCGTTGGAAATTCTTGCACGAATCCTAATGGCAATACGACGCAAAATCCTGATTTTCTGTCGAATCTTTGCAACATCGCGGATCATCGGTTGTACAAGATCGTAAAGTGGTGCAAGAGTTTGCCACTATTCAAGAATATCTCGATCGACGATCAGATATGCCTGCTCATTAATTCGTGGTGCGAATTGTTGCTTTTCTCGTGCTGCTTTCGCAGCATGAGCACACCCGGGGAGATCAGAGTTTCGCTCGGTAAATCTATTACCCTGGAGCAAGCGAGAGAACTGGGGCTCGCGACGTGTATCGAGAGAATGCTCGCTTTTACGAATAATCTGAGACGACTTCGGGTCGATCAGTACGAGTATGTGGCGATGAAGGTAATTGTGTTTTTTTTTTTTAAACGAAACGTTTATTTTATTTTTTTTTCAATTTACTTTTGACTTTTGATTCTGTAAATTATATTTTCGTAAACGTAGAAACGAGAAGTATAGGGCTTTAAGAATGTTCCTCTGTTATAACTATATATAGTGTAATCGGAATTGAAATTTTTACAGCCTATCGGCGTTTAATACCAAAACGTATGTGCAATGATTCAGTGAGATCGGGAGCCTCGTTTTCGAGATATAAAATGTTAAGAAAAAAAAACATTGTTTAACTCTTTTACGTCTCAACTATTTTGAAAAATCGTTACTTCCTGAAAAATGAACATGCCGACATCGTTAAGATCGCATTTTGAAGATGAAGGATGCATCTAATCATGAAAAATTTGGCGAATTCAAGGGTTGCACCCCTTCAGTTTTAGATCCTGTCAAAAAATGCGAAAAAATGAGAAATGAGCAGAAATTTGAGGCAAAATTTTTTTTAGAGCCGCGATCTCAAGTATGCGCTTTGAGATAATATCGAAAATTTGTAGCAAAAATGTCCGGACCAAAAACCACCCCTAACGGTAATAAAAGTCGATAACCACCCCTGGCAATGGTGATACGCCCAATAATGCACTTTCATTGATGTTCAGTTCATAAATATTTTTGAAAAGACATGAAAAGTTTGTAGCAAGAATATCCGAATGGAAAACTACCCCTAACGGTAACGAAACATTGAAAACCACCCTTATAAATGATGATACGCCCAAAAATGCACTTTCATTGATGTTCGGTTCATATATATTTTCGAAAACGCATGGAAAATGTGTATCAAGAACATTCGAATAAAAAACTACCCCTAACAGTAACAAAACATTGAAAACCACCCCTAGAAATGACGATACGCCCAAAAATGCACTTTCATTGATGTTCAGTTCATAAATATTATTGAAAAGACATGAAAAGTTTGTAGCAAGAATATCCGAATGGAAAACTACCCCTAACGGTAACAAAACATTGAAAACCACCCCTATAAATGATGATACGCCCAAAAATGCGACTTCCATTGATGTTCGGTTGATATATATTTTCGAAAACGCATGGATAACGTGTATCAAAAACATCCGAATCAAAAACTACCCCTAACAGTAACAAAACATCAAAAACCGCCCCTAGCAGTGGTGATACGCCCAATAATGCACTTTCATTGATGTTCAGTTCATAAATATTTTTGAAAAGACATGAAAAGTTTGTAGCAAGAATATCCGAATGGAAAACTACCCCTAACGGTAACGAAACATTGAAAACCACCCCTAGAAATGGTGATACGCCCAAAAATGCACTTTCATTGATGTTCAGTTCATAAATATTTTTGAAAAGACATGAAAAGTTTGTAGCAAGAATATCCGAATGGAAAACTACCCCTAACGGTAACGAAACATTGAAAACCACCCCTAGAAATGGTGATACGCCCAAAAATGCACTTCCATTGATGTTCGGTTCGTATATATTTTCGAAAACGCATGGAAAATGTGTATCAAGAACATTCGAATAAAAAACTACCCCTAACAGTAACGAAACATAAAAAACCACCCCTAGCAGTGGTGATGCGCCTGAAAATGCATTTTTATTGATGTTCAGTTCGTATGAATTTTTGAAAACACACGAAAAATTTGTAGCAAGAAAATCTGAATCGAAAACTAGCCTCAACAGTGACAAAAAATCGAAAACTACCCCTAGAAGTTGTGAAAGAGATGGTGCCCGTCCAATGTGTATAGACTCTATACAAACTATACGTAATAGAGTAAAATTGCTCACAGATCATTTTCTAGGTAACTAAATTCTCTGTGAAAAAGTTCGCGACCGCATACATCTAAAGTTAAAAACTTAGGCGTGGGAGGCGTTCAAAGTTGTAAAAATAATTTAAAAAAAAAAAGCTTTTCAAGTACGTGGCTTTATTTGAATTTAGTTTATAAATAAAGTTTTTTAGGCGGTAATGACTTTTTCGTTGTGTCCAGTTGACGTATGAATTTTTATGCATTTTTGATTCAACACTAACGCGATGATATGTAATTCAACAACTATAATGGCTCATCTATTCTGCAATTTCACAAAAATCGCACTTCCTCGTCACACTTCGAACCACTTCGAACACCTCCCACTCATTAGCTCTTGACTTTTTATAAATACCGTCGCAGACTTTTTTTTTATAGAAAATTTAATTTTCTACAAAATTGTTCGTATCCAATTTTCTCTATCTTGAATAGTTCGGACAGCGTTTCGAGTTGAAGCTCGGAAAACGTGAATTTTGAATTGTTTTTCTTGCAACATAAACGTCAATATTTCAAAAACTTACAGGAGTATATTGCCATAATTTTTATACGTTATCAATGCCATTTACCGTCGAAACGAATCCTCACAGTTCTAATTCTGATATTGACAACATAAATTGTCGAGATGAGTGAGAATTTGATGTTGGGATCACTGAACCCTGCCCGTGTATAAGCACAGGGACTTCCCTCGGACGATTCGTCCCGCAAACAAACAGAGGAACTTCCTTAAGTAACATTTAATGAAAATCAAAGAGTCGGGCAAAATTGGACCTCTCAGTTACGATTTATAAATATAATCTCTAAACTTTGACTTACGACTGCCTTTTTTTTTGTTTTTCTTTGTTAATCAACAAATCCCATCGTCAAACAAATTTCCCAAATTGTCGATTTATACGATATTTCATTTCATACTAAAATCCGAGTTTTTGGTAACGTTTTTTTTTTTTCCCCTCGTTTTCTTTGCTAACTCAGGTCATCGTTCTGCTGACGTCGGACACGAGCGAGCTCAAGGAGCCCGAGAAAGTCAGAGCCTCCCAGGAGAAAGCCCTTCAGGCTCTACAGCAGTACACGATCGCGAGGTATCCGGAGATGCCGGCGAAATTTGGCGAGCTTTTGCTACGAATACCGGATCTTCAGAGAACTTGCCAAGCCGGGAAAGAGCTGCTCAGCGCAAAGAGGGCCGAGGGCGAGGGCAGCTCTTTCAATCTTTTGATGGAATTACTCAGAGGAGATCATTGAAACGTCCATTAAGCTGCCGTTGATGCAGGTATACATTTTTATTTTTTTTTTCAAAAAATCATAAAATATTCGTCGTTTGGAAAAATTCGATAAAATCCTAAATTAATTTATAAATAAACGAAGTGTTTCTGCCTCGCGGGGGGATCATCTTCGATATATTCCATAACTTTAGTGACATTTTTTTTTCTTCTCGCTTTTCCATGAAATCTTGATTGATCGTTAACGAATATTTTTTTCTCATTTCAGCAGATTCCACGCTTATAGGGTCCATAAGCTCCGGGAATCAGGTTGTAGTAGGTAAGAGACGGAAGAAGATGTTTTTTTCCCTTTTTTTTTAATTTTTTTTTTATCGAGGAGAGAAGATATCTAGAAAAAAAAAAAAAAAACAAAAAACAAACGACTGGTAACTCGCGCATAGTCCGTAATAGCGTTTAGGCTAATGGTGAGGGGACTACTTTCTGATAGGACATATATTTCTAAGGATATGCTGATAGATGACTTCTTATATTATACTGAAATGCTTCCAATACGAGGCCTGCGCGCTCTTGCATTCCCTGCCTTGATAATACAGGAGTTTCCGCGGCGGCCTATAATTTGCACTTTGCACGTTCGCGTTAAACGTCATACGTGCGCGTCCCGAGAGTTGCGAGTGAGACTGAAAATTTGGCCCACGGAGCCGCGTCACTTGTGCAACAAATTAAAGAAAAATGCAAGAAAAAAAAATTAAAACTTATATATATATATATCTAAGTTTTAATTTATATATATATATATATATATTATAAAATGTCTCCCTAGGATGATCGGGACGTTCCTACATTTGTCATTGTAGTCCGTCCCGAGTGCGAGCAAAATTTTCTCGCGTCTGTCCTCCCCGTCGAATTTTTATATTTATCTTCTTAATTATTATTCCCAAACAACGTTTACGACGAATCACCAGTATTTTCGTATCGTCTCTTTGTTTTTGTTTTTTATAATATTTTTTTAAGATTTTTTTTTTTTTTTCTACATTTACTTAAGAACAATGCATAATTGTCTTGTGTCCCGGTAACGAGAATGTACTTAAAATGAACAAACCGACATGCATCGCGGACAATCAACGTCGAACGTAGAGGGATTTAATTCATTTATAGATATATCAGGGTAGTCCTTATTTTGGGTTGAATTTTTTTTTTTTTTTTTCACAAATTCAGTTCTCAGTTCTACCCCAAATGGTTAAAAAAAAAAGATCTGCTGTGGCCTGTAAGTTAACGGCAAAGGGTGCCCCGGAAAACACGAAATGGTCAAAAAAAAGTCATTTTGTGGTGCAGCGATGTTTTTTCCCATTTATGAGGCATTTTTTTTTATAAGCCGTTTAATTATCGTCGTAGACATTCAAGATTATTGGAATCATCAATTAAATATGTTAGAATTCAAGGATTTATAAAAAAAGCACATGATTAGGCGGTGGGATTTAAAAGGTAAAATGATTAAAAAATTATGTGCAGAAGAAAGCAATTCTTTTGAATTTATTGATAAAAAAATTGCTGCAGTCCATCTATAACGCATCTATTAATTGTAACATTAAAAATTTTTCACAACGGTTCGGGATTTCTTTGCGATATTCGCACCTGCGGTAAAAATTGCTCCTGATCTTGGTTTCTGGTCAGAATATTGTTGTACTCTTCTGATAGACGAACCGCTCTCTCTCTTTCTCTCTGCAGTATCATTGACTACTCTCGAGCCTTCAACTATTCTCAATCCTTCTTCGAAATTTTTAATATATATATATATATATTAAATATTTAATATATAAATTTTTAACGTATAAATTTTTAATATATAATATATTAAAAGCTTCGAAAAGAGGTTGAGAATAGTTGAAAGTTCAAGAGTAGTCAATGATACTGTTGGGAGAGCGGTTTCTAATTAAAAAGTAAAACAATAGTTCTGACCACAAACGAAGATCAGAAAAAATTTGTACTGTGCAGGTTATAAGCGAATGTCGCAAAGAAATTCCGAACGCTAACAAAAACGAATTGTTGTGAAAAATTAAAAATGTTACATTCAATAATTGTCTTATAGGTGTACGCTGATGCAACAGTTTTTTTTTATAAATAAATTCAAAAGAATGGCTTTCTTCTCGAATAACTTTTTAATCATTTTAGCTTTGAAATCCCATCGCCTAATCACGTGTTTTTTTTTTTATAAATCCTTAAATTCAAACATATTTAATTCATGATTCCAATAATCTTGAATGACTATGACGATAATTAAGCAGTTTGTAAAAAAAAAAATACCTCATAATTGGGGAAAAAACATCGCTGCAGCATAAAATGCCTTTTTTTAACCATTTCGCGCTTGCCAGGGCATCCCTTGCCGTTAACTTACAGGCTGCAGCTTTCTCAGAAAATTTTTTTTCACCATTTTGGGTAGAACTGAGAGCTGAATTTGTGAAAAAAAAATTTCAACCCAACATAAGGACCACCCTAATATATATGTTTTAAATCGCAGACGTATTCCGTCATACCCTTATCGAGATAGATTTTTTTTTAATGAATAATATTATTCCTCTTTAATAACAGGCGGGGGATACCCGTAGCTTTTAAGTTGGCCGATTATTTTCGTTTTTTTCTTTTTTTTTATATACATATATTTTTTTATAAAAATTCTTAACCATCGGCGACAGTTTTCCGTACTTTGTATACACATTGTTTTTTTTTTTTTTTTTTTACGCATTTAGAGTCTTAAAATGGGCGTCCAGTGGAAAAAGATTCTCGCGGATTCCGGCTTTTGGAACGCGAGTCAGGAATTATTTTTATTTACTGATATATATATATATATATATATATATATATATATATATATATATATATATATATATATACTATTTTTAGCGTGCCTAGCGTGCCAATCAGTGACTATAATTTGTTATACGAAAAAAAAAACGAAAGAAAATCATGGTCGAACGACGTAAAAAAAATGTTCCGAAAAGAAAGAAAGAAAGAACGAAAAAACAAAGTTTTGATCAAATTTAAACAAAAATTTACCGAAATTCGTGCTAAATGAGAAGAAAAAGAACATGCGATTAATATGGGACGTGTCTATATAAGCCTGTTAAATAGATGCGATAAAGAGTATTGATATAGGTAAAACAATAATAATAATGATAATGATAATAATAATAATAATAATAATAATAATAATAATAATAATAATAGCAACAAAAAAAGCCTTTTTGGCCAGCTGGAGAGAAATGTAGTCTCTGTAATTACTTATATCTATTTTATATATATATATATATATATATATATATGTTTCACGCGCCGCGTATATTTGACGATACGCGTTGGCTAGCGTGCGTTGTTGGCCTTTTGAAGCTCGCCTGGCATTCTAAGCGATGCCGGTAGCGGGCGAAACGTAATTTTTAAGATTCAAATGAAAAAAAAATATTAGAACGAGTAGAAAGAAGAAAAAAAAACACTCCTTTTTTTCAATGAAAACACGTTTAAGCAGTATAAGTATCTATATTATTGCGTATGCCGAGAAAAGACTGCATTGTATATGAGAGAGAGAGAGAGAGAGCTATAGCTTTTTCGTGCTCGCGGGGCGCGTTAGAAACTTCGGTCCGGATAAAATACACGAGAAATATATATATAGTTTGAGGAGCTTAAAGCATTACAGACTGATAATACGGACGGATCCATCATTTGAGGAATTTTCTTTTTTTTGAAAACGTCCTAGCGCTGCCAAATTCACTTTTTTTTCGACGCATAGTAGGATTTTCATTTTTTTTTTTAATGGAAAAATACTACGATTCAACGACCCGTGTATCATCGGCTCATTCCAACGCAATGCTGCCAATAAGATTCATCAATCGAATAAAATTGAAATTATAATGATTTTTTTTTGACATTTTATGTTCAATTCGGTGAAAATGATTTTTTTTTTTTTTCGATATTCCCAATTACTCGAATCTCGTCATAGTACAATTGATAGAAAAATCGTTATAAATTTTATCCTACAATTCGATTCTTCATGAATTTATTCGAAACTCAAAGTACCCGCAAAATCATAATTATCACTGCGGGGAAAAAAAATTGTATCGCTCCGTTGAAAAAAAAATTGACTCGGCTTCAGCGTCGTCGGTGCGAAAAAAAAATTTTTTTAATGTCTCGGGATGCTTGAGATAATTTTTATTCGAAACTGTTTTTTTTTTTTTTTTCCCCAACAGCGCCAATACTCTCGGCAATATTAGTCTGTAATATTTTAAATGCCTCGCCATATATGGAAAGCCTCTCGGTGAAGGCTCCACCGAACGAAGATATATATATATATATATATATATATATATATATATATATATATATACGACGTGCGTGCACGGGGGCAAACGTGCATTATGTAATTCGCTAAGAGTTTAAATACCCGAGGGAGAAAGTATAATTCGACGTAACCTTTTTTTTTTATTCGTTTTTTTATAAATTTTTTATACCGTCTCACGGATTATCAATTCATCGAGTATAACTTGCATGTTCGATACTTGCACGAAAGAAGGAGAATAAGACGAGAAACATGAAAGAAAATCAAATATCAAAAGCGATAATATTTTCTGGATAAAAAATTTTTTAACTGCGGGCACGCGAATTAACGATTAAAACTTAATATTTAAAGATATATATTATACGAATAGACGAAAGATCCAGTATTCCCGATGATTCATAAAATGAATTGGTATTAAAAGATGAAGGAAAATGAAAATAAAATATTGGAGAGTAAATCACGATGTATAATTGACGATATAGATTTATGCAGTGCGGAGAGGATGTACATATTAACTGCAGTGGAGCAAAAAAGAGAAGAAAGAAAATTGAGATAAAAATATGTTTTTTTTCCTTTTTTTTTTTTTTGCAAAAAAAAAATTGAATCAGACAGTGGCGTCAGAGTTTCATGATTGGCGTGTACTGAGACGAGAGTGGGAGCGGCAAAAAATAATGTGCTAAAGCAAGATCGAGAATCCGAGAAATAATATGTTTGTGCGTGAATTTTTGCAATATCGAGCGAGCGAGCGAGAGAGAGAGTGCGCGTGTGTGTGAATCGTGATCGATTTGTGATTGCGATCTATACAAACGAGTGAGAATTTACGATTTAGAGATTAAGGTATAGGCCTGTTGGAAAAAAAAGTGACTATTCTATGTTTATATTTGATAATAGCTATTTCTACGATCTTACTTTTTAATATTATACTTATATTTGCAATTCGAGACATTGTTTTATCATTTATATATATATATATATATACATCAGACGAAGAAGCGCGAAAAATTTTTCACATCGATTATTTATCAATGTCGTCAGGCACGATTTTCCCCGTGCCTGTTGAACGAATCGTTTTCAAGACAAAGCTTTTCTTTTCTCTTTTTTTTTTTTTTTCACACATCCAAAAGTTGCGAATTCAATGACTGCGTTTCCTCCCGAAATTTTCATTTTTTTTTTTCTTCTTTTCTTCTCATCGCCAATATTATTTCGTTCAGATTCGTTTTGGCTTTTCGCAGACCCGAGTCTCGCCAATAATGACAATATTTAGGCGAATATGCATCTAAGAAGACACAAATTGAGAGAGAAACAAATTTTAAAAAAAGATATCTATAAATCATATTCGATATTCGAAGAGCTTAAATAATACGACAGACTGGACGGACTTCCGGTTGGGCCGTGAATGCGTGCATACGTGTGGAGTATCAGACTGCGAGTCAAGTTAAGATGTTTCGCAAGTAAATAAGTCGGAAGTGAAAAAGAGGTGAAAAAAAAGGAGGTGAAGTGGTCAGCTATAGGCAGAAGAGTTTGTGAAGGCAAAAAAACAAGGGACAAGGAGGTATTTAGACGGTGAAATTCGGTTCGGAAAAACGAAGGAAAGAGGTTAGGATAAGGCGTGGTGTTGTTCGGGTGAGAACGTGTACAGAGAAACACAGATGGCGGGTGGAACTAAAGTGGGTGAGTCGGTAAGGAAGGAGAAGGACTCGATAGATATGAGGGAGGACGAGAGAGATACTTTAGTACCTCGAGTCGGTACCCGGAGCCAAGGGGACAAGGTAGTGGCGGAGAAAGCGGTAGAAAAGAAGCTGCGCGGCAGACCAAAGAAAAATATAAATGACGAGAAAAGAAGCAAGGACGGTTCGATAGAGCGATTTTTACAAAAAAATACCGAGAGCGAAGCGTTCCATAAAAAAGGGGCGGTGGTGCACTCGCCGAAAACGACGAGCTCAAAACGTGATACGATTAACATTAATAGTGAGAATATCGACGACCCAGAAAGACTACACGATGATGCGGAAACTTTGATTAACGAGGGGGAGAGTAAGGACGGTGAAAGCGGGAAAGAGTATGCAGGAGGAATACAAGATCCGAGCCTTGAGGAGGAGGAAAACCCCGAACAAAACAAAACAAAGGACAAAAACAATAACAGCGAGAGTGACAGCGAGAGTGACAACGAGAGTGACAAGACCAAGGATACAATCCAGGACACGACGACGGTATGGACATGGATGTCTGAAATAACAAACTCGGAGATAAAGATGAGAAGAGTGATGAGAAATATGGTAGCAGAATCGGAGAGGAGAATCAAAGAGTGGTGGACGGAGAAGATGAAAATAGCCAAGGAAGAATGTGAAGAGGAAGAATGTGAAGAGTGCGAGTGCCGTGAACGGATGTCAAGCGAGCTGGGTGAGCAAGAGAAAGCACTGAAACAGCATCAAGAGCAGAGAGAGCAAGAAAGGAATCAATGGGACAACGAGAGGAACAGGTTGATGAGAATAATCGACAACCTGTCAAGGGCGAAGGATAAGAAAGAGAGGGCTAGGTCGCACAAACGCAGATCGCAATCCAGAGGAAGCGATGAAGCCGCGAGGAGGAAAAAAACGCAGCCTGACTTGACACTTGAGCCTATCAGCCCAGCCCCTCTACACTCCCCAAAAAACATGACGCAGGAGAAGCGAGCATATCAACGAGCAGAAAGGAAACGGGAGGTAACGACGCAAGAGATGGACACAGAGAGAGGAAAAACGGCGGAGTTACCCACGCCAGAACCAATCCCAGAGGATGCGATGATGTGGGAGATCGAGGAAAGACGAAAGCAGAAGAAATGTCTGATGATCAGAGGCTTCAACGCGAAGGGGGACAGGACCAAGGTGGTGCAAGATATCGCTTGGATGCTGAAACAACGGATGGGGATACTACCAAGAATCGACAGGATGGAGAGGAAACGAGAGGGGCCCATGATCGAGCTGAACACGATGGAGATGAAAAAAGAAATCCTGAAGAAACGAAGCTACCTCAGAGGGAGTAACTTATGGATAAGCGACGCACTAACGGATAGGGAAATAGAAGTCCAGAAGTGGTTAGGAGAAAGGGCGGGAAAACTGAGGGAAGAAGGTAAAGAGGTATGGGTGGGATACCAGAAGGTATGCATAAATGGGCTTTGGTGGATCTGGAATGAGAGGGAAGGTCGACTACGTAAAGGCACATTTCGGAAAGAGAGGGGGGGAAATGAAAGAAGAAATTAAAGTAATTACGTGGAACATTGCAGGGGTGGGAAAAATATGGAAGGCGTGGGCGTTTCTGAAAGGATTCGACATTATCTTACTGCAAGAAACATGGCTAGAGAAAAAAAGGGAGAAAAATGAAACAAGTAAGTTGAATACGGGCTATAAGTGGTGGACGAAGGAAGCAAAAAGAGAAAAAAAGAAAGGAAGAGCATCTGGAGGGTTGCTGGTAGGGATAAAAAAGAACCTTGATAAAAAATGTGAGGTCATTGAGTGGAGCTACGGAATGACAATAAAAATCAAAGAAAGAGATGAAAACGAGACGTGGATAATAAATGCGTATAATAATGTAGGCATGTCTACCTTTGAAGGTAAATTAAGAGATTGCGTAGAAGAGGGCAACAGCAGAGGGGCGAGTGTGATTATAGTGGGAGACCTGAACGCAAGAATTGGTAGGGAACAGGGGAACACGAGTAGAGAGGATGAGAACCAATTTACGAGGGAGAGAAAATCGGAGGATGAAACAGTGAACGCGGAAGGACGAAAATTACTGAAATTTTGCGAAAAATACGGGTTGACGGTACTGAATGGAAGGGTTAGGGGGGACGAAAACGGGAAACTGACATATGTGGGAGCAGGAGGAGCGTCGGTCCTCGATTTGGTAATACAAGCAGAGAATGGGGAGGAGGACAAAGTCCAAGGACTGAAGGTAAGACCCAGAGTGGAATCAGATCACTTGCCGGTCACCTTCCGACTGAAAATAGGGGGAGCCGGAAAACCAGATAGTCAACCGGAAACGACAGGAGACACGGCAGCAGAGGGAAAAAAGTTAATATGGAAACTGGATAAGGCAAATGAACTAGAAGATGAATTAGAACAATTGTGGTCAATAGAAGAGAGAAGTACGAAAGAAGATCAGTGGGAGAATGTAAAACAGGTGGTGTGGGAGGCGGCTAGGAAAATAGGATTGATCAAAAAAATAGGGGGAAAGCAAAAGGACGACGGATGGTTTGGTCAGAAATGTAGAGAGCAAAGGACCATAGTTTGGAAAAAACTGAAGATTTTCCGAAGGGAGAAAAAAGACAGACTGAGGAAGGAACTAATAGAGGAAAAAAAAAAACTAAATAAAATCTATGAGGATGCAAAAAAGGAGTGGTTTGACAAAAAATGGCTTAGAGTAAGAGACAGCAGAGACATGATTGAGTGGTGGGCCGCGGTAGCGGAATACAGACCGAGAAACAGGCGCAAGGGAGAAGGGATAAAGAAGGAAGAATGGGTTCGTCACTTTACCACGCTCCTAGGTGAGCAAGGGGAAAAAGAAAATATGGGCGATAAAAAGGGGAAAGGGGGAGGGGAGAGGGAAAGTGAAAAAAAATGGGGGGCGGAAACGTCAAACGACCCAGCACTGGAGGAAGAGATAAGCATTCAGGAACTAGAAAAGACGCTGAAACGGAGCAAGAATGGGAAAGCAGCAGGGGAAGATGGGATAACTGCGGAATTCCTGAAATCAGTGGCAACGAGAAAAAAAAAAGAACTAAGAGATATCATTAACAAAATTTGGTTAGAAGGCGAGCTAGTGAGAGGCTGGGACAAAGCGAGAATCTTTCCGATCTTCAAGGCGGGAGAAGAGAGTGAGGCCAGTAACTACCGGGGAATATCGTTACTGGACGTAGGGTACAAACTACTAGCGGGGATAATGGCAAACAGGCTTAGAAGCTGGATAGAGAGACATGGGATTATAAGAGAAAGCCAGGCGGGGTTCAGGCCGGGGCGAGGGACGAGGGACCACATATTCGTACTCAACTGCCTGATAAATAACAGATTAAAAATTAAAAAAGGGAGACTGTATGTGGCGTTTGTCGATTTTCGAGCAGCATTCGATAAGGTAAATAGAGAACGGCTGTTGGACACACTATGGGAAAAGGGAATTAGAGGGAAAATGCACCAAATGATTAGGGGTATATACCGAACAACGAGTAATGAAGTAATAGCACTGGATGGATTAACAGAAAGCTTCGAGACAAGAAACGGGGTAAGGCAAGGCTGTCCTCTGAGTCCAATCCTCTTCAACTTATTCCTAGACGACATTGACAAAGAATGGGAAGATAAGAGGGTGGGTGGAACGGTGATGGGGAAGAACAAGTTTTACGTAATCAAGTATGCTGACGACATTGCCATCCTAGCGGAGACATAGGAGGAACTAAGAGCGATGCTCAGGGGACTGGAAAGATTCACAAAAAAAACAGGAATGCAGGTAAATGTGGGCAAGACGAAAATAATGGTGTACAAGAACGGAGGCAGGGAAAAAAATGGGGAGAATTGGAAGTACTTGGGGAAAGAAATAGAAGTGGTTTCAGAACTCAAGTACTTAGGTTTCTGGTTCTCGGTAAAAAATGCAGTGTCAAAGCATTTGAGAAATGTGGTGGGGAAAACCCAAATAGCGATTAATACAGTGTGGGGCATAATGAAGAGAGCGAAAATTGAAAGATTGGGGCAAAGGCTGTACCTGATGGATTCCTTGGCGAAATCAGGAGCATTATACGGAGTGGAAATCTGGGGGTGGAAGAGAAGGGAAGAAATAGAAAGGGTACAAAGCAGATTAGTGAAAGCAGCATTAGGAGTGGCAAGGAACACGCCAGACTATTTTTGGAAACTGGAGGCAGGCAGGAGAAGCCTGGAGATAGAAACAAGAAGAAGGGCGGGGAATTATCTGGTCGAAATAACGAAAATGAAGGACAGTCGCTGGCCGAAAATATGCCTACGAGAGGAAGTGAGAGGGATAACTAACGGGAATCCCTCGAAATGGGGAAAGGAGCTGAAAGGGGCTATGGAGGAAGTAGGAGACGGTAGAATTTTTGAGTGGATTTGGAAAAACGGAAGATGGGAAGTACTAAAAAAATGGTTAATAGAAGGGGTAGAGAGAAAGAAGGATCAGGACACACAAGGAGACTGGAGTAGGGTAGACAAGTCGAGTTTCAGTTCTTATTACAAGCTTATCAAGGAGGGAGTGGAAAGAGAGAAATACTGGGATGTTGCCGACACAAAAGGGTGGATAAAGGAAGAATGGGCCAGAATACGATGCGGGAATGTCCACCGGTATGGAAAGAAAGGGTTCCAGGATTGGAGCTGCAGACTGTGTGGAGCAGAAAAGGAAGATTTAGAACATATTTGGGTTTGTGGTCAGGCAAGGAAGGAGATAAAGAAGGAATGGTCAGAATGGGTGCAACGGTGGGTAGGGGATCGGCAGGGGAAGGACTTAACAGAGGACTTAATCAGATTCCTGAAGGGAGGGCCAGTGGAGGAAATGTGTAGATACGCAAAAGAGTTCGAGAAGCTTGCGACAGAAAAATCGGTGGCAGCACAGGAGAAAATTCTCACTCAAGGTTAAGATTAAGAGTTGAAATCAATTAACACAATTATTTTATTTTATTTATTTTTCTACGTTAATTTAATTTTGGTTTGTTTAGAAGCATAAATGGATAATATAATCTGTGTAAGGGATGGGATGTAAAAGACAAATGAAGTCATACATTGGAATAAACTACACTACTAATACGACAGACTGGCAAACGACAATTAAATTAGAACGAATATATATATATATATATATATATACAACACAGAACTCTAAATATTATAGTATAACAGATTAAGGTTTCATAAAAGTATAAGAATAGAAAAATAAAAGAAAAGAAAGCAACAATAGTGTAAAATTGGAAAAAAAGGAAGGAAAAAAAAATCATGGAAACGATATATCTCCCCTCCCGCAACACACTCGTTTTTAGTGATAACGATTTTTATATTTTATACTCAGACTTACGATAGTATTTTTCATTCAAGCGATATACCGGAACACGCCGGAAAAAGGAAACAGCGTGTATATTGAATTCTTTGTATCTTTATTTTTTTTATTTTTTATTTTTCAAGTTGGAGACAATATCGAAAGAAGCTTTGATAATGCGACTGATTCAATGATTATATATAAAAGGAAAGAGAGAGAGAGAGAGAAAGAAATGGCACTGTAAAGTTAACGCGGTCGACGTTATCATCAATTCCGTTCTCAAGGTAGGAACAAGGCTATTCGAGAAAAAAAAAATTATATATATATATATACAATAGCTAGAGCGTACTTTTATACATACAATACGAATTATCATTGCAGAATAAAAAAAGAAGAAAAACTTTTTACAGAATTCTCATTGAAAGACAATATTCTTATTAATTCCTATCTCGGCGAATTATTGATTTTTTTATTTTACAATTTCGGAAATAAAATATTTCCGTATTCAAGATACCGGAAATACTTCAACTGTGGAGATTAATATGGTAAGTAAGATGTTAATAGTGTAAAAAATAATTCAGCAAATTTTCAAACGAAAAATTCGTTTTTTTTTGTATGGTTTTTCTTTTTCATTGTTTACTCGTGATACCGATAAATCAATTTATGCCTTGAAAGTTTACGAGCTTGTAAATTCATAGATATATTCAATATTTACGAATTTATCGCAATTGTTCACAGTGCATCGAGATTTTGTGTTATTATAAATCAATTATTTTGCAAGCAGTGCTCGAGACCTCCAGGTAAGATAAAAATAACATTGATTCAATCGTATATTTTGAAAAATTAATCATATGCTCCAAAAGTGTATTAAAAAAAAAAAATAAATTCATTAGCGCAACTCATGTTTAGACGATGAGAAAATTTTGGAGGTCGCCAAGAGGGCTTTATAGCCAGCGTATCATTTTTTGAAAAAATTTACGATCCCATAATTTAAATAATAAAAATAAATACTCTTCAATCATCAAATTCAATATCAAAGTATCCCTATATAGTTTCCTATAGATTCCATACAGATCCATATAACGGATATCGATATGAAAGGACACTTTTGAAAATTTAGAAAAAAATATTGCAAAGCATTCATCCAACAATTTATTCAGACAACGAAAAGTATCTGGTATTAAAGAATCGAATTCAGTTGAATTTCCCGCCACTTTTCGCGGACCATCATATATCGTAAAACAAAAAATAACCACAATTTCCAGTGATTTTCAAAGGGATCGAGCTATTTTTCGTAGTGGCAGCAATGAAGTCATCTGGGTCTTGTGATCGCGAACAGCTGAAACGCATCAAGGGTGCCACACCGAATTCATCCACAGTATTTTCGTAGTCACTGCGAGTTGCGAAAAGAGTAACGACGAGTAAAAAAAAAAAGTAACTCCGCCTCGAAGGGCGATTTCATTCATCTCTCGACGCAAATATTACTCAAAAAGAAACGACAGTTGTGCGAGATGGCTGTACGAGCTAAGATAAACGACATAATTCCTGCCCTGCCAGATGAGAAAACCGGTAATTGTTTTTTTTTCCTTCTCTCGACTTTGCGAATCTCTGGCACACATGACACTGCCACTCCCCACTGTATCACAGATTTATGAGTTTTATTTATTTATTTTTTTTTTTTCATCAAAATATTCATAATCCCGTTCAACGACGAAACGTGAGCAAAAAAAAAAGTAAAGTTCAACGATCCGTCTCGATACGATTTGCGATAGTTGGCCGAATTTTTTTTTTCTTTCCATTCGTGATATTGATCAGAGAATGTTGATGTATGGCACAGATATTATTTCGGCGACCAGCGCTCTGCAACAACAGGCTGCCGATATAAGAAATCAGCGCATCAATTGGCAATCATATCTGCAGTAATTATCATCCGACATGTCTTCTCGTTTGCAAGCTCGCTTTTTTTTTTTGGCACATTTTTTTTTTTCATCTCAATGAAAAAAAAAAAAAATAAAATCTCTACGCAGGTCGCAGATGATATCTCAGGAGGATTATGTCTTTATCGTGGGTTTCGATGTCAATGATTCGGCTGCCAGAGACGCCAAGCTCAAGGAAAATCCTGGCCAGGCCGCAAAGACTTTTCTCAATCTTCTCGGCCACGTGTCCAAGGATCAGACCATCCAGTACATTCTCGTCATGATCGACGACATGCTCCAGGTGATTTGTTGTCGGATCTCGCCGGGAAAATTCGGAAAAAAAAAAAATTTTACAATTTTTGTCATTTAAATTTATCTGTTTTTTTTTTTTTTTTCTAATTTTAAATTTTCATTCTAGCTTTAACGAGAAATTCGAATTTTCGTCGTTTTTTTTTTTAATTTTTCTAATTTTAAATTTTCATTCTAGCTTTAACGAGAAATTCGAATTTTCATCGTTTTTTTTTTTTAATTTTTCTAATTTTAAATTTTCATTCTAGCTTTAACGAGAAATTCGAATTTTCATCGTTTTTTTTTTTTAATTTTTCTAATTTTAAATTTTCATTCTAGCTTTAACGAGAAATTCGAATTTTCGTCGTTTTTTTTTTTAATTTTTCTAATTTTAAATTTTCATTCTAGCTTTAACGAGAAATTCGAATTTTCGTCATGTTTTTTTTTTTTAATTTTTCTAATTTTAAATTTTCATTCTAGCTTTAACGAGAAATTCGAATTTTCGTCATGTTTTTTTTTTTTTTTATTTTTCTAATTTAAAATTTTCATTCTAGCTTTAACGAGAAATTCGAATTTTCGTCATGTTTTTTTTTTTTTTTATTTTTCTAATTTTAAATTTTCATTCTAGCTTTAACGAGAAATTCGAATTTTCGTCATGTTTTTTTTTTTCATTTTTCTAATTTAAAATTTTCATTCTAGCTTTAACGAGAAATTCGAATTTTCGTCATGTTTTTTTTTTTTTTTTAATTTTTCTAATTTTAAATTTTCATTCTAGCTTTAACGAGAAATTCGAATTTTCGTCATGTTTTTTTTTTTCAATTTTTCTAATTTAAAATTTTCATTCTAGCTTTAACGAGAAATTCGAATTTTCGTCATGTTTTTTTTTTTTTTTAATTTTTCTAATTTTAAATTTTCATTCTAGCTTTAACGAGAAATTCGAATTTTCGTCATGTTTTTTTTTAATTTTTCTAATTTTAAATTTTCATTCTAGCTTTAACGAGAAATTCGAATTTTCGTCATGTTTTTTTTTTTTATTTTTCTAATTTTAAATTTTCATTCTAGCTTTAACGAGAAATTCGAATTTTCATGTTTTTTTTTTTTTTTTTTTTTCCTCCGAATTCAGGAAGATCGAAGCCGGGTGGAGATATTTCGCGAGCACTCGACGCGTAAGCGCGAGTCCGTATGGGGACCGTTTCTAAATTTGCTGAATCGACAGGACTGCTTCATCATGAACATGACGTCGCGCATAATCGCGAAGCTCGCTTGCTGGAGTCACGAGCTCATGGAGAAGACCGATCTGCACTTTTATCTCACATGGCTCAAGGATCAACTGAAGCTGAGCGTAAGTTGAGACGAGGGAAAATTCGAACGGCGAGTTTTGCACGAAAAATTTCGTATACAATTTTGTTATCTCGTATTTAATTATTTTTATTTTTTTTTTTTTCTAATTCAATTTCTAGTTTTTTAAGTTTTTTTTTTTTCTTTACGGTCTCGGTGTATCCCAAGCGAATTAATTCGTTGTTTGTTTCAGGATACCGATAAATTTACCATAGAGAATATTTATTTCTTGTATATATATATATATATGTATATATTTTTTTTTTCCTTTTGATAATCAGCTACGGACGTGTAGTACGATCGGCGATGGCCACTTTTCGAATTAATAATAATTAATCGAATTTGAAAACGAAAAAAAGTAATAAGAAAAAAATTTTACAATGAATTTTCATTCGAACAATGGCTATCCCGGACTAGAATTTTTTTTAAATATTCGCTTCTTCGCATGCTTACTTAGCTTTATTCTGGCTTGAGTAGAATTAATTAGAGCAAACGTATTGTTCGCGCATTTCGGACAGGTTTTTTCTTTTTTTTTTTTTCTTCACCGAACACGATTTTTCGGTACATATTAGCCAAATTAAATATATTCCAAATTTTTCTTTGGCCTCCGATCTTTGTTCCGGTGGCTCTTTGCTCTATATTTCTCATACTTAGTCTCGAGCGCACTCGTTGTCGCAGCACCGCTAAACTGCTTGGTCGCAGGGAATTACGGAATTCTTCCCCCCGTTCCCCTTATTTTGTTTCCCCGTCGTTGGTTTTCCCAGCAAAAAGTGTATCGTACAAAGAGACGTTACGAACGACCGAACCGGGGGGGGGGTCGGTTTTTTTAGTTTGACGCTGTGCAGGAGTCGAGCTTGCATGCGGAGATAGCCCAAGACACAGCGCCGGTCGAGTCTGGAGAGGCAACTGACCTCCAAGAATTGCCAAGCCTGGTTGGTTCCGTTGTAACAACGTTAACAAAAAAAAAAAAAAAAAAAAAGTAAAGAAGGATAAAAAACGCAAGAAAAATAATTATAAATGAAAACCGTTGCTGAATTCGCGATATTTACTGATATTTTCGCGCGCGAATAATCCTCCGTTCCACTTAATTTTTTCGCTCGTTTGCTCTTTTAATTAATTCGTTTCATAGTTTCGAGCTATCACTAATTTTTTTTTTTTTTTTTTTTTTTTTTTTTTTTTCGTTCAGCATGAGATAGAAATATTATTGTAGTACCACGGTGAGCCAAATTAGCAATTTGAAATTTAACGATAGCGCGGAATAATTTTTTCGAGAATCAAGTTACATCGGTGAAACAATTTCAGATCCATCTTGCTGAAATCTCATGGGATGAGATTTAAGGTCTGGTGTAAAGCCCTAAAAAAGTTGATTTTTGGTGATTTTTTTTTTTTTATAAGGAAAGAAACAACGGACCTTCTGGAAAATTTTATTGTACTTTAACGCACGTTTGAAGAGTATAAAAAAAATTTTTATTAACCAATTGTCGCAAAATGGCGGATTATTAAATTGACCGTAGAAGCGCCTCGCCGCTGGAGTCTCGAACCGGCGGGAAAGATGGTGCGCTTGATTCTTGTCCGGAACGCAAAAACCGCAATTATTTTTAATTGACATATATTTTTATTATCGATGAACTAAAAAAAACCCCGAAAAAACCGTGAAACCATATTAATTTTCGAGCTTGAACAAAAAAGTGACGGATTTTCTACAATTTTTTTTTTCCTTCGTGCAATAAAAATAGTAAAAAATGACTTTTTTTTATTAATGTTTTTAGTTCATTCAGGATGGTTTTTAATAATCTAGAGAATGAACTTTGGTTTGGGTCGATAGGTCGAGTAGCTTTTTTTTTTTTGCCATCACGCCCGCCGGTTCGAGACTCCAGCGGCGAGGCGCTTCTACGGTCAATTTAATGCTCCGCCATTTTGCGACAATTAGTTAATAAAATTTTTTTTTTTTCATACTCTTCAAACGTGCGTTAAAGTACAATAAAATTTTCAAGAAGATCCGTTGTTTCTTTCCTTATAAAAAAAAATCACCACAAATCACCATTTTTTTACTTTATTTTTCATAAAAATCCATCATACAAATTAACCCCGGGCCGGTTACCTTTCGTATCTATGGCATTGAGAAAAAAAAAAAATTCCTTTCAACATCCAAATGCGAGTGCTCCGCTACTTTTTTTTTCTCATATTTCCATGATTATTCAGCCGGATGGAAGAAATGTCGCGATGTAAGTTTGATTTTTCGAAATTTTCCCGTGAGCACGGTGACTCTTTGACGGGCTAAAGTGGCGTGGGAATGATAGCAATAAAAAAAATTACGTAGGAAAAAAATGCCCGAGTGCCCCGAAGAGCGAATAATAAAATAGTATCTGTTTTTTTGTTTTTTTTTTGTTTTTTTTTTTTGCGTTCTTCCGTCCAGAACAACGAGTACATTCAGTCGGTGGCTCGTTGCTTGCAAATGATGCTGCGCGTCGACGAGTATCGTTTCGCATTCGTCTCCGTGGACGGTATCTCGACGCTGCTCAGCGTTCTCTCGGGACGCGTCAACTTTCAAGTGCAATATCAATTGATATTTTGCCTCTGGGTGCTCACGTTCAATCCGTTGCTCGCTGAGAAAATGAATAAATTCAACGTGATACCGATTCTCGCTGATATACTCAGCGATTCGGCCAAGGAGAAGGTCACTCGTATTATTCTTGCGGTATTCAGAGTAAGAAAATTTCGAATTTTTTCCTCTTTCTCTCTCTCTCTCTCTCTCTCTCTTACGAATGATTCAAATTCTATTTTTTTTTTTTTTCAAATTTTATCATAATTTTTATAATTTTATCGCAGTTTTACTTTAATTTTCATTTTTTTAACGATCGAATTTTTTTATTCGCAGAATCTGATTGAAAAAGTTGAGGACAATCAGGTGGCCAAGGAGCACTGTATCGCGATGGTGCAGTGCAAGGTATTGAAGCAACTTTCGATTCTCGGACAGCGAAAATTCGACGACGAGGACATAACCGGTGACATCGAATTCCTGAACGACAAGCTTCAGGCATCGGTGCAGGATCTCAGCTCGTTCGACGAGTACTCGACTCAGGTTAAATCCGGACGTCTCGAGTGGTCGCCCGTTCATAAATCCAGCAAATTTTGGCGCGAGAATGCCGGCCGTTTGAACGAAAAGAATTACGAGCTACTCCGTATCCTTGTGCATTTGCTCGAGACGAGCAAGGATCCGCTTGTACTGAGCGTTGCTTCCTTCGATATCGGGGAATACGTGCGTCATTATCCGCGTGGCAAGCAGTAAGTTTTAAGAATTTAAAAAAAAAAAAAAAAAAAAAGAACTTTTCCTTCTTATTTTTCATTGTTCTGCGAATGGCGTCATTTTTTGTCTTTTTTTTTTTTTTTTTTTTTTCAAAGTATCATCGAACAACTCGGTGGCAAGCAACGAGTTATGCAGCTGCTCGGTCACGAAGATCCCAACGTTCGATACGAGGCCCTTATCGCTGTTCAAAAACTCATGGTGCACAACTGGTAAGTTTAATTGAACGTTTTTTTTTCTTTTTTTTTCGCGAAGATTGTCAATTTTGATTGGCAAATTTGAATTGAGGATGCTCGATTTTTACAATTTCACAAAAATTTCACTAAAATCCAAAGTTCAGATAAAACGATGAAATATCGCAACTTGTTTCGGCTTTTATTATGAATTTGAATTTTTTTTTCCATCCTATCGGATCCTAATGATTTTTTTCTTCCTAAAACTTGTCAAAATATTTTCCAAATCAGCAATCTATGACGACTATTTTTCGGATTCAGGAACTTCAAAGATACGCCGTTTGTTCAAATTTCGAAAAAAACTCAACAACTAGTAAAAAAAAATTGAAATATTCCATCGATCCGAGTATAGTCTGCTCATATTTTTTTTCAAATCTTTGAAAAATAGTAAAAAAAAAAACGTAATTAAATTAATGAAAAAAAAAAAAACAATTGAATTTCAGGGAGTACCTTGGCAAGCAATTGGAAAAAGAAACGACGGGTACAACTGGAGCTTCGGGCACTAAACCCGGTACGCAAGTACCGACCAAAGCGTAAACTCGATCTCTCGAGTACATTTTGCACATCGTGTGCTCGTGTGTGTGTGTGTGTGTGTGCGATCCCACCAAAATGCAAAACTAATACGAAACGAAAAAAAAAAAAATAAAAATCGTAAAAGCAAATAACTCATCACGTAGCTCTTAAAGTTCGGATCCGAATGAATCGCAGCTTAAAATTCGTAAAACGATTGTGGACCCAATTCGAGACGCAGTTACATTCCATTAATTATCCCATGAAGCTCTTTAAATTCGAACGCAGGGGGAGTTAACGACAAAAATGAAAAAAAAATCGCGCGTTCTTAAGAAAAACAAAAAAAAAAAACAAAATTATAACACTATAAATGAAATAATTCCTCCCCTCCCCGCACAGCAAATCGTACTTCTAGAGCTCGTGTCGCGGCAATCCTGTTCTTTGCAACTGTAACTGCTGTTTATTTTTTTGTTCTGTTTTATCTTTCAGCCCGATGAAAAGAGAAAGAGAGAGAGAATAAGAACACGGAAAAACGATCAGTATATCATTGTTAAAAATATGTAAATACACACTCGACGAGTATTCGTGTACTTTATACAAAAGGCGTATTAACGCACAGATGGGAGGGGTGAAAAGGGCGATGATAAGAGAAGATCGAAGATTGCGAGACCGCGTGTGACGGTAAAATGTGTAAAATAATTATTATTAGCAACGCGGTTGTACGTAGAAAATGAATTTAAGCGTTGTTCCCTTTTTTTTGTTCGTCAAGTATTAATAACTAATAAATGAAAAAAAAAAATCGTTATTACTGTTATAAATATATATATATATAGATACATATGTATGTATATTAGGGTGGTCCTTAATTAGGCTATTTTCAAATTTTAATGGTCTTACCTCTTAAATCGGTTTTAAATAAATAAAAAAAAAGACCTGAATTTTTTTCAGATATTTATTTTGATGATTGTGACCCTGGCCAGCGAGGTCAAAGTTTCCCGTAAGGTTAACACGGGGTTTTCAGGGATTACTGTATAAAAATCGAAAGCATCAATATTTTTCAGACGAAAAATCTAAAATTTTTGGAACTTCATCTACATTGATGCAGCTACAAGAAAAAAAAAAATTGATAACACTATTTTTTTGAGTTTTACGTAGGTTATTTTTACGTCGAATAGATTTTTTTTTTTAAAACGCGGTTTTCAACGATTTTTTATTTATAATAACTGATAAAAAATATATTTTTCAGCTTAATAGTTCAAAATTCTCTGAAACTAGTCTGCAATGATGCCAGTTTGTGAAAAAAAATTAAAAACACTATTTTTACTGTTTTTTTATGGGTTGTTCCTCGAAAATCACGGTTTTCGAGGGCTTTTTCCTGATAGTATTAGTAAAAAAAAAATATTTCTCAACTCAATCATTTGAAAGTCTTAAGAATTAGACTTTAATGGTCTTACCACATGGAAAAAAAAATTTTAACTTGTGGTATCCAAATTTCGACATACGGTTTTTGAGATCGGTATGATTTTGTTTTTTTTAAATTCTTCTCTAATTATGACATTTAAAAAAATTGAAAATTAACATCTACTTCAGTCCTCTTTTTTTTTTTCTCTGTAATATATGAGCCTTATATATTATTCCATTGTAATTCGATAATTCACGGACTTGATTGCATGAAAAACCAACTTATGCCTGAAAAACCGTGATTTTCGAGAAAAAAAAAATGTCAAGTAGACGTGGAACCCACATAAAATTTGTAAAAATAGTGTTTTTAATTTTTTTTTTTTCATAAACTGGCATCGTTGCAGACTAGTTTCAGAGAATTTCGAACTATCAAGCTGACCAATGTTTTTTAAAATTATTATAAATAAATAAAATCGTTAAAAACCATGTTTTTGAGGGAAAAAAAATCTATTTATTTATTTGGAACTGATTTGGAGGGTGAGACCATTAAAATTTGGAAAAAAAAGCCCAAATAAGGACTGACCTAGTGTATTATATCTTTCGCTGACGTCAAAATGATGTCTCATTTTGTCAGTATAGTTTTTATCCCCTGAATTTCTCGGCACAAATTATACGTGTTCGAGCATGGAAAGTTTTTTTTTTTCGTAGCGTGGAAGAAAAAAAAAACAATAAATACATTAAAATCAGAATGTATCGTTGAAAATTTATTTTCGCGAGTATCGAGGGGAAAAAAAAAAAAAAAAAAAAAACAAATTACGTTTCTCTGAAGGAGAGCTTGATGTTGATGTTGCAGGACGTTAATTGCGTAACGAGATAACGAAAAATGTATGGTATGTCGACCTCGCTGATGCTGTCATCGGTGCCGCAGAGCCTGCAACGTTTTCTGCAGTCGCCCCAGCCTGTATTACTTACCACGAGTTCCATCACCGGTCCCAGCAACGTTCCGCACTTTGTGCACACCAGAGTCTGCAGTAAAGTTAAAAAAAAAAAAAAAATCCGATCAGCAAGAATTTTGTGGAAAAAAAACTTCCCAATAACTTCGTTGAGGGAAAAAAAAACCTTTTTTTTTTCCCCTCGCTCGGTATCTTCGAAATTTTTTGAACCAGTTGTTCTCAAGTAGGCTCGAGCGTTACATCGATATATGCCGAAAAGAATTTTTATTTTTTTTTTTTTAAAGATATATCCACTAAAAGTTTAACACCCAAAGTCTCAATAATCTCGACTTTGCCGTTTTCGAGCAAAAAAAAAATGTCACAATTTGAGTAATTCGGAGTTGTGGGGGCAATTTAGATGAGATTTTAATTCAATTAAATTTAAATTAAAAATTTAATATTCAATTAAACGGGTTTTTACGGCAAAATTGTGAATTAAGGATGTAAATTTCATGGCAACAAGCCCAGTTTAGGTGGCGAATCAGGTATCGATAATTGTACCAAAAAATATTCTCAAGTTGCGTTCTACAGAAAATTCAAAGCCATTAATTGCTGATAATACGACCAATTTTTTCCCCCTCATTATTTCTATTGCAAGGTAGGAATTTTTTTTTTTTTAAATTGAATCGCAAAATTTTCGTTTTTTCCGCATTACCGTTGTTTTGTCGGAGCAGTGAAAGAGCCGATCTTGAAGCAAAAATGCGCAGCCATGCGATATGAGCGAGTCACGTTCCATTTCACCGAATCTCACGCCGCCTCCTCGTCGTCTACCCTTGATCGGTTGTCGGGTCATCGTGTCGATCGGTCCGGTGCTTCGCACTTGCCATTTGTCCGAGACCATGTGACGAAGCCTCTGATAATGCACGACACCGAAAAATATATCGGCAGTCAATTCACGGCCATCAGTGCCGGAATACATTTTCTCGGTTCCATAATAATTGTAACCGCCGAGTTCCAACAATTTGCCGAAATATTCTACGGCCGTGTTGTCCTCGTTGAAACGAAATGGCGTCGCGTCGTGCACGAGGCCGTGAACCGCTGCTGATTTTCCGGCCATAACTTCGATCATCATAGCTTAATCACAAAAAAAAAAAAACATATCAATGAAATAATTAAAAATTTACGTAATTTTCCCTTTTCTCATGGAGGAAACTTTATTTTTGTGCAAGAAAAACAAAAGAAATAAACGAATTACGAGATTTCAATGTAATTTTTTTTAGTGCCAAGAGAGAGAAAGCCTAAAAACTAATGTCAAGAATTAATTTTTTGTTTTTAAAAATTACCAAAGCTAATTTTTTTTCACGCTAAAAAAAGTTTCCACCATGAGAAAATCACAATCGAATCGTTTCGTTTTTTTTTTTTTTTTTTTCCCCACGCGATAGTCGACTCGCTCACCGATTGTCATGCGACTTGGAAAACCATGAGGATTGAAAACGATATCGGGCACAAGACCGGTTTCCGTGAATGGCAAATCTTCGGTCGGCCATTTGTGCGAACAAATGCCCTTTTGTCCGGCACGCGAGGCAAACTTGTCGCCGACGCTCGGATTACGCTGTGGGAAAAAAATTTTTTTTTTTGCAAATTCGTCACATCAAGTCCGAAAAAAACGATGACCGATCGTGGATCGATGATTGAAACAGAAAAATTTCGTTCGCTTACGGGAACGCGAAATGTTATGCAGGCTCGACGAGGCACGTTGCTACGTAATGTTCCGCAGAGACGCACATTGTCGATGTAAGTGTCCTCCTTGCCTTTGTACTTTCCGATCGTGTAACGCGATTGCTCTGCGACGTACATGCTGCAGATACAAAGAATCAATTCGAACAAAAAGCCCGCGAAGTGGGGCAAAAAACTTTATAAGAGTATCAAGGGAATTAGAAATGGAGGAACTGATAGATGCGACAAAAGAGAGGAAAGAAATAAAAATAATGGAGAAGCTGATAGGCAAGGGATTGAAAAACCTGAAAAGAAAGACAATAGAGAGAGAGAAAGAGAACAAATTCAAAAATCGATGTATAATAGTTTATATAAATATTAGGGTGTATCGAAAAATTAAAAAACTTTTGGTTACCCTCAAAAATCAAAGATATCTTTGAAATAAAGGTCTCCGTGCAATGATTCGATTTTTTGACAATATACAGGGGGCGCGCGGGACGTTTAAAAACGCCATTTTTAGCGTTAAATTCACTTTATCACTGATAACCGGAAACAGTTCATTCTAAAAATTCTGATTTTTTTTATACAAGGTGCCCGGATATGTACCCTTTCAAATCCACATTCACGGAACATTAACGGATGGTTCATATCTTCGAAAAAAATCTCTGAAAATCAATACTTTAACTATTTTTCAACTATACCTATCGTTAAATGTTGATTTTTTTCTTCTAAAACGTTTTTGTATTTGTTTCATCTTTTTTTTCTTGTAAAACTCGGTATCAGTATTGCTTACAATGCGAAAATTGCTGAATAATAAATCTTTATTTTGGAAATTTTTATATTTTATTGATTCACACCATTTTTTCATGAATATGAAAATTTCCAAAATAAAGATTTATTATTCAGCAATTTTCGCATTGTAAGCAATACCGATACCGAGTTTCACAAGAAAAAAAAAGATGGAAAAAATACAAAAACGTTTTAGAAGAAAAAAAATCAACATTTAACGATAGGTATAATTGAAAAATCGTTAAAATATTGATTTTCAGAGATTTTTTTCGAAGATATGAACCATCCGTTAATGTTCCGTGAATGTGGATTTGAAAGGGTACATTTCTGGGCACCTTATTTTAAAAAAATCAGAATTTTTGGAATGAACCGTTTTCGGTTATCAGTGATAAAGTGAATTTAACGCTAAAAATGGCGTTTTTAAACGTCCCGCGCGCCCCCTATATATCGTAAAAAAATCGAATCATTGCACGGAGACCTTTATTTCAATGATATCTTTGATTTTTGAGGGTAGCCAAAAGTTTTTCAATTTTTCGATCCATCCTAATAAATATATAATAGAGAATGACGAGAAACCGTGGAAGTATTGGGGCGGCGAAAGATATCAATGAAAAGGACAAGGAAACTTGGGCCGGAATAAGGTGTGAAAATATAAGCAGAGATGGAAAAAAGGGGAAAGCGGAGTGGGACGCGTAGGATATGCAGACAAGAAAGAGAAACATCGGAGCATCTGATTATGCGTGAAAAAGAAAGAGAAGTAATATCTAAGGAAGCCAAAGAATATATTATAGAGAAGTGGGTTAAGGAGGAAAGCGAAGAGAGGGGAGTAGAAGACAAATTGATAGGGATGCTGAGAGGGAAAATAGATTTATTGATGTGTAAATTCTTTAGGGAAATAGAAAGAGAGAGTAAGAAAAAAAGAAGAGAGAGTATGAAAAAAAGAAGAGTCGGTAAGGGAGAGCGAGAATGTTGAGAGGGACGCAACGGAATAATAATAGAAAATGAGGATAGACATAAGTTAGAATGTAAGAGTGATGAAATAATGCATAAGAGTGTTGTAAAAAGCCGAAAAAGCGATGCAAATAAAACTTACTACTACTACTACTACTACTACTACTACAAAGAAATAACAAAATTTTACGTACAGCTGAAAAAAAACCAAAAAATTACATCAGATTGCGAGTTTGTTGGGAGCTTACCAGTAATAAGGATCGCCACATCTGATCGGAGTTCCGGGAATCGGCAAACCATCGGACTCCAATTTTTCTACGAGCGTTTTGTTTTCCGGATCACGCGCGAAATAATCCTTCGGATCTTTTAGATCTACGAACTCCGACTTGTAGATCATACCGTGAGCCAGGCCACGCTCGTACGCTGATTTGTTGATTATCATCGCGTCTTCCATATCGTAACCCTGAATTAAAAAAAGAAATCGAAGATTAATACGAGAAACAATGAATTCGTGTTTGCCGGACATTTTTTTTTTTTCGTATTAATGGAATATTACCGTGTAAGAAATGACGGCAACGATGGCGTTTGTACCCATGGCAAAGTCATCGAGATTTATATTGTCATAATGAACGGGTCTGAACAAAGGTGTTCCCGGAGTCTGAAGCCTGTACAATTTAGTCTCGGATTGCAACTGCCACGTGTGACAGGGTGTTCCCATTGTTTGTTTGCCCATCTGCCAGTACGGAAATTCATGAAAATATGTTAAAATAAATTTCCGTACAATAATCGATAATCGACATTTATTTTTTTAATGAGATTCTTAACCCAGAGAAAAACCGGTAAGAATAATTCTAAAATTTGAGGGGAGATTTGTGCTGTTACTTAGGAATACACCGTAATTATTTCAGATTTTTTGACCACGCAGTAGCCAAATCGGTCCAGCCGTTCTCAAGCGATGCGCTTAGCAACGAACGTCATTTAATTTTTATTTATATAGATGGATTTATCGGACGAATTGCCCTGTCGTACGAATAATAATTTACCTGACACTGGTACATGTTCCTGGGACTTTGATTGCAGTCGGGCATGGGAATAAGACACGCTAGATTGCTGAGAAAAGATGTTTTCGCCAGTTCCTGATGAGTGGTCAGCTGAAAGAATTTATTGGAAAAAAAAAAAAAAATTACTCCCCAAAAACTTAAAAATTCGTTAGAGTAAAAAAAAAAAAGAGGCAAAAAATCGTACCCCTTCGTAAGCTTCCGAGGTCGTGATGGAAACGTGCATGTAAACTTGCTCAAAAGTTCCGATGAGTTCGACTTTATTTGCGATTAAATTGACAACCGGTCTCATCATACGCGCCGGTCCGGTAAACAAAAACAGGCCTGGATACTGCGACGGCACGTTTTTCTTCGGTACCAAAACTATCTCCAAAGTGTTAGGAACCTGAAAAAATCATTATTGGTAGATAGAAATGATTTTTTTTTTTTGTTAAAAAAACAAAAGATCATTATCGGAATTGTTAGTCTGCGCAGAGATTTGCATTTTTTTTTTTTTTCATGAATTCTTACAGAAAAATCGTTTCTTTTTCGATAAAATTTGAATTAAATTAATTGTTAATTTTTCAAAATTACTATAAAATTATTCTAGGTATCAAATAAAGCAATACAGCGAGATCGGGACTAACGGGAGGAAATTTTATATTTTAATCGATCAATTGAATCACCTTTTTCCCTTCGATCTTGAACAAACGAAGCTTGTCGATGACCGGCGAAACAATTTCGTCCTCGATGAGACCGATGACCTTTCCATCGAGCATAACCGTGTACGAGGTCTTCCAGTCTTCGGCGATGGAAATCGGTATCATACCGAGATCCAGCAAAACCGTGGGAATCTCCGCTTTCAATTTTTGATCCGGATGACGTGTTATTATGCAGTTCATCGTAAGATGATTGAGAAGACCGCACGGCGCACCGTCCGGCGTGTGTACGGGACAGATAAAACCTGTTTGAAAAAAAAAAAAAAAAAAAATACACATATATGCGACAATTTTACGTGCTAATGCATGGAAAATGATACAATAATAGAATATTTTGGGGCAAAAATATTTTCCGAACGTAAATATTTAAGAAATTCATACAAATTGTCTCTCCAATTATTTTAAAATTCACTCTATTTGCCAATTTATTCCATAAATAATTGGATATTAGTCCCTTTTTTTTTCAAAATGCACTCCCTGTAGGTTTAAAAAATTTTTTTCTTTACGAAAACAAAAAAATACAATATGTGAACTTGAAAACAAATATTTAGACTTTCCAGCAATACTTAAAAAAAATAGATATTACACCTTACATATATTAGACTTTAATAAATAAAATAAATACTGGACCTTAATAAAAATATTGGACCTTAACCCTTTAAAAGCTGAGTTTTTTTTTTGGAGCGTTTGGCAAAGTTGGTACATGGTGAATCTGAATTCATGAGTACCCAAAGTGAGAAAAAAAATTATTTCAGAATTTTCCTACCCTCAGAAACTACCCCCAAATGAAAAAACCACCCCAACCGCTTGAAAAAATCTTAATTTAATTTCCCATCGTTCATTTCTGCAAGAAATTGAGGAAAAGTAATTCCGGAACACGCAGTGGGATTCTGAAGAACTTACGGATCAATCAATCCTTATGAACTACCCCCAATTGAGAGAAATTCATCCCCCAATGGATAAAATGTTATCATCTCATTTTCCGTTATTTTATCCTGATCTGAATCGAAATATAAGTGTTCCGGAACGCATGAGCATATTCTGAAGGACTTACGGATAATTCCAACCATTTATGAACAACCCTTCAGTTGGAAAAAATTCACCCGCAACGCATAAAACGTTATTACTCATTTCCTATTATTTCATTCTAATCCAAATCTGAATATGAGTATCCTGGAACACGTGAATATATTCTGAGGAACTTGCGGATCATTTCAACCCTTATGAAGTGCCCCTAAATTGAGAAAATTTTACCCTCAATGCAGGAACCTGCCCCTAAAATAATTGAAGAGTCGATACACAGGGGACGGGCACCGCCTCTTTCACAACTTCTAGGGGTAGTTTTCGATGTTTTGTCACTGTTGGGGGTAGTTTTCGATTCGGATTTTCTTGCTACAAATTTTTCACGTTTTTTCAAAAATTTATATGAACTGAACATCAATAAAAGTGCATTTTCAGGCGCATCACCACTGCCAGGGGCGGTTTTTGATGTTTTTTTTACTGTTAGGGGTAGTTTTTGATTCGAATGTTCTCGATACACATTTTCCATGCGTTTTCGAAAATATATATGAACCGAACGTCAATGGAAGTTGCATTTTTGGGCGTATCACCATTTCTAGGGGTGGTTTTCGATGTTTCGTTACTGCTAGGGGTAGTTTTCCATTCGGATATTCTTGCTACAAATTTTTTATGTGTTTTCAAAAATATTTATAAACTGAACATCAATTAAGGTGGCTCATCAGTGAATTAAAAAACCGGCGATACGAATGAAACTTCGGGAGATGAATGAAGAAGATGCAATGAACGCTCTTTCAAAATTTCAGGATATGTTGCCAGGCAAATTATTGCGAACGAGTAATTTAAAATTACCTATTTTAGCATGGGTCTTATGGCAGTTGATTCCATTTTCACCGGAAGTGACATGATACCTTTTGATAAAGACGAGAGTTCTTATTCAAATTTTGAGTATTGAAAGATGAAATCGTGAACTTTCCAATGGTATTTAAAAAATTGTGTCTTGCCAGGGATTTTTCCAAGAAATTTAATCGCGAAAGTCATCGTGTGTGCAAATCTCGGATACAATATATGTCTGTCATTCTGCACGCAAGGAAACATATGAATATCAGCTATCGTTTTTTACTTGATCGCTCTGACAGCGTTAAATACTTTTGTCAGTTAAGACTTTATTTATAATATTATTTATAATAAATTATGAATAAAATATCACGGGAAACGTCATCGAAATTCATAAATTTTATTTAGACAGAGTATTTAGAAAATATTATGATAGGTTTATGATTTTTTTTTCACGTCACGATTTTTGACTAGTGTTGTCACTGATGGGCCGCCTTAAAGTGCATTATTGAGCGTATCACCGTTGCTAGGGGCTGGTTATCGATATTTCATTACTGTTAGGGGTGGTTTTTGGTCCGAACCTTTTTGCTAAAAATTTTCGATGTTATTTCAAAGCGCATACTTGAGATCGCGACTCTGAAAAAAATTTCGCCTGACGGTTATGCCCGTTTCTTATTTTTTTCGCAATTTTCGCACTTTTTGACGAGGTGTAAAACTGAAGGGGTGCAACTCTTGCGTTCGCCGAATTTTTCATGATCAGATGCAACCTTCATCTTCGAATAGCGGCCTTAACGATGTCGATATGTTCATTTTTCTGGAAGTTACGATTTTTCAAAGTAGGCGGGACGTATGTGTCCCACCAGCCGTTAAAGGGTTGATAAATAAAAATAAATATTAGACCTTTCAACAATATTCAAAAAATAAAATGAAATTACGTGCTGAACAAAGGAATAAAGGACAAAAATGAGTATTCGAAGAATTGTAATTTGTTTGTTTTTTCTTTTCTTTTCAAATTACCCCAAGCATCCGGCAACAATTGTCTCGCTTCGGTTGTTCTCATTTCCTGAAAGAACGAGCCTCTGTGCGTCGCTCGAAAATGGCTCATATAACGCATTCTATTGATGTTCTCAGCGACTATCGTCAAGCCAGTATTTTGCATCAATCCCAGGCCCGTCGCAGATTTTATATTTCCAGTCGACAAAAAGTTTTCCATCTGAGCCTCGAGGGTTCCCGCTTGTTTCAAAACGGTGGGCATCTCCTCTGGGAAAAAAAAAAAAAAACCTCGATGAAAAGGATAAAATTGAAATAAAATAAAATAAAAATAAAAAACGATGTAATACTTACGCACGGTCAGTTTGAAATTGTTGCCGGTATTCTTGGCACGTTTAATTATTATCAGCTTTAGAACCGTCAGCCACACGTATAATTTTTCTTTCAGCACTTGAAGATATAGATGACCGCCGAGAAGACACTCCTGCATCATTACAGCGTCGGCACCCTCCAGTACGCATTTCTCATTGGCAAGGGTAAAGAGCTTTCGCGTCATGAATACGAGAAGATTAAATTTGTCCATAGGATCGTCGAGATGTATAGCCATGCATTTTCTAATTTAAAAAAAAAAAACCAAAAAAAAAAAATACGAAAATAAAAACGTTTTTAAAAATTTGACTTTGCTTGGCAAAGTTTTGCTGAAAAATGTTTTTTTTTCATGAAAAACAAATAGTTGATCAAGCTTGAGCGATTCGTCGATTATTCATAACGTACTTGATGATGTAATCACAGACTTGCATGTCCGTGGTATCAGCGGCGAGCTCGTAAAGTTTGACGCGAAACATTTTGCCGATATAAATTTTGCATTGCTCATGAGAGTGCAGGCCTTCGTCGTGTATGGCTCGTAGCATATTGAGAATGCATCCTCGATAATAAAGATCGTCCTCGCGACCGACGATAAGAGCGTTGTAGATATATTTGTCGGACACATCGACGAGGCATTTCAGCATGAGAATCAGCGGCACGTAGTACAGGATTTTACGATGGCTGAACATGAGCTTGGCGGAGCCATCGTTAACGTAGTGCAATGTATTTGACTGCGAGCATAACGGAAGATTAAAGAAAATAATCAGGAGTGTGAATGAAATTTTTTTTTTTTTTTTTTTCAATCATTGGGGCGCATAATGTAGAGTTAAATATTTAATGAGGACGTTTATTTTTCGTTAATGGCAGTTATAGGCAATTTAATTTCACGGATTTTTTAATATCTTGAATTTTTCTGCAATCGACATGTGCTATATAGTTCTCTTTAAAACAAAAATATTTATATGTATTAAATTTATGGTGGCATTGATAGGGGTGAAATTACAGGAAAATGCAATTTTTGCTAATTTTTTCTCCCTGATTTTATTACATGGAAATAGTGCGTCGGAGCGAAAAGTTGCTGAGGCTCAATTTTGTTGTATTTGTTGCAAGAATCACGAAAAAAAAATTTTAGAAGGCAAGATTTTACATTTTTCATGGAAAAAAACATATTTAAAAAATAAAAATCGATTTTTGGACGATTATGACAGTTTTAAAAAATTTGAAATATTTTTTTTTTTAAATTCCTCGAACTTTTTTCAAAAGGAATACGTCTCTTTCCAGATGGAGAAATTCAGTCTAAAGGCTCAGCAAAAAAAAAAAAAATTTTTTTTAAATATTTTATGCAAAATTTGAAATAAAAATGTTATATAATGCGAGTATATTTGTCAATATTTATTTACAAAATATTCGCAAATATATTGAGAAATATACTCGCATTATATAACATTTTTATTTCAAATTTTGCATAAAATTTTTTTTCCATTTTTTTTTTTGCTGAGCCTTTAGACTGAATTTCTCCATCTGGAAAGAGACGTATTCCTTTTGAAAAAAGTTCGAGAAATTAAAAAAAAAAATATTTCAAATTTTTTTTAAACTGTCATAATCGTCCAAAAATCGATTTTTATTTTTTAAATCGGTTTTTTTCCATGAAAAATGTAAAATCTTACCTTCTAAAATTTTTTTTTCGTTATCCTTGCAACAAACACAACAAAATTGATTCTCAGCAATTTTTCGCTGCGACGCACTATTTCCATGTAATAAAATCAGGGAGAAAAAACAAGCAAAAATCGAATTTTCCTGTAATTTCACCCCTATCGATGCCACCATAAATTTAATACATATCAATATTTTTGTTTTAAAGAGTACTATAGCATATGTAGATTGCAGAAAAATTCAAGATATTAAGGTTTTGAAGTGGTCATATTGATGTGGAATGCCTCATATATAGATATAGCGTAACATGTGTGACGTCGTAATGTTATATTTTTCAATTTGTTATATTAACGGCAATTTTGATTCAAATAAAAAAATAAAAAATACGTACTAAATATTTTTTCTCAAACTAACCAGATTTTGAAATTAAAAAATTTCATTTATACTCCCAATTGTGATCCAACGATTGTGAAATTTGTATTTTTTTTTTTTGAAGTTAGAAAATCACGCAAAAGAATTTATAGAATGAATTTGTGAAAAAAAAAACAACAAACAAAAAAATGAAAAATTTCATATAATGGAGATTTTTGTGATGAACAAAAGAGCAATATTGACAATGAGGAAACTTGATTGGTGAATGAGTGTGAAATTTTCGTACCGCGGATGTATTGTCGTCGCGAACGCTGCGCAGCTGTACGCCAAGATCGCTGAAGTCAATTCCTCGAGTTTTCCAGCCGGAACGCCTTATGGCGATGGGATAATTTCGTCTTGTCATCAGTAACATTCTTATGAGTCTCTCGTGTCCTTTCACTACGAAATATCCACCCCATTCTTGCTCGTGCTCTCCGTGTTTTACCAACTGTTCTGGAGTCAATTTGTTCAAGTGGCAACGATTCGACTGTTGGAATAGAAGCGAGAAGATAAAAAAATAAAAGTTTGTTCGAAATAAAATGATCAACTCGGAATTTTAGGATTTGAGTATATATCTTTCTCGAAGATATAGTCTCAGTGATACAGAATGATCCGGTGCTAAGATCGAAAAAATTGTATGAAAAAAAAAAAAGAAAAAAATAGTCATGTCGATGATTTTGAATAAAGACTGAACAGACTGATCTTGCTCGCAAAGATCCCTCTATACGAGCAATTGGTTTTTCCAAATTTGTGAGCGAGATAATCAGGAAATAATGTGCCGACGTTTTTTTTTTTTTTTTTCTGAATTCGATTTCAACAACAATAAAATAACGAACATAAATTTTTCAATGACATTTGAAACTATAACGGTAGGTTTTTTGAAAATTTCAAAATTTCCTACAATTTGAATCCGTCGATCGATTCTTGAGAAATTCAATGCCAATCGTCATTGACACTAAAAGTTTATTTGTTTAAAAAAATTTTTTTGAAAATCGTCGAAATTGGCATTTATCGAAAAACTCTCAAAATTCTAATTTTGAAAGTGTTTTTTCGATGTTTCGACAAATTCTGAATACATTGGCATAAAAAATTCGAAATTTTTTTGTTTCCATGGAAAAAAAAGTTTCCTCTATGAGGCAAAAATAAATATTTTTTTTTTTCTATGCAATGAATATTTTTTTTTTTATCAAGACTCAATTTCCTTTGCGTTGTCCCTCTGGCGATGTGTACAATTTTCAAAAACTTGGTGATCGATCCCCATGCGGAGCCGGTATTCGTCAATCGTTCATCGATCAAATAAATTATCCAAAATTTTTATCGATCGATCCATTCAGCTTACCTTGACCATTATGGGAACTTCTCCCAAATCTTTCTCCATTTGTTCCTGCGTTCTTCCATTGACCGACCAGCCAATTTTGGCCACCAATTTTCCCTTGTACGTGGATCCCGTCTGCCTACACTCGGTGGGATAAATCTTGTGATTCTTAACGCCGATGGTTCCCGCGGGAACCATGGGCTGATAAATCGTCGCATCATCGATCCAAAGTTTTATTTTGTCATTGTTGGCGAGAGTCAGAAAAACCGGCAAAATGTCTTTCGTACAATCGGTCAGTCCGTCATCGAGCATGTAATTGAAGGAATCTATGTGCGGCGTGCCCAACGCTTGCAAGAGCTGATAAACCAAAAAATTGTCACTAAACTCCGGTAATAAATAATTTTTATGTAAAATTACATTTTTTTCTTTTTTAGGTTAACAATTTTTATTTACATACGGAATTTTGTGCTTCGGGCGGTTTCCCAAATTTCGGGGATGTATTTGACAGTACTGGCTCAACCAACATATTTAAATTTGTTGCATAATATTTTTATTTTTTGTTATAAAAAATTATACAAAACCGAGTACACGTTTTATGTCTGATGGATCTAAACACGTGCTCTGATACTTTACGAGTGGCTCCAACTATATTTTTTCACGGCATTTTTTTTCGAGAAATTGCTCACAGCGCCATCATTATTATCATTATTCTTTTTATTTTAAATTTAGTCGCCTTTCTATATTATATTTCGCTGTGCCATCCTGTGTGATTATTTACTTTGGACCACCTTTAGGCCAGCCTGTCAAATGGGTCAAACGTCATTTCTATAACCTCAAAATTTACGGAACAACACTTGTTGTTTCTTCGCGTTAGTAATTATCCAATTATTATTTTTAACATCTGTGCACTTGGAATTGAGAATAGTGAATTTCGTACGATCAAACCTTATAACCGATGAATCAGTGAAAAAAAAAAACATGCATAATATCGAGATCGAGGACTTTTATCATCATGATTTTACAACAGCTTCGGAATGGGAAGTCTTTGTCGCGCGTCTGGAAGAAATTATACACGAATGGAAGTTGCCCCAGACAAAGATCGGACAGAGCTTGAAGGCTGGAGATTTTGCCAATTTGACATGGATCCAAAGATCCGAAGAGCTCAGCTTCGCAGGTATTCAATTTTTATAAATAAAAATTTAATATAAATAAAAAAAAAGGTGGAACAATTAATTTTCCACTTTCTCCAACTTTTTCGTTCTGTGTCCTTGCTTGTTGCAAACATTTTTTCTTTTCTTTTTTTTTTTTCTAAAAGACGTCGGATTTGTCATCAAGCATTTCAAACTAAAAGTTGACGACGACGAGTCAGTGGAAAGCTGCATGGAAGATATCGAAGATGGTCATACGCAGGCACACATCGATGCTCTCGATCAGTCGAACGATTTTTTTCGAACCGACGATGATCATTTGGAAATAGCTCGTTACTACGGCGTTCGTGAATTCGTTGTTTTGGTACCGTCGAAGCGTCAGTCCATTCTCGACGAAACGAGAATAAAGATTCTCATGAGTTCTCTCACGATAGCCGCGAACAATGCAAACTGGTGAGCATAACGTGTTTTTTCATTTTTTTCAACTAGATTGCTTCGAAGAGGGGAAAAAATTTTTTTAAATTAAAATTATTCATTCACAGCGAGATACCCGCTTTGGTACAAGTTCAGGAACAATGGCAAAAATTTTATCTCGGTATCGGCGTCGGCAGAGGCACTTGCGCTCATCTGGATATGATTCATTTGAAAAAGATTCCTCCTCATTGTCGATATCTTAACGGTATGTGATTAATCAAAGCGACGGCTAATGATTCACGACTAGTAGAAATTTGGGAGTATAAATTAAATTTTTTTATTTCAATATCTGGTACTTTAGGAAAAAATATTTAGTACGTATTTTTTATTTTTTTTTATTTGAATCAAAATTGCCGTTGACATAACAAATTGAAAAATATAACATTATGACGTCACACATGTTACGCTATATCTATATATTTATCAAAATCCGTGAAATTAAATTGCCTATCTGTCATTTTTAACGAAAAATAAAAAATACGTCCTCATTATTTTTACTTACTCTACATTATGCGCCCCAATGATTGAAAAAAAAAAATTTCATTCATACTCCTAATTGACGCGAAACTATCGGATAACTTCAACGGATCCGTGTAATTAAAAAATTTTTATCGCATTATTGCAATTTCTTTTCGGATAAATTTATGCTCGATTGTTTTCATTGAAAAATCCATAAAAATCGTCAAATTTGAATTTTATTATGAAATTTAAGTATTAAAAAAAATTGTACATAAAGTTCAGATTCGTATTCGCCATGAAAAAAAAAAGACTACCATGAAAATCTCGGTAGTGCCGATTGTTATATCTCGACTATTTATCGAAAGGCTTGCTTGCGTTGTTCAAACAAAAAATTGGCGACGGTTGCGGCATAAGACTCGAGCCAGCTATGGTTTCCGCGAGATTTTCCTACGTCCTGAAAGATTGGACAAATTTTACGTGGACACAGGAGCCACCGGATTTCGATTTTATGCAAGGCGAAACATTGGGTGTGGCGGAGCTTGGGAAACTTCCGTTTGGAGCAACCTTCGATCCTGTCGGGTATGAAATTCACCATTATTATTATTATTATTCTTTCGATATGAAAATTCCAAACGAGCGATTATCGAAATTGTCTCAACGATTCCTCGATCCGATTTCAGAGCTGGGCAGTACTTCAAGTACCGCGTACTTGCGATTTACTGGAAATTAAGTACTTGAAGTACAAAGTACTTTAAAAGTATTTCAAGTATTGTACTTAAATTTCCAAGTACTAGACCTGCACTTTAAGTATTTTTACTTAAAATTTCAAGTACTTTCGTGTACTTCAAGTACTTTTCAAGTATTCGCACGCACTTCATGTACTTTTCAAGTACTCACGCGTACTTCAAGTACTTTTCAAGTACTCACGCGTACTTCAAGTAATCGCGAAGTACCCACATGTACTTCAAGTATTTTTCAAGCACGTACATTCACCCCGAGTACTTTTCAAGTACTTTCCGGCGCTCCGAGTACTTTTCAAGTGCTTTCCTGTGCACAAGTACTTTTCAAGTGCTTTCCCGTGTCCAAGTACGTTCCTGCACTCCAAGTACTTTTAAAGTATTTTTCTGTACTACAAGTACTTTTCAAGTACTTTCCTGTACTCCAAGGACTTTTCAAATACTTTACTGTGCTCCAAGTACTTTTTCAAGTACCAAGTATAAAGTACTTTTGAATACGTCTTGCTAATGGTTGCGTGTATAACGCCTTTGAATATATAATTGAGGAACGTTAAGCGATATATTTTGGTTAAGACTGTAAGGCATGACCGTTCAAAGACTCAAGCTACGGTAGTTACGTTGTCATTGTCAATGCACGGCTCCGTTTTTAACAATCCGTGTATTATATTCTTTATTTTTTTCTTTTTCAAACCCGAAGCTAAATATATCTCAATTACAATCGTCAATGCTATTTTTTAAAAATTATTTCTAATTCTTCGTTTTGATATTTCTGTTCCAATCTGCTTAACCTGTGAGTCAATTGCACAATGTGAAAATATGTTTTGATAGAAAAAGTACTCGAATCAAAATCAAATTAGTTTAAAGAGTACGCGAGAAATCAAATACAAGTACTGGAACTTACGAGATTCATACCTGAAAACTTGAAAAGTATTTGATACTCGACGTATTTATGTACTTGATACCTCAAGTACTTGAAATATTTAGTACTTTATATATTTTACTTAGTTAGTACTTTATATATTTAGTTAGTACTTTATATATTTAGTTAGTACTTTATATATTTAGTTAGTACTTTATATATTTAGTTAGTACTTTATATATTTAGTTAGTACTTTATATATTTAGTTAGTACTTTATATATTTAGTTAGTACTTCGAGTACTTGAAGTACTCGGTACTTCGAGTATTTACGATACTTGGCACTTGAAACACGCGTGTAATTCAAGTACTCACGGTACTTTGTACTTGAAGTACTTTCAGGTACTTTTCCCAGCTCTGCCCGATTCTAAAAACTTGTTTGAAATTTTTTTTTTGCATGAACAATAAAACTCTTCGAAAAATCTTCCCTCTGGGGATTCGCGTGACAATGTTTTCCTCAACTAAAAAAAAAAAAAAAACAGAACAAAGAATCAAGCGAGAGTGCAATGATTAGAGACTTATGATTTTTTATAAATTCTCCAGTGAGCTCAATCTCTTTGCGACTTGGCCACAAATGTCGGAGAACGTTGTCGTGGACAGCGAAGGTTTTTCGGATTTCGAGCCGCAATTGGCGCCCGAATGGTCCGTACAGGTTAAAATGATTGCATCGCCGGCTTGTCTGCTCGGCGAATATCTCACCGATTTTATTCATCTTTGCTCGAGTCGTAAGAGCATGATCGATCTGCTTGGCGACGCTGCGGATTGCGCAAGCGATACCGGCGATCAGACACTGAGCTCGGCTTTTAACGTTTTAACGGAATCGAGAATACCGACACTGTCGAATGTCGTGAACAGAGCTGCCGCCGCGAAGAGAAATAAAAATGTCGAAGGTCCCATAACGGACGAGGTTCTCGTGCCAATTTTGTATTTTCTCTTTCCGGACGCCGAGGACAGCCAAGTGAGAGCACGGTTTACATTTCGTTTGGAAAATAATCTCGTTATATTTTGTTGAGAAAAAAAAAAAAAAAAAATCGTTTTTCGCGTCAGTAAAATTTGACCCGATGAGTCGAAAAACTTCGTTATTTTTTTTTTTTCCCCAGATATGCTATCGTGAATTTTTTTTTTTTTTTTACTGATCCACAGAAAGCGCCTTATCGCGATATAAATGTGCACGGAATCGAGGACGATCCCTGGCGAGGCGTCAAGACCTGCGCGGTCGATAGTTTGGTTTGGAGATTGGCTATCGTAGCCGCTCACTGCGCTCACAATCTCGGTGGCGCGGTTGCCCTGGCGCAGCTCTGGTACGAATTTGTCCAAGAGATACGCCATCGATGGGAAAAGAGCATCACGATACCGGGGTAAGTACATTCAATATGCGCTTATTTATTCACGCTGATCTCAATATTCGATCATGCAAAGAGTGAGAATGAATGAGAGTAATTGAAAAAAAGAAAAAAAAAAAGAAAAACTAATTTCATACATGATTAATGCGAATTATTGGATGAAAAAATACTGAGATATATCCTAAAGTTTCTAAAAATTACGTAACGTCGATTTGTTCTTTATTTTTTTTTTTTTAATCGATTTATAGTACGCGCACGATAATTCGCGTATGTCACGCATTACTTTCTTCGGTATTCAGTATATATTTTTTTTTTTCGTCTGAAAAATTACGTATACAGAGTATGTATATATATACATATATATATATATATATGTATATATTTATATATATAATTATTTACCAAAAATATTAACGTGATGAAAATTTTTACAACTATCAATAGTTTAAAATTAATTAATCAGCTCGGTCATGCTAGAGTCTTTGGGATAAACCACGATCATAGCTTTGACATTAATCCTAAAATTATATCTATAAATGCACGAAATTCCCGCTAATACTTCCGGGGGGGGGGGGGGGGGGGGGGAATTAACTGTAGAATTTTCGGAGTCAGAGCGCCGATTCTCGCGCGATAATTCATTGATCACGGGAAACTCCTGAGTTTTCCGGATTTAACAAGAAAAAAAAAAAAGAAACTTATCAATGGGACGTATATAAATTTCTAAAATTTTACAACTCTTCCTCGTTGAGCACCTCTCGCGGAAATTCGGACGTTTGCTCGCTCGAATCGCGCCCTTTGTCGGCGTACAAGTTTTACGAAATAACCGACGAGCGAGATATTTATATCGGTTTGAGTTTACGACGCGATCTCAATCGATTATAATTCGCTGTGCTCGTGGAAAGACTAGGGACATGCTTGAGTGTTTTTTTTTTTTCGTTTGTTTTTTTTTTTCCCCGAATTTCAGTGCGAAATAATGTCAATGATTATCGCATAAATCAAAACTTTCGATGAAAAAAAAAAAAAAAAAAAAACAAAACAAAACACCTCTGTTAGGCCACCATGAGAGTCGTCCATTTAATTAATAAGAATTAAATTAAATGCACACAGGGAATAGTAATGACCGATCATGCCGAAATTCTCGATTAAAAAAAAAAAAAACAAAAACAAAAACAAAAACCTTAAAATTAACGCCACTAGTATGATTTACGAGCACGATTGAGCAATTGATGATAAAAAAAAAAAAAAAAAAAGAAGAAGAAAGATAGATTTACAATGGTACGAGGCCGCTTCTCGTGGTTGGATTACGCGCCATGTAAATATCCATATCGTGATCGGTCCAATTGTTCTCCTCGTAATTGTTCAGCGTGTGAGTCGAATCGGCGAGACTGTATCTGCTGCCTGGACGCGGTGGATTTTGTTCGTTATTGCGATTGCGCGATCTTGGTCGTTGACGACGCGCCGATGCGTGCGGTGGCAAATGACTCGTGGGAAAACCACCGCGTGACATTCTTTCCGAGGTGGCCGCAAGCGACTGCCTCGATTGTCGTAATTCTAATGAAAGAAACCAAAAAGAAACAAATTTCATCAATTTTTTTCACCATTTTCACGTATATCGGATAAAAATTTCGAAAATTTAACCATCGCGAAGAGCTCGCATCTTTATGGATGGATAGAAAAAAAAAAAAAATTGACAATTATCGTAGAAAGAATTTTCGGTTCATCAAAAGTGTGCACACGCGCGTTTACCGCGAAAAAAATTACGGCAATGGAATGGAATTGAAGAAAAAAAAAAAAATCGCATTGATTGACAAGAAAAAGCGAGAGGAAAAAAAACAAAATATGAGAATTAATGAGAAATACCTGGTCTGGTGTTAACGAGATTGGTAGCGAGAGCTGCGTTGGCAAAGTAACGGGACGAATTATTGGAAAAACTGTGCTGCGACTGTCCGTCGGCGAGCGAACGAGCGGATACTTTGCCGCCGTAATGACCGGCCTGTGATCTTCCTTCGTCGATGCACGAAGCTCTCGTCATGGAGCCTGATAACGAGAAAGAAAAAAAAAAAAAAAAACGTTACCAAAGATCATGAGATATTGTCGGGAGAGGAAAAAATTTCCAGCAAACTCTAGACATTTTTTTTTGGTTTTTTTTTTGTTTTTTTTTTGTTTTTTTTTTGTTTTTTTTTTTTTTTTTCAAAAAATACCTTGTCTGTCTATGGGAAAGATCCTGGGACGTGGAATACTTCGATTACTGTAAGCCGATACTTGGTCCCATTCTTTTTGGGCATTGTAAGCGCTAAGAGTAGCCATCGAAGCCAACGGACCGCCCGGACTGGGTGTCGGACCGACGTTTGAGCAACAATTTACCGGTAGACCCGCTATGGGTCCACCCATTTTTGTCTGATCGATGCTATGCAGGGTGTGCAATTTTCTCGCTCTGCGACGAAGCGCAACGAGAAATATTATCAGCGCTACCGCCACGGTGGCGCATATCGCTGCGCTTGCGGCTATCGTAATTTTGTCCATGTTCGAAGTTGGCGAATTTTCCGTTCGTACTTCGCGACACTGGCTGTAAGGCACGTTGGCTGGTGTTATGTTTGTCTCTTCCAGAGATACCACACAAACCACGATGCATTCCTGCAATTGTCAAGGAAAAAAATTGATTTTTTTTTTTTTTTTTTCCGGGCATGGATTATTTCGATGCCAATCGGGACGGTTGGATAGAAAGAATTATGTTTCGTAGGAAATTTATACATTGTTAGTAATAATTTTTCGGAATATTAAGTATTCCGGTAGTTGGAATTGTTCATGAAAAATTAAGATTGTTTATTTAGAAAAACAAAAAAAAAAAATAATCGATATTTACGATTTATCTTTGAGAGGATATGAAGCAAAACAGAGCGCAGGCTAATTTTTTTGATCAATGCCATTCCTCTATTTTAATCGAATGATTTGAAATTTTAACAGATATTAACAGATAATTTTAACGGCCTAATGACCGGAAAATGTAAAAATTCAATATAAAAATGTACATTTTCAGCTAAAACAAAAATATATGTAATAATTATTGTAAATCTTAAGGAGGTTCATGCCTGTTTATACCGTGACATTGAAACTTTTACCATTCATTTTCTGCCTGCCAATGTGTGTCGCATATTTTTTTCAGAATTTTTCCGTGCACGGTTTTTGAGATAAAAATTGTCAAAGATCCGGTTTTATGCGCAAGCTATTATAGCAACGTTAGTCCACAATTTCATTTTCGATTATTTATGTCAGATATAAATATGAGAAATTAATGAAAACTCATGTACTGAATGGAGCACATATTTAAGATTATTATGCGATTGCCCACCGGGAACCCGCGCACCGCAAAGTCTTCAAGTGACCCTCCGCCACTCTTCGACACGCATGAACCTTCTCCAAAAAAAATCTGGTTTTTAGGCTGTGGATGAATAAAAATCCTATCCAGCGAGCCTTTTTTTCTGTTCCCGTACGTAGAGAACCGAAGAAATGTCATTGATTGAAAAATGTACACGTTATCGTGGATAATTTGCTGCCCAAACAGTTCGCAAATATTCCACTGGCGCCACTTTCGGGCCTGAGTCCTGCAGGCATCACTTTTTTTTGCCCACTTTTGCAGTTTTCAGACGATTTTCATGATTTTTCGAGCTGCCAATTGTTAAATTAAGAGTCCAATACAAAAAAAAATATATATATATATTTGTAGATAATCGCTCATGAATTGGGTAATTCGCGAGTTTGATGCATTTGGCTCGAAATGTTCTACAAGCTTCAATATTTCCTCATCACTTTTCACATGATCCTAATAGCAACCATTGAAATTCCAACTAATGAAGTTCAATAGTAATTATCGCTCCGGAAAAAGTTTTTTTTTTTTTTTTTTTCTAATCGAAACATTAAATTAAAATGTTCAATTGATCCTTAAATTAATTTAACTCAACGCGATGATTGTCATGAATCCTCGAATATGTAAAAAGAAAAATTTACCTGCGAGGGAACATTCTTGATCTTGAATTCACGTTCGCTGGCCTCCAGCGGCGGTGCTTGTTTGAAACTTGAATCGCCGAACAATCGATAAATAACGCGAAAACCAAGAATATTCGATAATTCGGTGTCCCAGTATATGACAACGGCATTGTCCTGCCTGAGAACATCCTTCACGATAATATCTTTTTCCGATGTTTTCGTCTTGTACAGAGGTGAGCCGAGAACGAGGGGCGGTCTTGGCTGATGTTGCTGCTGCATCGATGCCAAATCCTGATTGTGCTTAATCGAGCTCGGAGTCGTTCTCACGACCACGACATTGCCCGTTCTCGCTCCTGTTGGACGATTCGTCGTTGGGGCAAATGTCGTCGTTGTCGTTGACGGGAACAATGACGTTTCCGTTCTACCGGGCTCGGTCGTGCTCGGCGGTGTCGATGACGCTGTCGCGTATGTCGTATTTTCCATAAACGCGCGTGGCGTTGTTCTTTGTGACGTTAATGGCGGTCGATTCGTCGGAAGTAAAATGTCCGCGACTCCGCTAACCGGACCCGATGGCTCTTTCGTGTCGACACTCTCCACCGTACCAATACCAATTATCTCAGATGCTCGTTCGCAAGTCATTTCTACAAAAAAAAAAAAAAATATTGCAAAATTCATTAAAAAAAAAAAAAAAAATATGTCGGGGAAAATATTCCTTGAGATTTATTTCCATTAATTTCGATATTTTTCTGCAAATTGATCGATTAATTTTATTGGATTTTTTTTTTTTCTCTGTGCCGGATGGACAATCTTCGATCCAGGCTAATTTTCGCATCGGCACCATTTGTCGCTGTAAAAATGCGCGCAAATAATTTTCGAAAGCCCTCGATTGACGCGAATGTCAATTTTTCCTCAAGCAAGATTTATTCGAATTGCGGATTGGAATTGAAATTCGAATCTTCTTTGATTACCGTTCGGATCGATATTGTAAAAACTGCGCTCTTGAAGTCTCAACGGACTGCCGCAGAATTGTGGTTTTCTCTCGCGACTTGTGACTTGGAGATCTCTCGTACGTATCCAGTTGATTATCCACTGGAGTTTGCAGTCGCATACGAGAAAACGTCCGCCAAGGCTCAAACCTCTGAGCGTACCGTTCAAACGTGACAGAGCCTCCTCGGGCACCGTCGACAATGGATTTCCATCTATCGCCAAGAGAGTTATCGAGGGATTACCCACGAATGCATCGATTGGCAGATCGGTGATCAAATTAAAACCAATGTCGAGGACCTGGGGGGAAAAAAAAATAAACATTCGATTCGTTGGTGATGGAAAAAATTTTGGTAATTGTCGCAGGCAATCGTTATTTCAAAATCGAGGTTGAGATTTTTGGAGCTGATTTTTTATATTCAGATGGAAATTAGCCCCGGGGGGGAAAAAAAAAAATATTTTTTAAATTATATACATATATATGAGTAAAAACATCAATTATCGGCCAAGTTTGAGCTTCACTATGGGGAATCTTTTTGTAAGTTGCACAGCTTGGAGTCTGCGTTGAAAAACACGTGCTATAATTTTTTTAGATTTTTTCCTTCGTATTTTTAGCTAACATTGGCTATCGAATTCTTTCATTTGAAACATTTTTGTTTTTTTTTGTTTTTAATTTAATTTGGCAGCTTGAATTTGAAAAAAAAACCGATTCTATATTTTCTTTTGTAAAAAAAGTCTCAACTTTCCGAAACAAAATGTAGCTTAATTAATATACGTGTAGAAGACTCAAAATCAAGATTATAATCTGATGAGTTGTTTTTTCGCCATTGTCCAAAGTTGAAAAAAATTTTCCATATTTTTTTTCCAGAAAGGTAAGAAAATTTTACATAACATATGTCATTTTTAAGCTGGGATCTCTAAAAACACTCCTGGGATTAATAAAAATGTAAAAACAAACATAAATCTCATTTATTCTAACAATTTTAATATTTTTCCATTTTTTGTAGTGGCTGTTGAAACGAACAATAGACAATTTTTGCGTACTGGTGTAAATACTGGGTTATTGTTTTTATTATTTTACGATCACGACAACATACAATCATTCCCGTTGAAACACATGTGCTAGAGAAAACGTTTCCGAGTTCGATACAGGTTTGAGAATAACTTTTCCCAAATAATTTGGTACAGGCGAAATCTAATGCAATGATTGAGTACCTTTGACAGTCTTCGAACGCAAAGATCTTTGTTCAATTTCAGTTTTTGTACTCAGATACTCAATATTTTTCAAAAACTCAAAAGTTACATTTGGCAACTTGTTTGAATGGGCTTCTACCAATTTACCAATTGTAACTTTTGAGTTTTTGAAAAATAATGAGTATCTGAATTTCAAAGACTGTCAAAGGTACTCAATCATTGCATTCAATTTCGCCTGTACCAAATAATTTGAGAACAGTTATTCTCAATCCTGTGACGAACTTATAAATGTTTTCTCTGGCACATGTATTTCAACTGGATTGATTGTATGTTGTCGTAATGGTAAAATAATAAAAACAATAGCCTAGTATTTACGCCAGTACGCAACAATTGTCTATCGTTCGTTTCAACAGCCACTCCAAAAAATAACAAACTATTAAAATTGTTAGAATAAATGAGATTTATATTGTTTTTTTTTTTTTTATTTTTATTAATCCCAGGCGTGTTTTTAAAGATCCCAACGTAAAAATGATATATATGATGTAAAATTTTCTCAGCTTACTGAAAAAAATAGGGAAAATTTTTTTGAACTTTGGGCAGTGGCGAAAAAAAACGACTTTTCAGATTATAATCTTGATTTTGAGAGTCTTCTACACGTATATTAATTAAGCTATATATTTTTTTTTTTTCGGAAAACTGAGATTTTGTTACAAAAAAATAAAGAATTGGTTTTTTTTTTCAAATTCAAGCCGCCAAAATTAATTTAAAAAAAAAAGAAAACAAAAAACAAAAAAGTTTCAAATGAAAGAATTCGATACCCAATGGTATCTAAAAAAACGGAGAAAAAAATCTAAAAAAAGCCCAAAATTGGCCGATAATTGATATTTTTACTCATATATATGGAAATCCGTTATCTTGGCATAAATTTAATTCGACGAAGATTTTGTGGAAAATAAAAATTCGACAGTACGAAATATCTCGTCCGTTCGAAAAAGAAAGATTCACTCGTCATTTCAGCGATGACGAAAATCTAGTTCTCCAATTAAATTTAGCGTGCTGGCATTACAATTTTGTTTATATGATAGTAATGATAATGTTTATTTGAAATAACATGCGTAAAAATTGCAGCTTGAACTTTTTTTTTGCTCTCAGATGTTTGAATATACAAATGAAATTGATTGAAAAATTAATTCGTCGAACCAACAATTTTCAATTATATATTTTTAAAATTCCATATCAAAATTACAACTTCAAATTTTATGTTCTCAATTTTTCCCAATTTTTATTAGAAGTGTGCAATGAGAGGGGGAAAAAAAAAAATGGAAAATTTTAATCGCGCTCTTACCCTGAGATCGTGAATGCTGTTGATAGCGGCAGTTGGGAAATCCGGTATGAGATTGTTGAGCAAGCTCAGCGAGCTGAGTGTCGTTTTGATACCGTGAAAAGCATCGTTACCAATGCTCTGTATCAAATTTCTCTCGAGATTGAGTCCTGTGAGCGAGTCCAGTCCCTCGAAAGCTTTCGTACCAGCCGAGCCGGGCAATTCGCGTATGGAATTTTGCGACAAATCGAGGAAAGCCAGTGTCCTGAGTCCTCTAAGTGAATCCGGTACTTTTTTCTGTCTCGTTCCTTTGAGATTTAGATTCTTGAGGGTTCTCTCGAGACCCCGAAACGCAGCGATTGCCAGCATAATCTCATTGTCGGATAATTTAAGGGTAACGAGTTTCAAGCCACCAAAAGCATTCTCATTGACGCGTGTTATTTTGTTCATGGAAAGATCGAGTACGGTAAGATTTCTCAGGGTTTTCAAGGTATCGCTTGGAATTTCCGTTATCTCGTTGTCCTTGAGATTCAGGCTCTTCAATGAATTCTCCTGACCCTTGAAGGAATCACGCTCTATCGTTTTTATACGACATCCCGATAATTGTATATTGTTGATTTTCAATGCGGACAATGAACCGTTTCTCAGTGTACCGATTGTACTGTTGTTTATGTAAAACAGATCGATCGTTAATTTCGAGGCGTAACGTCTCATTGCCGTCAATAATTGGCCATAATCGACGATGTCACACTGAACCGACAATTCCCGGGCAAGATTGTAATCGCAGATGCACGAACTCTCGAGCTCCGCAACGTCGGATGTCCAGGGACATGGCGATGTCGATTCGACGATTATTGCAGTACCAGCGAGAAGAAGAAATAATTTTATCACCGTGAACGCTGAAACGAAAAAAAAAAAAAAAAAAAAAGAATAGCAAAATTAGCCAGTGAATTTGAGAAAAGTGGAAAATTTTGTTTTCTGTCGAAGAATGAAGTGATCTGCGTTGAAGACAATAACATTGAATTGATGGTCCGGAGATTTGAAGAAATATTAGCCAATAGCAGCGGAATAAAACTAACATAGGTTTATTCTTAATTGGTTTAAATGATGATAAAAATTTATAATAATAATAATAATAATAGTAGTTATTATAAATAAATTTCTTCAGCCTATCGTTGCTGCCCTGCAGCTTTGGGTATCTCTTCTTTTAATAGCCCGCGTGTTGGGCTATAATAATAATTTCGTACATTTTTGGTGTTGCGGATAACATACAATAAAAGTTTAGGCTGGAAGGCACACCGGGGTAAGTTCCCGAATCAGGGAATCTCAGATCAGTAATATTTGAATTTTTTTTTATGAAGAAATCGTCCTTCCATTGGAGGTAATTGTTCAATTTTCTTAAAAACTAAAGTATTACTTGCCATCTGACAATGCCATATACATGGAAGTAGAATTGACTATTGCGATACCATTTGCGACGATACTTTATGGTTTTTTCTTCCATGCTCTATTGACTTCGTAGAAAGTACATCGAACAGATTGATCTGGAAAAAAATCTTCCATTCACAGCTCTAACGTTTTGTCGCGGTGATTCGTAAAAAAAAAAAAATAGACCCAGGTGAATGTTTATTTAGTTTTTCCTTTTTTTTTTCATTCAAAATACTCTAATAATGATCATGTCTCGTTCTCTGTGTTGGGGATATTCTTTATAACTCTACTGGAAAAGATTTTCGACAAACTCGACAGTTTAAATAATTTGTCATCTCGAAAAGGAGTATATTATAAACAAATAGCTGGAATTAAAAAAAATGAACATCGTTAAATATCAATTTCAGTTTAAATATCATATCTCAGAGATTCTGAATCACAGCCGCCAATTTTAAATGATAATCTTTCGACATTCATTTTTATTCTACTCGACAGACAATCTGAAATCTCGATTCACGAAAATTAAAATTTTTTTTTGCATTTGAAAACTTGCGCAAATAATTATTCAAATATCAGCGCACGATTGACCTGTCTCGTTAAAATCTTAAAAATCTGTTTCTCTACATCGGTCAGATATATTTTTTCTTTCTTCATGAATCACGAGACATAGAATCACACTGCGGGTTTCTTATCGCAGAGATCAAATTTTATCAGTCCGAATAATCGGAAACCGAGTCGAAATTATCGTCAGGCCAACTTGTACACCTTTCATCGATCATATTTCTTCATTTTTTCTTCCAGGAAGGAAATATCGTTTATTTCGAGAAACGAATTGTCTATCGCAACTCACAATTTACCACTGTTGGGATGGAATATTGTTACGTCTTGGTTGTTGAAGAATCGTATCGAATACATATATGGGTCTCGGGGGCTTTACCGCATATGGGTACTCGGTTACAGTAGTCATATGCACACGATGAAGACGAAAGAGAGGGACCATAGTCCAGACCCGTTACGAGTCAATGGCCCCAGCGTGGCGACATAAGTCCTGCCTGCTCGATCGTATATACATACCTGTCGATGACACCGGGTGCGGCCATGAATTCTCATAAAAATTCCTCTCGTCAACAGACTCAATCGTTTCATTTTCTTCAATATATAAATTTTTTCTTCTTCTCTAATGGACGATTTCAAACAAATTTTGTTTTCCCCCCATGGAAAGCGATTCTCATGGTGTTCATTGTGGGCTCGATTATCATATTTCCAAAATTTCTATACAAACGAGAAATTGACACTATACATAGCTTCGAATAGCTTCGGATAGACCGATCGGTGGATCGGTGGATGGATTTATCGATGAAAAATTCTCATTCGAATGATAGAAACTTTAGCTGTAATTTCCAAATTGTCTTTTCGACTTGACACGAATTTATTTATGGCTTAGAGACCTTTTGGCCTGAATCGAAAAAAATTTGACTATGGCCCGAGAGTATATTGGAGAAAAATTTTTGGTCAAACATATTTCGGGCTGCATGAGACCTCAGGGAAAAAGGCTTGGAGTTAGAAGATTCGATTTTGGGCAACAAACTGGGACTTAATTTTTTTACTATTTGAAACTATAAAAACGTTTTTTTTTTTTAAACTGTCAATACAACGAAAAGGCTACTCCAGAAATTTCTCATTTTCTCAAATTTTGCATACTTCAATTTGAGCGATTAGATTTTCCGAGTACCAGTCTGATCTTCTTGAAAACTCTCATCTCCATCATCGTGACTTGATCTTCGAGCATTTAATTCGCAAGAATGTTTCTCCCGGTAATTATCGATCCCAAGCAAATATTAGTCACGGAAAAACTTTCTTATCTTCGTAATTTCATGGGACTCGAAGAAAACAAGCGTATAATTGTTTAGCTATGAAAATTCGTCAAAGTTCTCCCCATCTTTCTTTATCTTCTCGTATTCTCAGTCCGCGATGCAAATTTTTTAGCTCGTTTTGTAAAGCTGCACGACTTTGCTGCGATGCCCACAGTGGCAATTATCCCAAGGACGAGCTCATAATGGCAAACCGCTTGCAGCATATTTCATTCGAAGCAAACCTGCTCTTTTCATCTTTGCTGATTCAAGTCTATCTCTCTCTATCTCTCTCTCTCTCTCTCCCTGTCTTTCTCATTCGGTTCAATCTCTTTGACATTCCCACACGAGAGAAGCTCGTTAAGCGTGTGCCCATAAGTCCGTTAAATGAATAGCCATGGAATCGATTAATCGCTTGCTTTGGTATGTAACATATAAGTATATCATAAAATCAGATAGCACACTTGATAAGTAAGAAAGCGCGATATTGAACCAAGAACACGAGGTTCTCGGTTCACCTGTACAGGGATGAAACGGAACGAGTACTCCGAGGGAAGAAAAAAAAAAACACGGATTCTTTGTCTTTTATAACTGTACCGGAAGATGCATGAGCCTCAGTCCCATATATGGCTAATAAATATGCAAGATTTATAGGATAATGGATGAGAAAAAATTATGAACAAAGTTGCTTGAAGATTAATGAAATATTACCGTAACGTGCATGAAAAGTTATGGCGAGCGAAGACTCGACAAAGAGGAATACTCTCGAGCAAAAAAAAAAAAAGTCATCCGAGTAAAAATAAGCCAGAGTATAATTCGTATAATCCATCGAGACAAATTTTTCAACATGATTTTCCATGCCTCTTGAGTCAAATTCATCCTTGATGCGTCGACGATAGAAAATTTTATTGCGACGACATGGACCGAAAGATTTGAGAAATTTCAGCACAATTTTCCAAAATAATTGACAATACGAAAATCGGGCACTCGAAGGAATTCGAAGCTCCGCAGGAGAATTAAAATCTTGCCATTGCAATATGTTACATATATGCGAATCAAAGAAATTTTTCTTTTTTTCCATTTCTCAATCTTCGCTGTACAACCGCAGAGTTTTACCAATTATATACGGAATAAAGCTTAGAGTCTTTAATTACTGAATCGAATTATCATTCACTATAACGGTTAATATTAACGAAGGGCATTATAAATAGGTATGAGCTTAGAGACGGGGAAGTTTTCGTTCGAGAATTATCATGATTAACCTTCTTTCTCTCTCACGCATTTATATGAGCATCAATTGTTCCTCGGCTGATGCATGTCCGCCATGTCCGCATAAAAAAAATTATGGTACCTTTTATAACGCCCGTATACGCTGTATAAGTATACATTAATGGCTATCACGTTCGATATGCACTTTTTTCTTCTCAAATTCAAGCGGGAGGGTCGCGTTCAGTCATAGCCATTAGTAACATTATCCGTTATGCATTCACTGCGCGTGTATCTCGTTCCTATTTTTTTTTTTTTTTCCTTTTTTTTTCTTCATGTCTCATTTATTCCTTTCCTTTCCACTCAATATCACACTCCGGCACATATAATCTCATCTATAAATCTTGTACGTTGATCGGTATAGTAAATATTTAAGATATGCTGCACGTGAAGTTTATAGAAGTTAATACGACAAACGAAAGGGATACAGCGAGGAACCTTTCACTCACGATTCCGATTGTATCCCTATGGATTGTATATCCCGCATGTATATGGATACAAAAATCTGGGACTAGAGCGGTAAGAATTTCTCGAGGGTAAACGCCCATTTTATAATAATAATCGAATGGCATTATTGCGGGTGTGAGAACTCGTCAGGTTAGGCTAGAAACATATTCTTCGTTGGGGCTATTGGGTTTTTTTTTTCTTCACTTTCCCAATAATAATTTTGATAATTGGTTCGTTTCGTTCGCGTAACGTGTGGCTTTTTTTTCGTTGATACTCCATACGAGATAGCCTACTGCTGAATTTCGATACTGTATGCTTGAATTGTAATTCGGTTTTTTTTTCTTCGTCGAGCAATGTAATTGCTCGTTTCCTCTGTATACGTTTGTTTCGTTGAGGATGTATAGCAGTTAGGTTGAAAGTTATGAATATAGTTAGGTATTTTTTTTCTTGCATTTTTCGCAAGGGACTTGCTCGGGGCCATTAATATTTTTTGATACTCCAATATTTTTTTTGATAAAAAAAATATTGGAGTATCGAAAAATGAGACAAAAATATGCAAAAAAATATTTTTCGCAGATTTTTGTCTCATTCCTGTGCATTGAAATTCTCAACTGGATCTAAATTATTCTGTCTGGATAGACCAAACAGCCTCAAACTTCCTGTTTATAGTATATTTTTTATTTTTATTTTTTTTTAAATCAAATATTGATGCTCGAGACTTCCGGCTCGATGCCAAACTCAGAGTCTTCTATGTTTGCTCGCGATAGAGCTGCAAGGTAGTTGTAAGATAGAGTGGATAATCGCAGTGAATTTTCTCGATGAAAAAACAGTTATCCGAAGAGTAACCGCTGCCACTTATATTACCAGTTGTATCCTGGAAGTGAGTTAATTTTTAAATACCTCAGCTCGATGGTATCCGTCTATTTATATTCCATAATTTTCGAACAGGGCTAGGTCTCTATTAAAATTAATGGATTCTCGTAATCATTACATGTGCAAGTAGCTTAAAGGCCAGGTACGTCGAACTCAGACGCGTTATTCAATAGGGCGAATGGAATAAAACTCGTTTATGGAATTGCCAATTCTTCATCGATTATCTTTTTACTGAAATATTTTTAAAAAATGGCGGAAGTAGATCCTGGTGCAATAAAATTACTCCAAAATAAAATACTCCAAAATGACGATACTCCAAAATGCATTGTCATCACAATGCATTTTGGAGTATCGTCATTTTGGAGTATTTTTAGGATCCTGGTGTTATTCGAATCTTTATTTGCTTTTTTAAAAATACTCCAAAATGACGATACTAAAAATACTCCAAAATGACGATACTAAAAATACTCCAAAATAATGATACTCCAAAATGCATTGTTATCACAATGCATTTTGGTAACAATGATACAAAGCGATTTGGTAAAATGCATTGTGATAACAATGCATTTTGGAGTATTTTTAGGATCCTGGTGTTATTCGAATCTTGATTTGCTTTTTTGCCTAAAAATACTCCAAAATGACGATACTCCAAAATGCATTGTGATGACAATGCATTTTGTAGTATCGTCATTTTGGAGTATTTTTAGAATCCTGGTGTTATTCGAGTCTTTCTTTGCTTTTTCAAAATCGCTTTTTTTTTTAACCGACCTATAATGTATATCTGGCATTGCCAGATTTCAAAAAGACCTTCACATAATTGAAAAAAAAAATTTATAAGCGACATCAAAATTGGATTGTGTAATTAATAATTCTGATCGCTTTGTATCAGTTAATTTTGAGTCAGGGTCGACGAACTTTGGATTGCAAAGCGTAAAATTCAACAGTTAACTGGCCCAACCGGTCTCGATCCATAAAGTCAAATGCAATATGGAATCGGGCTGTACGGTCACAAGTCATGCGCGTCGTCAGAATGCAAAAAGAACACTGCGAATTAATTTTCTCGTTTCCTGTTTCGTCCTCATGTATATACTTTACAAACATGTTTAATTGCACAGTTACGTATGTATCTATGAATTTCATGGATGTGAGAAAAATTTGCCTGTGGGATCGATCATGAAAGTCTTTGAAAAATTATTATGAAAATTAAAAAAAAAAAACTACAAATTGAAACTTGCACATTGCTTTCTCGTATTTTTCAAAATTTTGCAAACCTTTTTTTTGTCTCGCTCATAAAGTTCTCCCTCTATGAGCAAGTGAGTTTTTCCATTTTGGCTTACTCATAGAGGAATCTTCGTGAGCGAGATAAAAAGAAAGGTTTATAAAATTTCGAATGTGCAATGTGCAAGTTTAAATTTGCAACTTTTTTCTTCGAAAAATGTCGAAATTTAGCTTCCTTTACGAGGAAGCTAAATTGATCAAATTTTTAATATTTATTTTTGATTAAAAGTTTTATTTAATCAAAAAAAAAAAAATATTTCTTCTGCTACGAATATGAATGATCCAATGCGAGATCGGTGTAAAATTTTTTAATTAAAAAAAAAAAGCACGAGAATAAGGCGTGTAATTGCGGAGAAAATACGTTATCGGAAGATCCGGAAGGAATCTCAGTTTTACAGAGCGGAATTATTGAGCCGATATAATTCGTGCAAATTTTTTTTTTATATACGGGAGGGGTGATAAACGATGGTTTGTTATGAAAAAGCACGAATGGTTAATTAATCGAGTTGGTGATTCCGTTACGGGTGTAAATTCGTGCATGTATTTTACATGTATATATATATATACAAAAATATATATGCGTATATGTTTAGGTGAGTCTGTATACATCACGAAGGCAGTAGGACGCGGTACACTTGCTAAGCGGGCCAGTCGCCTAGATACGAGCGGCTACTCTGGCACCTCTGAAACACCATCCGCGCGCTCGTGTTTTAACGTTTGCTCCTATTTAACCAGTCTACGTTGTACATATAATAGTATAGCGGTATACGAGAACAGTTGCGAATGTCCAAAACGCTTCATAAATCATTCCCAGACTCGAATTTATAAATCTGTAAAGCCCATTTTGTTTTTTTCATCGTAATCAAGAATATGGGATAGTAATTCGAGAAAAAAAAAAATTGATTCAAACTGGTATAAACACTTTAAATCACAAATTGCACTTACAAATCGCTGTACTCTCTAGAAAAAAAAAAATCTTACGAACCTCTGCCGTTGGTCTCAAAAACTTTTTAATTTACCGTAGCTTTTGGTCAAAACCGTACCGTAACTTTTGGTCAAAAAAAATTGTATCGACGAAGATCGTCTCAACTGAGAAGACTAGTCTTCTTGGTTTTAACGATGGAATTAAATTTTTGAGGTTAGGAAAAAGAGTTTTAGAATTGCTGGTAGGGGTCAGGTTCAGCGCATGAAAACAGCTGGTGTATATCTTATGTATTATATAGATATATATATAGGTATCAGTGACTGGTCTTTCGAGCTTCTAAAAAACAATTCTTTTTATACACAGAGGAAGAAAAATATAGCCAATGATTATAGACAAAATATACGTAATATAAATACAATGAGATGTCTTTATACAGTATACGATCTTTAAAGATCGTACCACAGGAAACTATCAGACTATGACTAGGAGAGAATCGACTTTTCCCTTGTTTTATGCATTACTATTTTAATTGCTGTATCTATATATATATATATATATAGACGAGAGAGTCCGGACAGACGATGACCTTGAGTTTGTTCTCTCTTTCTCTCTCGTATTATTGCCTGCACAAAGTGATTTCCGCTTCGCAGAATTCACACGCGATCTTCAGGAAGAAATAAAGCTAAGAGAGCGTCAGAGAGATTTCTTCGTGTAAAAAAATAAGAGGCGTCCGTGGGAGGAAACCATTTATCGGAAGAAATCTTCATTCGAATGCATAATTTAAAAAAAAAAAAATTAAAATAGATCCCCGTTAATGACTCTCTCGGACTGACTTTTAAATTCATTTGGAATTTACGAAATTAATTATTTATCGCATGTGTGTCATAACAGGAGCTAAATTTGTGAAATTTAAATTCCATTGATTCGTGAACGAGGAAAGGATAATTACTTTGATTGCATAGAATGATAAAACTTTGCTATATTATTTCTCAGTCTTATTGATCTTTTAAAATGTGCCAAAATGCAAGTTTTTCGTTTGATATATCGAGCATGATTATTGCATTATAGTCTCGAGGATTCACGACGCGATATCTTATATTATAGCATTTAAGGGTGTTTTGCACTCACGTTCCCATTCAAAAGTAAAAAAGTCATAGTGAATTGTAGTAGATTCCGCAATGAATTAAAAATTTTAAAAAAGTCAACGACATCGAAGACCCCAAGGATATAGTCTCAGCAATAATAATATTGAAAAATTATTAATAAAAAATTGAATTTTTTTTTTTTTCAACTCAATACACAAAAAAATTATTATTCTCTTTCATAAATTGTAATATCTTATCTTTTTTATCGCACACAATTTTTCCAATAAATTTCCCTCAATTGCTCGTTTGATTATTGAAAAACATTGAATTTCTCCGTAAAAAAAAATATATAAATATTTTAATTTTTCCTATGATTATTGAAAAAATTTAATTTCTTTGTGAAAAAAAATGTATATCGTTTTAATTTCTCCTATAATTTAATGAGACTGTTAAATTTCGAAGCATTTTCAATAATTTTTATACCTTTCGTTAAAAAACCTCGCGTGCTCAATAAAATTCGAAAATAAAATATTTTCAAGATTTTCAAGAAGATATATCTGTGGAACCAGTGACTTTGAAATTTTTCAAGGATCATCCGCATAGATTATGGGTAAAAAAATATCCAAAATTCACGACATTCTCTCTATTTTTCAACGTTTTGTGAAACAACCTCGAGGGGTCTCTAGAGCCTTTATTTTAGAGGTATATTACAACAATAGCGGTGGAGTTGGGATGGAAATGATACTTTCAGTAGAAAGCTTGGATCATAGCCTACAAAATGTCTCATTGACGTTATTCAAATAAACACAGTATAGCTGTAATAGGTGAGTTAGTAAAAGTTGTTGCAAAAAGCTTGCGCGCAGGATATCTCCAGAACCGTTGGACCGATCTGGATCAAATTTTGGACAAAAATTCCTGAAGACTTTCACTTTGAAATGATTAATCAGAAACTTGATCCGTTGATTGATTTTTAAGATGCAGCACCGATAAAAATTAAAATATCAACAAACAAAGATTCAATCCTCTGACAATTCTTAGTGAAATTCAAAACTGGTTCATCATTTTCATTCACCACATTCTTTCAACTTGTGGTTCAGTCGGTCTTGAGAAATCCTGAGCGTAAGCTTTTCGTAGTGACTTACTAACTTCCCTGTAACGGCTATACTATATTTATATGAAAAACGTCAATGAGGCATTCTGTAGTTAATGATTCAAGCTCCATATTGAAAGTATCATTTCTACTCCAACCCCACCACTTATGTTGTAATAGACCTCTAAAATAAATGCCTTAAAGACCCCCTTAACTTGGCTATGAACACAGCTCGTAGAGAAGTTTATATATATATATATATATATAAATAAATATAAATATATATATATATATATATATATATATATCCACAAAAACAAACATCACATTCATCTCAATCGTTGAAATTGAGATGGCTGTTGAAACAATTATGTAACCCGAAATCGTCAATTATCATGAGTTGTCTCTAATTTATCAAGAAAATAATTAACGAGTTTTGAATGATGAACCCAAAACAAACAAACGACCAAAAACACTTTTACCATACAACATGCAAGGTGTATACCTCTCGGGGCTCTCCGTTCACGTGCAATGGAATCTCAATCCTTTCACTTTCATTCTCTTTCCAATCTCTCTCTCTCTCTCTCTCTCTTTCTCTCTCTCTCTCTCTCTCTCTTTCTTCACGTGGACTAAGTCCCATCGTCTCGTTAATATAAATACATATACACGCATGCATATATATGTGTATATTATATGTACTTGCACACACCAATACCGATCTATATCATAATTATATTGGAATTTAGAGTCAGCGAGCAGCATAGCTTAGGTAGCATAAAATTTCACAACGATCTTCCGCCTTGATATACGTCGATACATGTAACACACACTCTCGCGGAGTTATACTCGCGAGATCTCCCATGGATCTGAATCAAAAGGAGCTCGTTAGTACTTGCTGTAAAAAAAAAATATATATGAAACTTAACGAGAGTCGAAAAGAAGAAGAAGAAAAAAAAATGAGCTTAGGCAATCGCGAATCGATGAGAATTATTGGCCGGGTCTCATTCAGTCCTGAGAATGATGACGCAGATTTTGAGATTGTAAAAAAAAAAAGTACGAAAAATCAAGAGAGAGAGAGAGAGTGAAAGTTCCGAATCTCGGATATAATTCCGCAGCGAACGCACCCGAAATTCGTGAATTATTTTCGAATATAAATCGAAGATATGTATTTAAAGATCGATATGAAAGTATGCTCGATTTATAAAAATCGGCATAAATTACCCTGATAATTGAAAGATCGATGAATCTTCACATTTTCAATGGTCCCATTCTCCATGATCCATTGACGTTTTTGTTTGTGATAGACGCAGGGTGTTTAAATATATTTTTCAGATATTAATAAAAAAAAAAAGATCTACAAAATCGTTTTTTTTTAATCTTAATTTTGTCAATATCGAATCAACAGTTTATCGAAATTTTGAATCCTTCAAGGAACGAATTAATCTTCTCGTAATATCTGGAAGAAAACTACGAAACAGCTTCGACGATAGGTCTCTCAGTTTTATTTCATTTCGAAGCCGTTGCCTGAATTCGTCAAAATGAAATTTACACATATATTTTATTATTATTATATATATAATTTTTTTTTCCTGTGGCTAACACAAAATGCATTAAATAAATCAAATAAATCTGACAATAGGCCTGGGACATTTTTTCGTTACGCTCTATCGCACAATGAAAGGCGAAAAAAAAAAACGTCCAATGAGGTTCATATTATGGCGAATTTTATTTGGCATGGAATACGTTTCATGGTAATGACAAAGCAGCTGGCGATATAATTTTATCCGGTATATGTAAAGTATACATGCGGCAGAATAATCGCTGATTCGTAACGATGGGAATCATATCCTTATATACGTGAATACACCTATAGTTGTATCATGCAGTATATGGAAGATGAAAGAAAGAAAGAAAGACAAAAAAAAATTAAAGAGATTGCCACGAAAAGACGAAGCTGGGCCTCGTCTCTTTTGTGTTACATAAAGTTGGTATTATATTCACACTATTAATCCGAAGAAGAAGAAGAAAAAAAAAAAGAGTCTTTGTGAAAGCTGGATGAGGCCTCCCCGGAGCTCCGGATGGCACACACGCATTATGCGGATGTTAATACAAGGATTCATGCACGAGATTCCTCGCACCTGAGACTCTCTGTCGCTATAAAACGCGATATTCGTGTTTGTTTTTTTTTTTACCGCGGAGAGAACGGAAGTTTTCTCATTCTTTCGCCTTTCTTCCTTCCTATAATCGCGTCCATTTTTCTCGTGTCTGATACCGCGACAAAGAAGTCGTCTCTATACTTTTACAACTTTACGACCGCGGTGTGAGCGATTCTCCAGACCCCCCTTTTGATAAGCCATATACGAGATATGATTTTATTGATGCTGTGCGTGAGAATTATGAAAAAAACAAGATGGCGGAGAGACGCGAGTGATGGCATATTTCTCGATTTGAAAATGGTGCGCGTCTGTACCCCGAAAGGTCAGAGATTTTTCGTAGATTTTGTGTGTCTGTGTATGTAAATTGTGCCAGAGTTTGTCTCGGACGAGAGTGCTGAGATTAATGATTGGCATTTCGACCGACAGCTCGGTCATATCGTTTTTTTTTTTTTTTTATGAGCAAAAGGATCGCGAGAGAAATCGTGTGGAATTTGGTGAATGTCATATCTGGGTACAGGTGAATTTTTGACTCCGGAGATCTCGAGGAATCAAATGGATTGCCGAATAGAATTCATAAAAAAAAAAGAACATATGAATATGCAGAATTTATACTGTTGAACTATATCCAAGGGACTAACGTTCCCGTTCACGATGACCCGAGAAAACACGTTCGATAGTACAAATGCTTAAGGGAGCTTTCCAGTGTGACAGCCCGAAAAATCGCTGTTTTTCGCGATTTTTTTTTTTAAAGAAAAAATAATCTAATCGGTCTGGTTTTTTTTTTGTATATTAATTGGGTATTGAAGAATACAAAACAATTTTTTAAAGATCGATTTATTTATTAATTAATATCTATAAAAATGATGAAACAATTGTTGCAGAAAATGCACTTGGATGTGGTGTCCACGTTGGGGGTTACAATTTTGATTTGAAACAAAAAACACAAAAAGATTATTGATCGGTATATAATTGGCTTTCGTGCTATGGAGGCTTTTTTTTTTTTTTTTTTTTTTTTTTGCAAAAATGGCGCCGGTTTGAACAAAAAGTATCGATTTTAGCATTTTTTTTGGCAGTTTTTTTTACAAAAAAATAGGAAGATGTCAAAAAAAAAAAAAAGCTTCCATAGCACGATAAACAATGACGTTAAGAATATTGTGTAAAAAATTCAACTCGATAGCTTTAAAACTCTGCCCTCCAGGTTGGACACCGTTTTAAAAAATGCTGTTTCGAGAAAAACGCGTTCAAAGTTTCAAGTGAGGAAGTGACGGCCGACGCGGCAGCTGTAGCGCTCCGTTCCCTTCTTCCAAGAAATGCTGTACAGTAACCGAAATAATCTGAATTTCGGCATGAAAATTTCAGGGAATATTCGGAAGAGTGTATACTATTCGATAAAGCAAAAAAAAAAAATTGATTTTTTGAAAATTTCACACTGGAAAGCTCCCTTAAGCCTATGAAAACCTGACCACGATTCCTCGATCTCACGCGTGAATGGACCAAAAACATGACGAGTAGAATTCTAACGCCAACGTTTTCCCTGGCACATATACACGAACGATAAATATACGGATCAAAATACGTTCCGCTCTATTGTAACTGTCCCGTTGGTGTGTCCCCCCCTCTCTGTCCATCTTTTGAAAGAGACGGGATTGCCTTATATATTCACGAAATACCTATAAATTCACCGTGGAATTTTCTACAAAGCCACGAAATATCAAGGAGAATCCTTACAAATGGGAACAAGTCCTTCAGGGCACGCATACTCGCGATTAATCAATTGTTCGTCACAAAGAGTATCAATGAAAAGGCATTTTCTTGAAAACTAAAAAGTCAATTTGAAAAAAGAAAAAAAAAACATGATAGATCCAGTGGCCTTTTTCTTACGAGACCTGAAGAAACGTATGAGGAGTTTGCAATTGGGGGAAATAACGAAGAAAAGAAAAGGCTTTCAGGAATTTGTTCCTATGACAGCGATGGAATATCCGTGGTCTCCCGCACGCGGATAGAAAAGGAATGAATGTTGTGTGATAAACCGTATATATAGAGAGAAAGAGAGCTAGGGATAGGGTAAAGGAATTCAAAGTGCAATAACGTTCTTCACCTTTCAATGATCTCATGGCCGAGGATACCCCATATACTACAAAGACGCACACAGGTACACATATAACGATAATGATATATTGTGATGTGCGTGCACATAGACCCGCGGACGAGTCAAAACGTTATTATCCTAGAAGTCTCCGCGCGAAGTAACGACGAGACCCATACATGACCCTGGGTAGTTTTTATGCGATTGTCATCTCTAGTCAGTCATCCGCTCGTCGTCATATGGCCCAGAATAGCCCACTTGATGGGAGCGGCAAAAAAAAATGAGAGACAATGCAGAGACTCATATATGTATAGGAGAGTAAAGAAAATTACTGACCAAAGAGCCAGGAAGCTTCGACTTTCCGTTCGAACGACAATATACCAGGCCGCGCGGACAATTATACCCGATTTGTTCGGCTCTCGTGATCAGCCGTTTTTACTCAAGCGGTATAGAAGATGAAAAAAAAGAGCCACGAATCAAGCGAAATAACAAAAAAAAAAAGGATAACTCAGCTTCCAACTCCACTTTTGATTGGCTGGCTGTGTACCACTTGCGTGAGAGATCGTTTCTTCCGTGCTCTTAAATGCCTCGTCAGTCATACCGAGCAATCGTTTTGAACTTTATAGAGCAGTAGTTGCAGTATTATTATACACCACAGTGCAGAGTATGATTTTCGCCCCCCCCCCCCCCCCCTCCTTCCTCCCTGAGTGAAAACAAACGTAAAGATATAGTTCTGGAAGATTCTGGACACTTCGTAGATGTGGAAAAAGCATCAACTCTGTAGATTTTTTTTTTTAATTTCCTGAGTTCTATCGGGACCCTGCACCGGGTTTTTGCTTATTACTCTTCCCAATTGAACCCCTCCTGGTACGCCTCTATCCGCAGCTCGCTGAGCTAACCTAACTTCCGTTGCTTCCACGCAGACGCTTTAGCTGCACTATAGCGCATTGGGCATGCCATCACGGGGGAAATTGTGTAAAACCCTTAACGGTGGATGGCGTCCCATATTCTTCTGATTCCCCGCGGTGACTCACCGTAGCGCGTCTGCACCAAAAGGTCTCATCAACCGCATACCAGCCTCGGTTCTATCGACCCGATATTTTTTATCAATTTCTACAAATCTTAAAGTAGTTCGGCCGTCGTATGACTGTAGTCAAGTTGGCAACTCATTTATATCGATTAAATTTACGTCTAAATTATTAATAAAATTAATGAACACTTACATTGATAATATTTTTATCACATAAATGTCATGAAATGCTTTAAAAATATCGTCAAAGATAAAGTTTATACTTTAACTTGACTAGTTAAGTGATTGAGCCCGCCATGATTGTCCAATGTTCGGGTAAAGTCGGCTCGCTGCCCCTCTCACCCCTCCACCCCCCGTGCCAGTGCCGGTGACATATTACACATAACCTAGCTGCGACATTTGTATAACGCGAAAGAAAAGTTATGAAGTAATGGCACCGAGAAAAAGAAATGGTCAGCTCGTTAAAAAAAGCGAAGCTATTCGACGAATTAAAGCGCGTGAGTTAATCTCAAAAATAAATTTAAAAAAATCTACAAAACTCGACCAAAAAGTGAAAATAAACGTAAACAACACTGGTCGAAGAATTGTGGATACAGCTTTTTATGGTTAAAAAATTGATAATTCAAAAGATTATACATGAAAATTCATTGGTAAAATTTAGTTTATTCGTGATAAAAAAAAAATAAATGTTATTCACTTTTAAAGTTTCTCGAGAATTTAAAATTCCCGCGATTACCGACTCTGCCCGAAGCTTCAATCAGCTGTTCCAGCAGTGCAACGTAAATGTCTGCCATCCGCTTCCGACACGTCGAAAACAAAAGTTCTTTTATGTTTTCTTTTTGAAAAGCACCGTAAGGTCATGTTTTTTTTGAAATAAACAGAATCTGCGATAAATTTCCTTTATGGTGGAAACTTTTCTGAGGCTCAACCACCGATTACTTTTTTTACAATTAACATTATTGTGAGTTCTTCCATAAGGTACTGTGTTAAAAATCAAAATTAAAAAATGAAATAATTCAAAATTTTGCCCCGCAAGAGCCCCCCAAAATGTGCTTATTGTAATCAGGGGACTTTTAACTGTTATTCACCGCAAAAATTGATGGACATTTACCGTACTTGCTCAAACAGCCGAACTACTTTAAGTACCATATACTCGGAATGGTTTTACAGGGAAATTTTTGAAAAAATCTCTACAAATTTCTCATGCTTCTGCCACTCTCCATGCCCAAGTGCCAGCTGATTTTATAGGAAATCTAATATCTCGCTTCGAATTTTTGATATCCGGTGATCCGTTTCATCGCAAAAAGTCTCACAAAGGAGACTCTGGGGAAGAACGATTATGTATCTCGGTAACTTGTGAATATTTTTCGATGAACAAAAATGATGAAAGATAGCCGAAAATATGCTCTTTATATAAGATGCACAAACATTTGTTTGAAAAACTTTGCAAGTTTCCTCGCAATAAAGTCCCGATAATTCGGATATTTTTTTTTTGGCCAATTAGGCTTGATTAGTTCATTTAAAAACATATATGATTGATGACTGGGCGTCTCTGGAGTTGTCATGAGACATCAATCAGGATCAACCCGAAGCTTCAGAACTAAAATGCTAACTCGCATTGAACAGTACGTAGTACAATCCAGCTATTATACCACTCTGCCGCGATATGTTTTATAGCTTTCTCTCTCGCTCTGCTCTTTCTCCGTATACCTGCTATCTTTGCTCGTACAATTTACGACCCGCCGAACTTTCCATATGGCTTGTATAGTATAACGGTTCCCTCATTTCTACCAGTCGGCACAATATTCCCAACCGACTGCCTCGAGTACTGTTAACCGCTCCATCTTACCACGCCGTTAACGCATCGGGTATGCTATACTCACGGTTATAAATACGTATACACATGAATATAGCATCGCTTATATACCTGTAGGATTACGTATACGTATAACCCAAATCTTGGGCGACAACGAGCTCGCGTGATGGCCCAGAAATCGCCATACGCGGTCCATTCATTTCTTTCATCCGATTGTCACGATTTTTCGAAGGGCTCCACCGAGGCAAGAATCTTTCGCAGCAGAATTTTAAAGGAATTAAAAATAACCATCTTAGAATCGAACTCAACTATACTTGGTCGTAGACGAGTTCTTTGTTACTATATGAAACGACACTGTGAACATTCTCCCTCGGAACATTTATCGCGGTTCATTTTTTTTTTTAAATGATTTTCTGGGTCTTCGGCGAATCGATTTTTAGGATTTCAATTGGAGGGCAGAAAGTTTTATCGCGTGGCAATGTAAAATAAATAAAAGTCTGACGATAGTTCGTGCCAAGTTCAATAGCCCAAAGCTTTGACTCGTAGTTGGATATATCGCGATATAGATTCTGGTTTGCAGGTGTGTGACGAGGTAAGGCGGAGCATATCTGTTTGTGGACAAAGATGGAAAGTGAGAGTCTTGGAAATATTTAGCGAGATATATTATGTACTCTGTATATTTCTGTATTGACGTGGATCAGACTGTCCCGAAAAAAAACGTCGATATTTTAAAAAGATTTTCAGTGTATAAAAATTTTGTTATCGAAGCTCGCGCTAGGAAATTTTTGATCGCACCTCCCAAAAAGATCGGCAATTTCGTTTGCTCTGAATCCGGACCTCGCGACGGTTCATCTTGTAACTTTGGCTGGACGCAAAATCCGTTTGATACTAAAAAAAATCAGCATGAATTCCATAATACTACGGATTCTTGGAGCTCAAAAACGATGTTTGACTGCTATTATTACAATGGTCTGAGCTTTGAAAATCGATTTTGTGTCCAAAGTACAAGATAAGCTGATAGAGGCGCCAATTGAAGGCAAAGGCCTCGGCAAAGGCCGATTTAAGGACGAAAGTTTGGAAGACCCAACACGAAAATGGTTTAGATCCGCGCAGTTTTTTTTTTTAGATCTACGTAGTTGTAAATTTTGGAAAATTGCAGATTTACCTAGATCTCAATTAAATCCACTGATGAGTTCTCAATTAGGTCTGCCCAGATCTCAATTACATCCACTCAGATCTCAATTAGGTCTGCCAAGATCTCCGTTAGAACTACTCGAATCTAAGTAAATCTACTGAGATTTGAGACGACGACCGGAGATCCTAGATAGGTCCACGATTTTCTAAAATTCAGATCGTACGTAAATCTTTTTTTCGTCACAAAGAGCCCGAAGCAAGAAAATGCTGAAACTAAAATGATGATCCAAATTTGCACCAATTTATCTCTATATGTCCGTCTATATAAACTTTTAGCAAAGATATATATAGAAGTTTATAGAAGCCATGCAGTTGCCAATGCGTCGCAGTATATCCTTTTTATGGCCTTACAACTTTCATTTCAACCGGGTCCGATGTACCCGTCTGCGCGACTCTCCGCCCGTGTATACTTTTTCTTCTTTTTCGTTTTTTTCCGTGAAAACCGGTGCACAGATTGAAACAACGTATGGGCAACCATGAAACATCGCGCATGACGACGAAGATACGCAAACGTGTGTGCCAGGTTACACACCCTCGTATAGCTCCTATGTGCGTACATTCCCGTTTCTATATATTCAGTGCGTACAGAAAAACGATGAACTTTTCACTATACACGCATATAGTTCGATCTTTCGTCCAGGTTCTCAGAAAATCGTCGAGCTAATTTTCGTATTAGGTCGGATCTGGTGAATTATCCGAGAAAACAAAACAAAAGAAAAAAACAAAACTTTCCCGAGCAACGACACGATCGAGGGAAAGATGAGCAAGCGATGCAGTTTAAATATTCATATTTATTTATATGTTTTTCAATTTTTTCTTTAATCGGTAAATTATAGAAATTCGAAGTACATTTAGGACAATAAATGAAATTGTTTCGCGATGAGGAAACAAAAAGTAGATAGAGAACATTTTTTTTTTTTGCATAAGGACGACGAACCTTTTCGAGAATTTTTTTATTAGATATACTTGCTGGCAAGGTATGAAAAAAAATGTAAAATAGGAAGGGAAAAATGTGGCTCAACGAAGGAATGTCCCATAAACTTTAACGTCAAATAAAACGGTGCATGTAACTTTACACTCATTTTTGTATTTTTTTTTTTTCTTCTCCACAAAGAAAGACACAGACGCAGATGTAATTTTTATGCAATTAATGCTTTTTTGGATCTTCGTGAATTAAATTTAATATTTATGATTGAATGCGACACGCATCATACCGTATAAAGGTTCGATCAGGAAAAAAAAAACTCTCGTCGATTATTATCGATAATTTCGAGAGGCGTACTCGCCACGTTTCACATGACCGGAGTCTCGCTTTTCTCCATGGAATTGTTCACGCAGACGCGCGAAATTCACCGTTTCCTTTACGGTCTATTCTCTCTTTCGTTTTTTTTTTTCTATTTTTCTATTTTTTTTTTGTTCCCCCCTAATTCCATCGTCGTTGCTGATTCTCCTGATGCACTTCTCCAAGTCCCGTGCGAACGAGAGAATAACGCGATCGTCTGTTAGATGTTTCCCACTTCCATCTTTATGACCGTAAGTAGAGCATACCGGGCGAGACTGAACGAGAACTTTATGACGAGAACTTGAGAGCCAGAATTTTCCAAAATCATGCGATCTATTAATGATTATTAGTTAACTATTGCCTATAATAGTTGACTGTTAATTATTTTGGTTTTTCTGCAATTTGACCTTCAATCAATTTCGTCAGGGACCCTTTTTAGGGCAGTCTCGAAATTCTGTTTTTCAATGCAGAAGTGGCTTTAGATTCAAACGCATATTATCGGTAATTTCTGAAAATTTGTTACGAGTTTTTTTTTTTCGAAATAGTGTTTAGCAAATCGATATCGGATTATTTACGTAATTTTAGATTACGCAGATAGTTAAAGAAAAAAAAAAAATTGTTTTTAGAAAAACGCGTAACTACCAGAGCTGGACAAAGTACCTGAAAGTACTTCAAGTGCAAAGTAAAAAGTACTGTAAGTGCTCGAAGTACTCGTGTATTTCGAGTACCAAGTACCGTTAATACTTGAAGTGCTAAGTACCAAGTACCGTAAATACTTGAAGTACCAAGTACCAAGTACCGTAAATACTTGAAGTAACAAGTACAAAGTACCGTAAATACTTGAAGTGTCAAGTACCAAGTACAGTAAATACTTGAAGTACCAAGTACTTGAAGTACTTGAGGTATCGAGTACTTGAGAATACGTCAAGTATCAAGTATCAAATACTTTTCAAGTTTTCAAGTATACATCTCGTAAGTTGCAGTACTTATATTTGATTTCATACGTACTCTTTAAACTTACTTAATTTTGATTCGAGTACTTTTTGTATTGAAACATATTTTCACATTGTGCAATTCACTCACAGCTTGGGCAGATTGGAACCGAAATATTTAAACGAAGAATTAGAAATCATTTTAAAAATAGCATTGACGATTGTAACTAAGATTTATTTAGGTTCAGGTTTGAAAAAGAAAAAATAAAGAATATAATACACGGATTGTTAAGAACGGAGCTGTGCATTGACAATGACACCATAACTACCGTAGCTTGAGCCTTTGAACGATCATTCCTTACAATTTTAACCAAAGATAGCGCAGAACGTCCTGCAATTATATGTTCAAAGGCGTTATACATGCGACCATTAGCAAGACGTATTCAAAAGTACTTTATACTTGGTACTTGAAAGAGTACTCGAAGTTCAGGAAAGTACTTGAAAATGCCAGTACAAATACTGAAAGTACAGATTGAGCACTTGGAAATTCAAGTACAGTACTTAAAAAAATTTTTAAGTACTCTGTACTTCCAGTACATTGCAAGTACCGGATACTTGAAGTTCCGTCAAACTCTGGTAACTACTTATTTTCAGAATTTTTATTTCAGAAAACACAAATAAAATACTATAATAATGATTTTATATAACAATTTTTCTTTTTTTTTTTAATAAATTCAAATTTTATTAAAATTCTGAGGATTCTCATTGCCAAAAACATTGGCAATTTATTGTCGATATTGGAAATTTATTATCGCTTCTTGACAGTACTGTTTTTTTTTTTTTTTAAATCTTTTCCCTGATATTAATTTCTTCACGAGTATATTTATTATCGATTCAAAATCTCGATAAAGCGAAACCCATTTACATTTCTGCATGTATAAAAAAAAAAGGTATTTAATAATATCGAATATTTTCATGCTTTAAACATTTATTTTTTCCACCTACGCGTTATCGAATAATTTCAATCGTGTCTCTCGATTGTATCGAAAATTATTATTTCGAATTTATTTGCCGAACATTTAAAACTTTCTTTCGACGCTGATATATATATAAGATTTTACGATCAGACTTTTTTGCTGCGAGTGTTTAAAATATTTTTTTGATTGAGAATGAAGCAACGATACTGCGCTTGATATCCGGCGAAATTTACGTAAATAAGTAATATATATATTTTTTATTTTACGTAAACGTGAAACGCGATCGACATATTTGTTCGATTATGCGAGTACACCGAATGTCGTTTGACATTTTGTAATTTTTTCGGGAAAAATCGGTGACAAAATTATAATTTTTTTTCTTCGACATTCCGCCGAACGCCTCTGATGTCCATATCAGAGACTGGCCATATCACGCGATTGAATCGGTTAAAAGAAAATGTATAAGAGAGAAGACGAAGAAGAAACCAGGCACGAGGATAGCCCCGAGTTACCAGACAGAGGAGAGAAACGCTCGTGTATAAATCCCGGCCGTGTTTAACTTCTCTTTATATACTCTTTACCGTTATTATTCGTCGGTGACTCCGATGCCCGGCAGCGCTTCAGCGTGTCCGCACGGTTAGTCGTCGTTATTCTCTCACGAAATAATCGATCAACAAGACTCTCGTGGCTTCTCCGATCCTTATCTAATTCGACAATTAATTAAAAATAGAAAAACCTATATATATATACGAAGCGTAAATAAAATCAATATATCCAAGTGCCCGAATTCTCGAATGGACTGTCAACGTCATAATTGAGGATCCTGAGAAAAGTTTCGCGATCAATGTGTCAGCGAGAAAGAAAAAAAGACGATGAAAACAAAACAAAAAAACAAAACAGAACCAATCGTGGAATGCAGATATATTTTCTCTAAAATATCTAATGTCCCTCTTGATATTCCCGTGATGGCAACTCGTTTGCCGGTTATATAGCTTTTACGTTACGACGACCCTATTGAGAGACTCTCTCTCGTTCTCGAGAGCCTTTTACCTCACCCATTAGAGATTGAGAATCGAAAATTCCAGGCTGATGAGTCATATAATGTTGGCGAACGAGCAAACCCCGGCACGTATATATATACTCGTATATATACTCTTTTTTTCCGATCAAACTCTGCGCTGCCACACGATGGAATGTCCACCAAGTGGAAAAACGATCGAACAAGATATCGTTTGTTGTTGTTGTATGTATGTGTGTTTTTTTTTCAAATTCCTGACATTATTCTCCAATGTCGAACTTTCGATCTCGTCGAGAGACTCCGCAAGATCGAGCGCAGACTTGTTATCTGTCAATCAACACTTCTCTCGCAGACCCATCATGTAAATGATGTATGCGGTTGCTGGAGGAGAGTGTGCGCGCGATCAGAGATAGTTCGATGATCGGTGAATTATACTCTTACAGAGCCTACGATATACACGACAATGTTGCAAAATATTGGACGAATTATTGGCCAATAAAAGCTCCATGTCGTGAGTTACACTCGGGTTATCATCAAATTGTATCGAGGACCTAGTTTTGATTTTTAAAGCTTACAAGACAGCTAGTAGTAGTAGTAAGTTTTACTTGCACTTTTCGGCTTTTTACAACGCTCTCATACACTATTACATCACTGTTACACTGGGCCCACTATTTTTTAGTTTTTCTGTTCATTTACGGAACTATTTTTCTCTCTCGATTTTTGCAACCTCATTGCTATTGGCCCAGTGTATTTGTGAGAACCTACAATTTAAGGTGGGTTTCGAACCACCGAGCTCGCAGAAAAAGCATCTGGAAAAATCCATTGGTGCCGGCCGCGGGATCGAACCCTGGCCGCCTGCGTGGCAGTCCAGAGTCGGACCAACTGGGCCACTGCTCGCTCTTGCAAGACAGCTATAAAAGGCTTAGAGGCGTTTGTAGAAAAAATTCCTTAGGTCTCACCAAAATCATCTTCCATGACAGATAATCAGACGGTTACTCGGTAAATTTAAAAAAAACATATATACTAATCTCCTTTGAATAATAATCATATTAATGAGGATCGTATCGGTAATATGAATCTGGCTGCTTCGTTTCGTCGAGCAGGAGAGCAGATCGGACCTGCTCCTGCGGATCTGAAACTCATTGCTCCGGGCCAGCAGGTCGAACTGAAATCCCCATATGGGGCATGGGAATAACATGCGATCGTTATATCGATAAAAGCTTGTTAACGCCCCGCACACAAAGCCTGTCCTGTCGTTGTATATCGTTACAACCGGTGTGGCTCTCTGTGTGTGTGTGTTTCTTAAAACGTACACTCTCGGTATAATCAGACTCGTGAACGAAACACGTTTTCACACGCCGACGAAAGTTTAGCACACGTGTCAGAGCTATCTCTAAACATTTTTCTTTGTTTTTCGAGATAACGCATGTTCATAGAGAATTGCATAGCGGATAATTGATCTTGGACAATTTTGCAGCTTCGATAGGCTATATCGAGTATATTCGAACCAAAGAAAAACACAAAAAAAATACAATATACTTCCTGCTCAATTGACTCTCTCGTATGAATTGATTTCAAGCTCTCGCACCAGTCGTTGTCCAATCAAAAAAAAAAAAAGTTACATTAGTTCGTAAGCTTGTGGTTCTAAAAAAAAAACTGAAGATTCCTTTTTTGACGGTTTTAGCAGAAATTTTGTGGAATAAAATTTTGTTTCAGTCATCTTAAAATAGAAAAAAGTGGCAATTATGCATTGACTTCCAAAATTCGATGAATCCGGAAGTTGTACCGGAACAATGAGCTTTCGACCGATCGCCTCGACACATGTACAGGCAATCGGGAATAATGACGGTCGAGAAAAAAAAATTTTCGATTTTCCAACGGGCCACACCTGAAATAGTTAGCTCGGGTAGTAAAAAAATTCATGTCAAAAGATGAGAATTTTAGGTTGGGTGGAAAATCAGCCGCATTTGATTTTTCATTTTTTCCCCTTTTTATCGAATTTGTGATGAATAATTCTCGGTAAAAATTTTTTTTTTTGCGCTCACAGCTTACCAGAGGATCAGTTTGTGTCTTAATTAAGATGCTCTTGGAATTTTTTTCATTCTAATTCATATTTAAATTCGGCTCCAAACGGATTTTCAGTTTATTATTTTATTATTTTTCAAAACTATGGTTCATGATAAGTGAAAAAAATTGTTTGCGTTACGGGTATCACTTTGAAAATTGAACAGGATCTCAAATAAACTCCTGTTAAATAATGAACTTGGTAGCTGAAATTCCTTTGCTTTGATTTGTTCCGAGTGCCCGTCCCATCATAGCAGTCGACTGCCGTTCGGTAGCCAACTTGTCAACTGTCGCAACAATGAAATTGAATTAAAAATCGAGTTGTAGCCGAGAGACAAGTGCATGATAAAGATGTGAGTGATTTCATCATGAAAAAATCACTGTTTTTGTTCAATGAGTATAATTTGCCTAATGATTTACTTGACGTAAGTCCGGAATCATGAAAAACAGAGGCATTTTGTATCAAATTTATGGAAATTTTACAGGGCTTGAGAGTAATTAACGATACTGCTGAAAGATTAGTTGCTTTTGCCAAGGATTTAAATTTATTATTAACAATAGACCAAGATCAAAGGCAAGCTGCAAATGCAAGTTATGTCAAATTTCATCTTGAGCAGTATCCCACTTGTCAAAAGAAAGATTGCCAACAAACGGCCACTGAATAAAAAAATTATTTTAATTCTAAATATAAATATCCAAATAAAATTTGAGTTTTTGTGTGTTTTGATTGAACAATAGTCGGAAAATTCGTTAAACGCCCCTATTAAATATCTACCGAAGAGTTAAAATACCAAGAGCATCTTATTTAAGACACAAACTGATTGTCTGGCAGCTGTGAGCGCAAAAAAAAAATATTTCTACCAGCAATTATTCGTCATAAATTCGATAAAAAGGAAAAAAAAAAATGAAAAATCAAATATGTGGCGAATCTTCCATCCAACCTGAAATTCTCATCTTTTGAAATGATTTTTTTTGCACCTAAACTATTTTAGGTGTTGCCCGTTGGAAAATTGATTTTTTTTCAATACCCTCATGTATATGTAATATCGTTTGCTCATTTCTTTCGGACGAAGGTATAAGGCCCGCGGGTAATAAGGCCTAGGAAAATATCCTATTTAATCAACAGGTTTTAATAATAATAATAATTATTTAGTACATCTTCGTGCAATAGGCGTCTGTTAGTGTCGCCTTGAGCGAGAGCGGTTATTTTAAATACGATTTTTGTTACTTAAGCCTCATTAGCCGATAGGCTTTATTGCCCGCAGGTTATATTGAGCTCAGGTGTGTTCTTGGTAACCTGCATTTCGTTACCGATTCTAGATCTCTCCAGCTCTCACAGGACATACGTTGGACCAATACCGCGTTGTTTATATGCTGCGATAGCAATTATCCTTTCTCCGTATCTTGGTCCGACAATATGTGTGTGTGTGCTCTTACAATACATATTTCCCGTTTCAAGATTTCTCGGCTCTTCGTGCGAGCAGTGTGTGCCCGTGTATGAGCAATCGGCCAAATAATATTTAAGTGGCATGTGAACTCTCGAGCTCCCTGTGTGCTATGCACATTTTTAGTTTAAAGAAACTTCGGGCTGTTTTTTTTTTAAATTCTTTCGCAATGAGTACTAAAGTTGAGATACCTGTCTGATTGAAAATAGAGAAGACAGGTATCGAACGTACTCGTTACTTCTTAAAAGATAACGATTTTTTGATTGTTCACAAAGGTGCCACGTCATTATTTTTTCGACGCCGATATTTCGTTATTCCATTTAGGAGATAAACGATTTTTTGATGCTACAAAATATGCCACGTCTTTATTTTTCTATTTCAATCGTCTGTCAATCGTAGCACATTGCACAATATTCCGTATACGCGCGAAGCTATATGGCACTGACCAAGCTCGATAATTTCGATGTTCGCGAGTTACGATGAATCGCTCGAGGATCCAATGGCTAAGAAACAATTTGCTATGATCAAAAAAGAGAGAGAGAGAGAGAGAGAGAGAGAGAGAGAAACAAACGGACAATCATATATTCATGAGGTGTGATGTGTCTTCTTGGAGACTCTCGCGTGACGAATCTGACCTCGATAAACGAAATATAAATGACCGTATGACAAAACGTAAAAATGACGATTGCGAGAGTTGCTCGTAGAATCGGGGTCATTTGGAAATCATTTATGTTTCGTGTTTAGGTAGTAATCCCTGATGGCTCAACTAAGGAGATCAAAGATTTTGGTATTTATGAATCACCATAAATTCCCCCGGAGTCACATAGATCAGACTGTGTGAATTGTAATGAGAGAGAGTCCGATATGTGAGTCACGAGAGCTCTTTTACGTTCGAGCAGCATCCTTCGATATTTTCGATTTTCGAGTTGCATCTTCATGCAACTCGATAAGCACTCGATAATAAATTATACCATCGATGATTTGTCTATGGACCAAGGATTGTGTAGGTTGACGAAAGAATAAAATTGTCGAGAGACTCGTCGATTTCTCAAAGCTAAATGAATGAAGAAAACAAAATGTTTGAACGATCCAACGATATCGTAAAATTCATAACTAAACGAAAATTCGATTCCGAACTAATATTCATGTTATTCAATCAAACAAATTTAATTTTTCGTTGAATAAAACGTGCATTTAACCTCAGTCCGCTATAATTACAAGTATTTCAATTTTAAATAAATAATTTCTCGGGATCCGAGCAATCGATTCGAATGATTGTGATATATCGTCGTTGATCGACACTTGGCAGAGGAAAAATAAATAAATAAATACTAATTTACATAATAGTGGCCATAATAGTTTTTCTTGGCCTTTAAAACTTTTTTCTCAATACTATATACACTTTTACGAAGTCAATCAACCATTAATACCGTGGCTTTGACTTAACAATTGTCATCCAAATATAAAAGTCATTGTAAATTGTGGTAGATGTCGATGAGTTGAAAAATTCAAATCAGCGACTTTGAAGACACCGAGGATTTTGAGCTTAAAATGAAAAGTTATCAATAAAAAATTGAAATATATATATATATACGAACTAAATATTCAGAAAAATTATTGTTTTTTGTAATATCTGATCTTTCTTATAGCACAACATTTTTCCCATAATCATTTATATGTTAATATGTTGAATATATTCAAAAAATTGAATTTCTCAGTGAAAAAAAAATACCGTTTTAATTTTTTTCTGTGCTGTGCAATGAGAAACATTTTAAAGGATTTTCAAAAAAAATTTATAATTTTCAAGAAGACATATCGATAAAACCAGTCAATGGATCTTGAAATTTTTCAAGGATAATCTACAGATTGTGTATAGAAATATATGAAAAAAAATCACTTATCTCTCTCTCTCTCTCTCTCTCTCTCTCTTTCTCTATTTTTCAACTTTGCGTGGAACATCCTTAACGCCCCATTGCGACTCGAGCTCGCGAGTATAATGAAAGCCATTTGACATTTAACTGACAGGGGGGAAGGTAATTAAGACTCGAATCGTTGTATAAGAGAAGAAGAAAAAAAAAAGAAATTTTGAAATCTGCAACTTTTCATACATCCCGGATTATATATAATTTTTTTTTTTTTGGTAAAACGCGGTGCGTGTTACATCACGCGAAAACGTAACGGGGCATTCCACCGTGGCGATTCTTTAAAAAAAAAAAAAAATCGAGCTCAGGTGAAATTCCGATGTAATAAAGAATCCGAGGCTTTTAGTACGGTAAATAAATAAATAAATAAATATATATATGTGAACAAATGCATTGCGAAAGTGCTGCAAGAACGTGTTACATCGACCATTCATATATATATAGAGAGAGAGAGAGAGAGAGAGAGAGAGAGAGAGAGAGAGAGAGAGAGAAAGAGAGCAGCGCACGAAATCAACGATAATCACGTGCGTTAGAATCAGAGCCTGGATAAATGTATATCACGAAAGCGTAACGAGGGGAGTAGGGCATTATAACGCATCTGTAATCTCACTATGAAAACTTTTCAAATTGTCCAACAGTAAAACACGGTAAAATTCTTCGCCATAGACGTAAAATAGTCTACATGCCAATTTTGTTTTACGTACAAATATTTTTTTTTTTATTTTTTTTTAATCTTTCATTACTATACCGCAGTCTCACTCAATGAGAATCCGTGACAGGATATACTCGTTATGTTTCTCAATTAGAGATTCGCGTGTCCCTCTTCAATTTCATTTTTTCTCCAAGGACGAGAAAAGAGATTGAGAGAGATCGACACGTTAAGCTTCGAGAGTCACACATGCGTTTGTTAAAAGTTTCGTGGGAGTAAGAAAAAATTATTTTTCATTCATGGATATTTGTTTATACCGATGTTCATACGAGGCTTTATCATTTCGGGCACTTTGTGATCGAAAATATTCCATTTTTTTTTTTTTTTTCAATTTTCCGTCTGGGAACGGAAAATTTGTTTGATTTTCGTCATAATTTTGTCGTAAAATTGATCTTTCAGGGGGAAAAAAAAGATCGAAATAATTTTCTTTTTTTTTTACTGAAAAATTAACAAAATCTTTAGGGATCTCCATAAATTCGATTGAGGTCATGAAAAGTCATGAATCATTAGAAAAATGACCTTAATTTTTCTATCTCAAAGCTTGTTATTTAATTGAAATTAGAAAGAAAAAAAAATTGTTATTCAATTTTTTAAAAAGTATAAGCCAAGTCATACGGGCCTTGATTACATTTTGTAAATACAAAAATTCCCATTTTTGCAATTAAAAAAATTAAAAATATCATTTTTAAAAATCAGACGATCCCAAAAATTTCTTCGCTCGCTATAACTTTCTTGCTGCAAAATGTCCCATCTATTTTTTTTGTTTTAATCGCTCTTATTTTTATTCAAACTTTGAACAATGAGTATAATAAATATCACTCGAGAAATGATAAAAAGTGTATATAAATGACGATTCCGATCTATAATTTCGTCGTTATATTTTGCTCGGCACGCACGAACGACGAGAGCGGATATCGACGTTAAGTGTTGTAAAAGTTGCGAATGGTTTTACCGCTCGATAAATGTTTTGAAATCGTTTGTGTGCGCGTTCATTCACCGGATTGCCGATAGTTATGGAGTATAAGAGACACGTATAATGACAAGTTTGAGCGAAAGATTTCACAATTTTCTCGCAAAAAAGAAAAGCCTCGCAAGCTAAACTATATACTTTCTTCGTAGAACGAAAGAGTCTCATCAGGTTCATCGATGATACGAAGTTTAAAGTCGAAAGGCTCATATTTTCTATGTTAATATCGGAGCAATTAATACGGGGGGGGGGGGGGGGGGGGATTCTGTTAATACGCAAAGGAAATATCGGTTATAGGATATATGACTTGTAGCTCTCTCGTTTTCCCCGAGGAAGGGAAACTCTAATAATAAACGAATATATCAAACCGGATTAATCGCCATGTATCAGTGATCGCGTCACGAACTAGTAATTGTTGATTCCATTCTCGCATTCTTCGCATATTCATTGATACAGTTCACCGGTAATATTTCATTTATATTTCAACGCGATCTCTCGATTCTGGCCTAATTATGAAATAAAACAAAAAATAGCAAAGAAACAAAAGAGAAACAAAACAAAAAGAGCAAAGAAACAAAAAAGAAACAAAAGAGAAACGAAAAAGAAACAAAAAGAGCAAAGAAAAAATAAAACTAAACTTGAGCCATGTGCAGTAAAATTTAGTTCGATAACGAAGTTTTTTTTTTTCGGGTATTTTACGGCTAAGATGTCTCAACGTTCATGAAGTTTCTCGTTTATTTCGAAATTACGAAAAACTTTGTGAAAAAGCTGAGCCTCGTGGAACGACATTTATACTACTGCCTCATCGTCTTTGAAAATTTTCAAATCATCCTCACGTTCGTTCATTGCTTTGTGAAAAATTTTCCATTAATATTTATATCACGCAGTTTCATCTCGAAATTTTTACGTTGAATAAAAAAATCATAAATCTCAAAAATGCCTCAAATAATGTATACATGCTTGACAGCTCGTTGGACAAATCGTTTATCAATTTTTCTCACACTGTCAGTGATAAAATTACAATAATTATGCGAAGAGGAATGTAAAACAGAGTTATACAAATTCGTGAATAAATTTCTCTTTGCGCTAGCTCTATGGTCACCGCATCGGATAACTGGCTATACATAAATTCGATTGAAACATAAAATTTCCATTATTAATAAGCAAAATATTTACAAATAAGATTTCTATTTGCATTGATGGATATCACAGACGACCGCGCATTGGCTCATCAATCGCGAGTGATCAATTTGATTTTTATGCATTCACGTGTGCTGTTATCAGCAAAAGATGCGAATAAACTTTTACTTCTCGTCAAGAACGTCCGGTATGTATCGAGAGTGTCGATACTTCATATTTACCAGTTCTTCGACATTCCGCGGCGCGTAAATGACTTTCGAATAATTGCCGCTGAAAACCGCAATTTCGTTCTGTGCTTATACTTGAAACGTCGGATATACATGTCCTACAATCTTCTAAAAGTAAATTCTCATTCATTCCCAAGAGAGAGAGAGAGAGAGATTAATTAGAAAAAAATAAAACGAGTACAAGTGACATTTAAAAAATTTCTAAGATGCCTCGTTGATCTCTCCGCGCATCATATTACGTACCCGTTTCAATGTGAACTTGTTTCATACATGCATCGCATTATAATTTACGTAAAATTATAATTTCCGTGCTATTCAATTTTTTTAATATTATTTTACAATTTTTCAAAATTATCATTTTCATTTCAATATAATTTTGTAATTATTTTTATTTTACAAAAAAAAAATCACCATCGTCACGTCGCGATCCTCCACCTAATTTGTCTTGCGTTTAAAAAATAAATAAAAAATTATAATTTAATAACTTAATTTTCAACGAACTAACTACGATCCATCCATTTTTTATTTGACCTTACTTTACTTTACTTTGCTTTACTTTGATTTGCTTTGCTTTGCTTTGCTTTGCTTTCCTTTACTTTACTTTACATTACATTACATTACTTTAGTTTACATTACTTTTCTTTACATTACTTTACTTTACTTTTCAATGAAATAAACTTGGAAATCGTTGAAGAATTTTTTCTCAAAGATCCCTAGTCAATATTATCGGGATCTTTGTATTAATTTTCATTCATATAACTTCGCTTTTAACAATCATCCAGATCTTAATCTCGATTACGATTCTTCTCTGTAGGTAGAAGTATTTATTTTTTAATTCACTGCTCATCATCGTCCATCATAGTTGCAGATATCGTATAGATGAATCCATGAAAATATTTGTGTGCATAAATGTTTATTGCATATGCGTGTAAAATTTGAGCTGGTTGATCTTTCACGTAACGCACCGTGTTTCATTATGAATCGCGGGAATCGTTACACAATGCGAAAGTTTATATTATACGCCTATAGACCAATGTGAGAAATAAATGAAGAATGAGAAAGAGACAATAACGAGGAAATACCGGCGAAGACGTTAATCGCGAAGCACCTCTCTTCGCCCCTTGCCCCCGGTAATTGCTGGTTTTTCAAAACAAAATAGAAACAAAAGGAAAATAGGAAAAGAGGAAAAATGAAGGTAGTATACAGTTGGCATTAAAGCGTGTTGCTTGGGACTGTGACGATGATTTGTGGAGGTTTTCTTCGCCCTTGGAGTAGAAATATGATTGTCGTAAAAATATATACATCTATATGCATCTCTCTGTGAAATGTTTTGCAGCAAAAAGTGCAACAATTTCCTTCGAGATAAGTTGCTTCTAGTTTTTTTTTTTTTTTTTTTTTTGCTTCTTCGAGGAGAAATGTCTTTACGATCGACCGGACGAGTTTTCTTTTTTTTTTTTCACCTCTGCAGTTGCAGTTTTTTTTTTTTTTTCTCACTTGTGGGACAATGAAAGCGAAAGCATAATTTTTCAATGACAGTCATTGACAAATTAAGATAGTATAGGCGAAGATTCGACCTACAGAATGAATAAATTTCCCACGAGATTGCTGTGCTTTATAATTAAAAGTAAAATTGTCCCCAGGAAACTGGACAAAAATAATAAATAAATGATTATACCAAAAGATGCGGAAGCCATTTCAGATAAATGTAAACATTGAGATGTTTACACGATGATCGAACGGGGGCTCGTTAGAAGAGAGAAGCTTACTTCATTTTTGTTGTTGTTAGTAATTATTTTATCGGTAGACCAGTGGCCTCTTCGATCACTCGACCCTTGCCCTTTATATCCTCGTCTGAATATATTTACACGGTATACATTTTGGTTCCTGCAATTACCGCTTTTCTGCGGCCCCCGTCGTCACTTCCCAGGACGGAAGTGAAGAAGTAGTTCCGGAAATGAGGCCTTCGCTCATCGTTCCAATTTAAATATATATATATACATATAAATTTGAACCCCGGGGTCTTCTCGTCTCGTTGACGTCTTTATACTTTTATCTCTCGGGTCCAAGGAAACTCTGGGGATGTAGGTTACTATTTTCCAGCACATTTTTCTCCATCGAGTTGAAATTTCATTAATCTATTTGAGGACTTTGAAAAAAAAATTTATTTCCCAAATTGAGATGACAATGGTTCAATGCAATGAGATGGAGATTGTTTTTTTTTTTTTTTTGATTGATCGAAAATTCACAAAATTCAAGATGTCTCTTTTCCTTTCCATTCATTTTCTGACGATAGAGCCGTTACTCAATTTTTTATTTTGAACAAAAAAATCCTTAATTCTTCACCAGCTTGGATTATTTTCTCTGCCTATAATTAAAAAGTGTGTCGTAACGTTTTCTCCGATGAGAATCAAAGAAGAAAAATTCTCATGAGAAGTATTTTCTCGCGAAACAAAAAACTTGGATTCGTTTCTGTGAGTGTCACGTTGTTGCGGTGTGTTTGATAATTATTATGAGCTTGTGTTTCATCGAGAGCGTCCTGTTGATGCTCAAAGATGTTTGTAGTATATATTGTGCGACACAATCGGTTCAACTGATCGATGCCAGTGAGAACTCGAGAGGTTCTTCGCGAACGATCAACGATTTTTTTTTTCTCACAACAAAATTTGACCAGCAGCTCGTGTGTGTCATAGAGCAAAATATTTTTAGACTTTGTTTTTCGTCGTAACGATGCATTCATGAACGATGGAACGAAAATTTTTACCATCCTGGATAGACGAATATCGATTATTATTTGAAAAAAAAAAAAAGAATATGATTAAGTTTGGTTATCTTTTTAAAATGTTAATGAGAAGATAAATAATTTTCCAATAGATTGCAATTTTATATTCATCGTATAAATTGAACGTTCAGTCCGAGATGTATTCTCTTTAAGACTTCTCGATTCTTATTTTTTTTTTTAATCATTTTTTAATATAAAAATTGACGAGGACTCGCGTCAATTGCCTGGCTTACGTAAAGTCAAGTATTTATGTAAAAAAAAAAAACTTTGCAAGCATATAAATTGGGCGTAGAATGACCTACGAGAAATTTACCAACCGGTTTTCGTCATTCATGAATATATTACGGATTTACAGGTATTTAAAAAAAAAAAAAATCGCTAGCCGTTATGTTTTTTTGGAGTTGTTTGAGTAACGGGTCGTCATGCATTAGGCTCGACGTTCTTCATGGACCAGTATCGAAAATACATTACCCCGAAGAATTTTCACAATATTTTTCAAATAATTTTTTTTTTTTTCGTGTTTTATGAATTTTTTAAAAATAAATATGCTAGAAAAAATTCATCTGAATATGACTGTTCGGTTAATTCATCGAAAAAGATCAACGGTAAATCGATTCGTGTAATTTAACATTTAAAAAAAAAATTTTTTTACTAATTTTTCGATCTCCTGAAATCGTTCTTAATTGTATATCGGATAATTACGGCAATGAGGATATTTTCTTTTTTTCTACTGCGATGATAAATGATCAATTATCAGGATACTGTGGAGAGCGTGTGGTTCGCTGACCTTCTCAGGCAATTGAACAAACAGATCACTATGGTGGTTGCACGTTCCTCAGTAGCGAATCCAAAATGAATTTTAACGCAATAACTACCGCCAGCTCAAGTAAAATATAACATATGCCGCATGGATTATTACGAGTACCAACGAGAATTATCTCGATCGTTTGCTTGGCCATTTGGATGCAGCGATGCATTGGTGCAAGCAGCTGCAATATTATTATGCATAAATTTTTTTTTTAATTCTAACGGTCGTAAAAAAAATGAGTGTTTAATGGCAACAGCAATATAATCATAGATTTGGATACGTCATTATAGTTTCTCAAAGCCTAAAATTCGTTTTAGGCTGCGAGAGAGCATAATTTTTGTCAGAAGAAAAACAATCCCCGAAGTAAAAATTTTCGTCTTTAATACAAATTTCATTTGTAGCCTTTTTTGTTTATGAATCGCCTAATATCGTTTCGAAAAACAATTAAAAATGAAAATACTCGGAAAAAATGTGAAAAATCTGCAAATTGCACATCGAGAAATGTGCAAATATCGTTTTTACTCTTTCTTTTCTTTTTAATGTTCCAAATATTCAAGAAATCATCCAATCCCACAGCAATGGTGGTAGGGTTGATTTGGGAACGATACTTTCAGTAAAAAACTTGGATCTTTGCCTACAAAATACCTCATTGACGTTTTCCAAAAAAACATAGTATAGCTGTTATAGGGAAGTTAGTAAGTCACTGCGAAAAGCTTGCTCGCAGGATTTCTCAAGACCGACTTATCCGATTGAGCTGAAATTTTAACCGCATGTTGAAAGAATATAGTAAATGAAAATGGTGAATCAGTTTCAAATTTTACTAAGAATTGACCAATTGGCAGAGGATTCAATATTTGTTTCTTGATATTTTAATTTTTTACGGTGCTACATCTTAAAAATCAGTCAATGGATCAAGTTTTTGATTAGTCATATCAAAATGGATGTCTTCAGGAATTTTGATGGTTCTGGAGATATTCTACGCGCAAGCTTTTCGCAATAACATTTACTAACTTCCCTATTACAGCTATACTGTGTTTATTTTAATAACGTCAATGAGACATTTTGTAGATAATGATCCAAGCTTTCAACTAAAAGTATCATTTCCACCCCAATCCCATCATTATTGTTGTAACAGACCTCAGAAATAAAGGCCTTAGAGACGTGTATGCCTCCTTAAATCTTTCGAACTCGTTAAAATGTAATTTAACAGATAGTTTACTATACTGTAGTCCCCATACATATATACTATATTCTGCAAAAAGAAGGGGGCAGTGTACTTGCTACATGCTGTGGTTCAAGGTCGGATGATAGAAGTTACACACAGTGAAAACGATACTCGAAGATATGCGCTCATACTATCGCGTATATATATATATATATATATTCGCGTATAGGTGCATTAACCCCTGGATAGTAAGAATGTCGAGGGTTTGCTTGTGCCGTGCACACTTATCCAGGAATGCAACCGGTGGTACGCGATCCAGGGTTGGCCACCATGCTGTGAGCCCCCGACGATGGGGCATCATCTTCCCGAGACCAACAACGCGCTACACAAAATATATATCTCATACTCCCGTCTAAAATTAATTAAAAACCCGGATAATACTCCACTTTCTCTCATTCGTCTTTAAAAGTAAAAAAAAAATGCCGTAAAATCGTGATTTTTCAAATATACCTTCCCAAAAATACTTCTCGTTACATTTTCAAAGTTTCAAGCTCATTGACACATCAACACTTTCTTAAATATAAAATCTCTCGAAGGAATTTCAATAATTCTTTTTTTCTTCGATCATTGTTCTTTGTTTTTTTTTTTTTTTTACCGAGGCTCGAATCAAAAAGATCGTAAAAGTGATGATCAATTAACAAAAATATTATATCACATGTCTGGATTTTTCCCGGCAAACAACTCGTGTTTCGATCAATTCAGAATTTTCGTAAATTCAATTCAGAAATCTGGGATTGAGGAGGAAAAAAAATGTTCTCTGAAAATTAAAGAAAAAACAAAATAACGATCCGATATTTTAAATGATATTTTTTTTTGTCAAAAAACAATGCACTTGAACTAACATCGAATTTTTTACTTTTGGCTGAAGATGGTTTATGCTCTTTGTCGATAACATTTCTCAAACATAAATTTATAAATAACTACAACAAAAAAAATCTACAAAAAGAAAAATAAAAACTTACTCATTTTCACAACGATTTTTTTTTCTTCAGTTTCTCCGATTGCACATGTTCTTCAATAAAATAATATCGTTACATAAACCTGTTGTTTTTCCAAAAATCCGTTGCACCGCACATAAAACTATACAAAAGTATATATATATATATTTTTTCAAATTCTTTTATTCCAAGATATCACTTCTTTTTCGATAAATATATTAAAAATTCGTAAATCGTTCAAAAAAAAAAAAATGGCCACCTAAACACACTGCCTGTGCATCGAACTCCATAAAATTTCACATGTCCTTTTTTTGTTTATTTTCAATATTTACTCAAAAACACATGAATTTCCATATTTTTCGAGTATTTGCCTACGAAATTTCTTCTATATTACCTCACGATTTTCGGTAGTAAAGAGGAAATATATTTTTAAAAATTAGGATCGTACCGCGATCGAACTATCGTGCCGAACACGACCGTATTAAATCGGCGAAAAATTGATCAGTCGATCGATCAAAAAAGAGCCGGAGAGAGAGAGAGAGAGAGAGAGAAATACGAACGTTAAACGAAAAAAAAAAAAAAATAATCGCGGCTTTATTTCTTCAAAAACTTCCCGTTAACTTTCTTAACCCGATCCTCGGCATCGGCATCGCCGCGTCTTGAGCTCGACTGCAAGAACCTGCCGAGGATTCTCACACACGAGCCGACCCGTTGAATATCGGCGTCTCCTCCATACCGTGAAGCTTGCTCTTATACAATGGTATTGGTTTACTTATAGCGTCTATGTATACACGTACAAACAGCATCGTGTTCGTTATATTCCTCTCGCTCTTGTACTAAAACCCCCGATGACTGGTTTCCTTCGTTCCCCTAGGTGTGTGTTAGTCGAGTTCCTTGGAGTAGAATTTCATATATATATATATATACATATATATATATATATATATATATATATATATGTGCTATGGTTAAACTCTATATCGTTCGCGGCTCGTCAAGGTGGAGGTAGCTGGGCATTTGATGGTAGTGGGATCGAAGCAGCAAGTTGCCCAGTTCACGATAAAACAGACCCGACCATGAGGTGCTTACAGCTTACAGGTAAAGAATCCGTGAGCACCGATCGCCATAGCTCTTCAGCAATATCCTTATTTTCCTCCTCAAGATTTTTTTTTTTAATTTCTCTCGCGATAATCGAGGCCCAAAAACGTTTTTTTTTTTTTTTTTTCAATGCCATTTTACGTCTTCTAACTTTTTGGAAAAAATGTCAATGGCATTATGAAAAAAAAAACCTGCAAATTATAAACTTGCACGTTGCTTCCTCATTATTTTATCCCGACCACACCGAAGACCATCTTTTTAATTTTCCCCCACGAATTATATTTCGATAATTCAACGTTTTTTAACGTTTTTTAAAAGTAATTTCATGTTTACAATTCCAAAACTGCGTAATATTTGTCCGTCACTCTTCGACTAAATCAATATCGTTGAACGAATAACCATTACTCACATTCTCAATGAATCTTCTGATGCAGTGGAATGTAACTATAACTTTTTAACGAAAATTAGTATCCCCGGGCTTTTTTTTTGTGGCAAGTGCCAGCTCGATATTATTAACAAATTTACGAACGTCAGAGCAGGCATATCGTTTTTCATGGACATTGAAAAAATATGTAAAAATTTAAAAATTTTAAGAAATCTTAAAACTCTTTAACGAATATTTTCAAACTTAATACCGTGAATTATTGTATCCCTAGCTTTTTTTATATGTAAAGTGGCTCGGTAATGATAAATTTGCAAAAGTTTTCAGCGAACATATAATTTTCCATGAAAATTGAAATTTTTTTAAAAATTCAAAATTTCATAAAATCTTAACCCTTGGATGGATTGTCGCTAAATTAAATATCAAACATCCTTGTCTCCTAGCTTATTTATGTAAAAAGTTTCGACCCGATAGCTGAAAATTTACGAAAGTTAGAGTACGCAGACTTGTTGTGAAAAATTCAAAATTCTATAAGATCTGAAATTTTTGAGGAACTTTTATTAAAATTGTAACAAACTATGGGAGTTTACTCCATTACTTATGTGCAAAATTTGGACACGATTGCTCAGAGGGTTCTCAGGATATAAATGTTTGAATTTTGCAAAGTCAGGACATGAAATAAAACTGTAAAATTTCAAAAATGTAGAACAATTCCTTTCTTAAGAGATAAAATTCCTGAAAATCGCCTAATTTTAGTGAGGCCTTTACATGTATTGCCCCCCTTAAGAGTCATGAGTCATGTGAGACTATAATGTCCTATAGTTGTAGTGGATGCGCTCCGGCGACACGATATTTCTTCCACCTTTTGCAAAAGGTTAAGGGGTTTCTCTCTCATCTCTCATCTCTCTTTCTCTCTCTCCTCTCTTTCTTTCTTTAGTACCCGCGGGGTCATCGCCCACCTGACGCTACCACTCCAGTAACACGACAGCCCACATTGTAACAGTCGGATGTTCGTGTATACCTCGTGCACCGAGATAATCGCGTTATTTTTTTTATTTTTTTCTTCCATATAGTATTTCGCTTCTTCTTTTTTAGCGATGACGAAAAAAACAAAATTGCAATAAAGTTTAAAAAATCTGGGATAATTTTATCATAACTATATAGTGATCCGCTATAATTCATTTTGTCAGTTGTACAATGAAATGCGATTTGTTTTTTCTTTACAAATATTTTATTGCTTACTCTTTTGCTTGATTCAGAAAATTATTATCGTGGATCGCTGGTCGAATGAAAATATCAACAATCGTAGACGCAATTAACTTTTATTTTCAACCATAAGTGTATCTCTGTAAGAAACAAAACAAACAAACAAACAAAAACTCCAATTAATCCATCGCTTATACGTATTCTCGTTTTGCACGTTGGATATATACTTTTGAACGAAATATAGAATTTAATTCTCACAAGATTTCATATCCGAACGATGTAATTATAATTTTATGTCTGGGGAAATACGAGATACGACGTATCATTTTTAATTCACGGTACAGATCATTATAATTGTGTGTATACGTAAAATCTCTGTGAAAGAATCGTTAGCCATATATCTCTGGTTTCGCGATATACGATACTCACAGCCAAAATGGATTATTCGATAGCATAAATTCTTGGAGTAAAATTTCTCCGAGATCATACATGGAGAATTCAGGGTCAAATAAATTTTTATAAATATAATATATCTATATTTTATAGTAATCATTTTATCTCACTTACTTTACTTTTTGTTAGATTTTTTATCAATTTATTTTAATTTTAATTTTTCCACGATATACTTTTTATAATTTTTCTTCTTTATCAAACCCAAACAAGTCACTTTTCGCGTTTTTTTTCAATACAAAATAGACTTGTCAGACCTCATTGTTTATAAGATCCTGAAAAATAAAGTATTAAAATTCATCGATCTGCTGAAAAAATTATGCGACTGTCCCATATTCCCTGTAATTTTCCTAATGTGCCTAAATATGTATATAAGTATATGTATATTATATAAATATATATATGACCTTATACCATGGTAATGTTAATTTATGTGTTACGACCATAAGAGCAGCATTGATGCATAATATCAAGTTGAAGAACCTCCTGCATTTTACTCCTTTTACTTCCGGGGCCCCACTGTGCTATGTGTGTTGCCCCAGAAAAGCGTGTGCAGCAGGTGGGTTCATCGGTTTCATTTCGTTCAATTATAAAAACACGCACAAACCACCTACACTCACCGAGAGTTTCTTCAGCCCGATGTGCAAAACTCGCCTCGTGCGTTATTGGAGCAAGCAAACAGGAAAAATTATTAGTTCAGCAATGTCATTATTTTTTTTTCTTCTTCTTGAATATGCGCGAAGAAAGAAAAAAAAATCTTGAAATATATACTCGTGGATGTGATGTAATGTGATGATAACAGTACTTTTCGTTTCGACCGAGGAAAGAAATTTATGAATTACAATTAAATAAATATATAAATAAAGTACTAAAGGAATTTATCGAAAGCACTATCATTATTATCTGCATTATGTCACTTCGTTAAATAAATTTTATCACCTTATTCAATTTACGTAAAATAAAAAAATGAACACAGTTCATGATATTCATTATCATTCTATTTTAAACAATTTTTATTGGCGTCATAAAATTTTCAATCAAATAAAAACCAAAAAAACATGTGAATCATGGAGGGGGTTTTTTTTTTGCTTGCAGAGTCGGTACTGGATTTCCGGATTCCGTTCGTACTTGTATTCTTCATCAGAAGCTTCAAATGATGAATTGTTGCGTCGACAGAAAGAAAGCTCGCGAGGCAACTGCTCACAGGCCTCAGAGCATGGACATGGATTTTGACACCGGTAACTAAAAAATTATACTGCCACCCAATATCACAATTAAAAAGAATTCATCGTTTTATTAATTAAATTTTTTTTTTCATTTTTTTATGCACATAAATAAAAATTAAATTGACAATATTAAAAATAATATTTTTCATGTTGTTGATTTTATTTTTTAATGTTAAAAATGTAAAAAAAAAAACGTCTCAAAATTGTATCAATAATATTCATTGGGAAATGCTTGTCAATAAAAATGTCACGATGATCCTTTTGTTTTTTGCTAATAAGAATCCGAGGACGAGGATGAATTTTTCGAATGTACCAGCGATGAATCGGCCAAGCAGGACGAAGCTGTGCCAACGAAAAGCCACATCAAGACGAAACAATTGCTGTGGAATCGACCAACGGGAAGATTAGCAAAACATCCGTGCTTGCGTCTGATAAAGACCGGCGATGCTCTTTATCTTCCCGTCACTCAGGATCCTGTGCCAAAAACCGAGGATCAACTCGAGGAGGACGCCCAAGTTATGATGCAGCTCGGTACGGACAAGTATGCCTCGGAAATGCGCGCCAGACTCATGAGCGCTTCTTTGCTCTCCGATATGGAATCTTTCAAGGTAATTTCGGAGTAATTTTTGACAAATGTCCTGTTTATTCGATTTTTTTCCTTTTTTTTAACTCTCTCTCTCTCTCTCTCCCCCTCGCGGAGAAAGTGATGAATATAATTTTTTTAAAATTCGTAAAAATGGGGAAAAATTGTAAAAGGATTCAGAAAAGTTTGAGTCAAGAAGGAGCGGACTCGCTGCACTAAAATTTTCCTCATCGGAGAAGCTTTTTCGTTTCACACGATTTTCATAAAATTTTTATTTACGAAAATCACGAATACATGCATTAATTATTAATATTAGTATTTTTTTTTGTTAATTATTGAATAAAAAATTTAACAATAATAAATTTAATGAATTTATAAGTGTTTATTCATCAATTTTTTAAATATGAAAATATAAAATGAATTTATGAATGTAAGAATCCAGTATTGTACGCAATTTTCCATTTCGTAAAACTCGAAACCACCTTTTTGGCTGTAGAATGAAAATGATTTACGAAAATCGATGAAAAAGTTCCTACTGTACAAGTTTAATCTGTATAAACATTTTTTTAAAGACAATGTGTACAATTTTGAACCAAATCTTGCTAAAAAAAACAATTTTCGACTTACAATATAGAAAAAAAAATTTTTAATGCCAAAAAACGAAATTTACAAATTGCTTCTTAATTTTTTTCATTTTCCACAAAGCTTCATCCACGAGGAAGCCGAAATTTATCAATATAATCGTGTCAATAGAAAAAAAAAAATTAACAATTTTACTATTTTTTTTTCCTACGTTTGTTTAACCTTTTTAGGCCGCTAATCCCGGAGCCGAGCTCGAAGATTTCATTCGATGGTATTCCCCCCAAGACTGGGTGTCAGATGAGGGTCTTGACGAATGGGGACAACCTGCAGGTATAATAATAATAATAATAATAATACATTTTCGATATCCCGATTACCGACGTAATTTAATTAAATGTAAATAAAAAAAAAAAAAAATTCTTTCCTCGCAGGCCATCTTTCGCAGCGTATGAAAATTCCGAACAATCCATGGTCGACGACCTGGTGCTCGGCTCAGCCGGTACCGGCTCACAGGCAGAAACGTCTGTTCGACGATACACGAGAGGCCGAGAAGGCAATTCATTATTTAACGTCCAACGGACTCGGTCAGGTGGCTCAATTGCTTTTACCGGTGCTCACTCACGCAGCTCTTTACACCCTTAGCCAGCAAAGGCAAAATGCAATGCCAAATTTGCCGGAGGTCACCCAGAGTATATTGAACAAATTGCAAAATGCGACGAGACCGATTCATCAGAAATTGCAATTGTACGAGGTACGTGAAAAAAAAAAAAAAAAAAAAAAAAAAAAAAAAAAACGGAACCGTTCGATTATTGTACGTTGGTAATTTTTTTTTTCTTGACAAACGCAATATGTCGCGGATCATAGTTCTCAACAAGCAGATTTCAAATTTTTTTTTCAAAATATATTAAGACTCAATAATATATATTAAGATTTTTTAATATCGAATTTGGCGAGACTCGATGAGACTTTTCCCAAGAACCTTTTACAATTTCCCCAAGTCCTCTTTTTTTTTACGTGAAATTGGCTAAGATCGATTTGAAAGAATAAAAAAACCACTAAAATTTTCAAAAAATAATATCACAACGCTTCCTCGTAACATCATTTTTTGAAATGCTCGTATTGCTTTTTTTCATCATTTTTAGCCCGGTTCTAAGTAAAAAAAAAAATTTCAGTCTAAATTTCAAAATAATCATTTTAAAATTTCGACTCACTGGCTATTGAAAAAATCTTATCTTTAAAATTAATGATTCTGCGTGCTAGAGCGCACGAGCTCTCGAATACGTAAAGCGAGCTGAAATTTTTGAAAAATAAAATACTTCTATCGAATAAAACAATTTTGAATATTTTTTGCTTGAAATCCCATTTGTTTTTTGTTTTTTTTTTGTCCCTCGAGTTATCCAGACGCGAAAGTAAATGAAAATTTATCTCTCAAACGAGATTCACGAGGATCCAAGCTACCGATAACTTTTTTCCAAAAAAAAAAAAAAAAACTAGTTTTGTGGGATTCTCCAATTGCGATATTCGTGGCAATCGATTGTCACGCCAGGTATTTGAGTGTTTTTTTTTGCCTCTTTGGTCAGGAAATTGCGAGGGACATCGAGGGGGTCGAGGCGCTGGTGGCTCAGGCGAATTCGCTGCAGCACAAATTATGCGACAGCGAGGATTGCAAAGAGCTCATCTCTTTCCTCGTTCAGCTCATGCGGGGCAAGGAAGTCAGCGTTCCGGGCGGTGCGAGAGGAACCATAGGATCGCGTATTACGACAATGTTTCGCGATGCTCAGAAGGTTTTTTTTTAAATCGATCACTCTCATTATACTATTATGGATATTTCAATCTTTCGAAATAATTGAAGTACCACTTTTTTTTTTTTTTTTTTTTCATCGCTCAACAATTGGGAGTATAAAAGAAAATTTTTTTATTTCAAAATCTGGTAGTTTAGGAAAAAACATTTAGTACGTATTTTTTATTTTTTTATTTCATCAAAATTGCCGTTAATATAACAAATTGAAAAATATAACATTATGACGTCACACATGTTACGCTATATCTATATATATATAAAAATCCGTGAAATTAAATTGCCTATAAACAGGTGCATCTGTCATTTTTAACGAAAAATAAAAATACGTCCTCATTATTTTTACTCAATCTACATTATGCGCCGGAATGATTGAAAAAAAAAAAATTTCATTCATACTCCTAATTAACCCTGTAACTTTTCATACGATTCAGGCTGCGAATATGATGCCTTCCGGCAAAGTCAGCAACGAAACGGAAGCTACGGTGGATGGAAAGTATAAAAATTTTCCCGAAGCTTGCCGCAAGGAATTCATAATTCGCGCTGTAACGCCCAGGCCCTCGCCCTCATCGAGCCCTCAGCCTCAACGAATGTACGCATGCCTGAAACGAGATTACATACGCATAGCTGGATTCTTCTCCGAAGACACGACCTTCCTGTAATCGAAGCTTATCGTAAGATTTTTTTTTTTTTTTTTTTTTTCGACCTCTCGAATCCCGCGAATTTGAAATTTTTTTTTTAAATACAACATTTGAATTCTGCGACTTGAAAAACTTTACGAATAACCAAGCGCAAGTATGAAAAATGAAAAACACATTTTGTTGTTGTTTTTTTTTGTCAAAATGTGCATGTAATGTGGATCGTCGCAACGAAAGTAACATCGACAGCGAAGGGGAGTTAACGATACATAATTACTAACGAATTTATAATCAACGATCAATCAATGCATGATATATATATATATATACGATTGGAGAAATTAGTAAATATATCGATTTTTTTTTCTTTTGTAAAATACTTTTAAAAACGTTTTTTTTTTTTTCGAATTTCTAGAACTCGCATGGAAAATGTAGGTTTATATATAATTATGTACAGAAATTACTGATATATCAGAGCGTAAAAAAACCTATCCATGTTACGTGAAAAAAATATACATATATATATTTACGACGATAGAAAAGTTTCTCTTTTTTTTTTGTTTTTTATCGCTGTTTATGGAAGAAGAAATATTCGTTTTTCGAGCTTCGGCAATGTGAACAATAGCTTTTGAACGATGTCATCCAGCTCCTCGAGGGCAAGCTGAGCGTGCAATCGTAGAACCTGATCGTCGTCGTTGTCACGAAGAAACTTTAGAGCTCGATAAAGCGTTACGAGATCGCTTCCCAGATCGGTTAAGACATCCTTGCCGAGGCCGCGAATCAATAAAGTCGCTACTAATACAGCGGCGCGTCTGCATTCCGGTGATTTGTCGGTGCTGATTATGCATCCGATACAGTAAATAATCTGCGAATTTGAAGCATATTAGGGTGTTTCGAAAAATAAAATTTTTTTTATTTTTCATGCTCTCACCCCTCAAAACTTGAGTTTTGATGGGGAAAAAAAATATCCTCGCGAAGAGGGAGCTCTGTAGCTTAAGTGGAAGCCGCCGCTCATTGAACGTTTCTAATTATAACAGCCAATTAACGTCTATGACGAACTTTTTGGAAGGAAAAATTTCAGACCACGGGGATTGTATTTCAAATAAAAAGAATCTTCAATGATTTTGAAGTTGTAAACGATATTGCTGAACGGCAAGTAGCTTTGTGCGCGAAATTTAATTCATTCATTAACCAATTTATTTAATTTATTTCATTCATCAATTCATTTATCAATTTATTTAATTCATTAACCAAGGATAGAGATCAAGTGCAATATATACTTATAGTCGCTGATTTCCACCGAAAAACGTATGCCACGTGTAAAAAGGCGTCGTTGGCATCAATCTTTACCGAAAATAAATAAATAAATGACATTTTGCGATTTTTTTTTTGCATAAAGTCATAGCGAAAAAATTGTTAAAGGTGAATAAATTTGCTTATATGCTATCTTCCCAGAGACTAATGATTTCCTATTTCAGCAAGAGAATAAAGTATTTGAGTCAAGAAACAAAAATTATCACGAAAAAAAAATTTCACTAGATACGAATTGTTTGTGACAATTAATAAAAAATTTTTAATCGCAAAATTATTGTTATGAATAAAATCGATCTAAATTTTTATTTAGAACACGATGGTTTCAGACAAAGCTGTTCAACTTAAAATTGTTTAGAATTTTTTATAAAAAATTTAAAAATTAGGAATAAACAAAAATTTATTTCATTAAAATTTTTTTTTCTTAATTCGAAATACAATCCTCATGGTCTCACATTTTTCCTTCCAAAAAAGTTCAACATAGACGTTAAGTTGGCTGCTATAATTACAAACGTCCAATGAGCGGCGGCTTCCGCTTAAGGAAGTTTATCTGGTACCGAGTTAGTCAAAAGAAAAATTGTTACGACTAGCGTATTCCGTTCAATAAGTTTAGCATGTAATATGGATATGGAGGCTAACCTCCAAAAAATCAGTATTTTTCGAGACAAACTAATTAATTCTAAAGTTCACAAGAATCCTATAGATTTAAGAAAGCTATCCAAACGTTCTTCACGTCTTTTTGTATCCATTATAAAAGTTTCATTCGAAACTATTTGTCAATGGTTGCAAATTTCAGGTTTATAAATGAAAAAAACACGACAATCCATAAGAGACCATGTTAATTAAGAAAAATTTTATTTGTTAATTGCGCATAAACAAGAAATCCGGAAAGTTTTAAATTTGAACGACTTTTTAGATACTCATAAGTGTACTCGAATTTTTTAATCAATATCTGTTTGTTAATTCGATCATCAGATGAACTCTCTTAAGCTGCAAATCAGTCCGAAAATTTGATGTTTAAATGTTTTTGATGGAAATGAGCTTGAATCTACGAATTTACCTCGTTTATCGCGTGACCCAGCCGGAAACCCATGACTTTGCAGATCTCACCGAGACACGAGAGACTCGAGGCACGTACCATGTCGTCCTTGTCCCGAGTTCCGCAAAGAAAGCCATTAATCAAAATAGCCTTGTAAGCCGGACACATTTCACCTTTTGAGATAACATTAGATATGCATATCATGAAAATCAGCGCTGTTAGTTTTCTTTTTTTTTTTTTTTTTTTTTTTTATCGCCAAATTCGTACCTAACGATCTCGTTGTTTTAACGAGAATTTCACCGAGTTTTGCCCGAACTTCCGGCGAAATTTCATCATTGTTATTGCGTTGCGGCATATCGATGTACTCTTGGACCAGCGTCTCGATGACTTTATCGGGAAATAGATTAGCGAGAGCGCACAAACCGTTAACAGCTGATAGATAAACGAACGAATCGTCGTCTTTCAGGTTTTCCTATTTAAAAAAAAAAACTTTATTTTGTACACTTGGCGTTAAAAATTAAGATTCGAGATTTGTAAGCCATAATTGAGCTGTTCAGGTGAAAAAAAAATCCCGGTAAATATAAAAAGGTACATACTTAATGTATATACTTATACATTAAGTATTGAATTTGGCAAAAATCGATGGTTTAGATTTTAGAAAATTTTTTTTACTTTAATCCGATTTTATCTCAATTGGAACGAACGGATACGACGATGGGTACTTGAAAATTGCACAACGCTATAAAATAAAATATAAAAATATAAATAAAATATAAAAATATAAAATATAAATATAAAAAGGTACAGCGATATTGAGTATTGAATTTGGCAAAAATCGATGGTTTAGATTTTAGAAATTTTTTTTCTATTTTAATCCGATTTTATCTCAATTGGAACGAACGGATACGACGATGGGTACTTGAAAATTGCACAACGCTATAAAATAAAATATAAAAATATAAATAAAATATAAAAATATAAAATATAAATATAAATATAAAAAGGTACAGCGATATTGAGTATTGAATTTGGCAAAAGTCGATGGTTTAGATTTTAGAAAATTTTTTTTATTTTAATCCGATTTTATCTCAATTGGAACGAACGGATACGACGATGGGGACTTGAAAATTGCACAACGCTATAAAATAAAATATAAAAATATAAAATATAAATATAAATATAAATATAAAAAGACTTGAAAATTACACAACGCTATAAAATAAAATATAAAAATATAAAATATAAATATAAATATAAATATAAAAAGGTACAGCGATATTGAGTATTGAATTTGGCAAAAGTCGATGGTTTAGATTTTAGAAATTTTTTTTCTATTTTAATCCGATTTTTAAACTTGAAAATTGCACAACGCTTCCTCTCAATTATCACGAAAAATCCGTTTTTCAATAACTCACGAAGAAGAGCTTCGATAATATAGAAAAATTAGGAGCAAAAATTCAGCGAGTTTCAATCGAGCAATAAGTTTCTCAATCGAGTAATAATAATGAAAAAAAAAAATATATATATATATATATACTTACTTGAAAGAAGCACATTATGATATCCTTTTTCGCAACAGCTTCGGGATCTTTCTTCTCCAGTAATTTCGTCAAAGCGATCAATCCGTGAGCTCGCACCGGAAGCAACGGATCCGCCAGATCTTTCAGTGCTTTCTCAAAATCGCTTTCTCCCTTGCTCCCTTCCTGAATGCTCAAATCTCGATATCGTCGAGTCATTGTTTTTCCACGATTATCAATAACTGCCAAAAGTTCATCCACGAGAATCGACAATTGTTGAGAAATTTTCGTCCGTTCTCCGATATTTTTGAGAAATTTCGCCAGCTCATCAAAAGTCGTCCAATCTTTCGGTTTTTCGTTATCCGTCAATATTACTTTGATCAGCATAAGACTCACGTAGAGAGCTTCGTTATTTTCATTCTCCTCGTCGCAATAATTCGGCTCTACGTTTTTCATCGATTTTTCCATTATCTCACCGAACAATGATCTTACGAATGAAACAATGGCCTGTGGATTTTTTATCTGTGCCTCTTGAATGTTGCGCGTAGCAGCGAGATTCGACAAAAGTTTCATCATGCCCAATCGTCGTTCTATCCCATCGAGCGTATCCTCGATATTCTCCAAAATTTCTTTTCTCTTTTCCCTCGAACTGGCCAAAGAATGCAAAAGATAATCGAACAAATTTAATCCAAGAATTTTATCGTTCGCCACGAGATCGTAAAGACTGTCCGCGGCTGTTTCGTGATCCAAATTCGTCGTCTCAGACGTGATCTCGAGTCCTCCGGTTGGCCCAAACTTGCACGACAATTTTTCGCCAAAATATTCGTCGCGCGTATCCGCGCGATCGAGAAACACGGCAAACAGATCGTTCCTGCGCTTCGAGTCGCGAATCAGATGAATCAGGAGCTCGCGAATTTTCGTTTGCAGCGACGCGACGCTCCGACGTGCTTTAGCGTACAAGCGAAACAACGGTAGGGCAATTTCTTTCATGAGGCTGCAGGGTGGATGTTTGAATTTTGCGTCCGTAGGAACGAAACATTTCGTAAGATTCTCTATGCAATCGGTTACCTCGGTTTCGGTTCTTGGCAAAAATTTTTGCGAATTCGACGCTTCGATTCGCAGAGGAGCAGCGATAATACGAATAATTTTCTCGTTGCAGACAATCGGATTTTTTTCGTGAAGAACCGTGATGCAATTATTCGCTATGGTCGTCGAATGTTTTATCGTTTTGGACGTCAATAGCTTGACCAGCTTGAAAAAAAAATAAAGAAAAAGGCTAATCATGGTTGTTACGCATCATTGACTCGGAAATTTCCTGACTTTTTCAGGTTTTTCACACAGGTAATGCAAATATTCGCGGGAGATTAGGGTCAAATAAAGAACTTGTGCATGGAAAAAACGAGCATTTTTACAAGCTATGCGGGAGGATTATATACATAGAAATAGCAATGAATCTTTTTTGTGAAAAAAAAACAAAACAAAACACTTTTAATCCACTTCAAAGAACATTGAGGGAATTCTCAATTCGATCCTTGTATTGGAAAATAAATATTGAACTAGATAAGATAATTTTTAAAAAGTTCATATACATGAAAATGTTAAATATTAAAATAAAAAATAAATATAAACACTTTTCTACAATAATAATTGTGTAGTTGCGTATCGACAAATCGAATGCAGAAGCCTATCTTGAGAGCTTTGGAGCAAATTAGTTTTTAGTTTTTGAAATTTTCATTGCTCGGCACTGACGTAACTTTTGTTGTATATAATAAAGAATAATATAAATATTAAAAATATACAAAAATATTTATTTTTATACTTTTCAGTTTTTTTTTTTTCGAGTTGGTTCCATTTTTCAATCGTGACAAGAGTAATTTGATTTTCAAGTTTAGTTTAATGTTATCTCGTGGTAAATCATGGTTGTTAAAAATTATTGACTCAGAAATTCCCTGACTTTTCCAGGTTTTTCACACAGGTTTTGAAAATATTGCATGGCTATTAGGGTCAAATAAAGAACTTTTGCATGGAAAAACGAGCATTTTTACAAACTATACGGGACGGATTATATACATAGAAATAGCAATGAATCGTTTTTGTAAAAAAAAAAAAAACAAACAAAACACTCTTAACCCACTTGAAAAAATATTGAAGGAATTCTCAATTCGATCCTTGTATTGGAAAATAAATATTGAACTAGATAAGATAGTTTTTTAAAGTTCAAATACGTGAAAATGTTAATTAAAATAAAAAATTTAAAAAAAAACTGAAATACAAAAAATAATTTAAGGACTGTAAAGTAAAATATAAATACATCAAAAGCAAATACCGAATCTGTTCTTTATTATAAACGGAAATTTTTATGCCACTGCCAATAAATGAAAAATAAATATAAACACTTTTTTACAATAATAATTGTGTAGTTGCGTATCGACAAATCGAATGCAGAAGCGTAGCTTGAGAGCTTTGGAGTAAATTAGTTTTTAGTTTTTGAAATTTTCATTGTTTGCCACTGACGTAACTTTTGTTGCATATAATAAAGAATAATATAAATATTAAAAATATACAAAAATATTTATTTTTATACTTTTCAGTTTTTTTTTTTTTTTTTTCAAGTTGGTTTCATTTTTCGTAATTCTGGCAAAAAGTAAATTCGGAAAAAATTCCAGAGAATTTTCCGAATTCCCTGATTATTCCAGGAGCAAATAAATTCTCTGAGTTTTCCCTGTTCTTTTTTTTTTTTGCTTTTGAGCTTTGTGAAAATAAAATATTACTTTTTTTTTTGCCCCCCGGATTTTTGCGTGAAAATATGCAAATTCGTTTTAAAATACCTGAGAGCAAACGGCATCGTAATATTCGTCAGGATCATGACCGTGCGAGGTCGCTACGAGTCTCGCGACGATATCCAATTTTTCCCAGTGCTCTCCAAGATCGATATCATCGCCGCAAACGGCATCGACCAGCGCTAAAATACCGTTAGGACGTATTATCGAATCAACGAGATAAATTTGCGTTCTCCCGCGAATCCATTTCGGTGCATTTTTCATTCCGAGAATTATCATCAGCTCTCTCACGATCCTCGCTCGTGGACATTTGTCGATAAACGAGGACAAGCTCTCGCGGTATTCGCTCTGATATTTCGTCAATTTTTCGTACAGCTCGCGGGTCATTTTGAGCCCCGAGGGCAAAATTTCGTCGGACTGTTCGACGATAACGTTCGTCGATGGTTTCACGAGGGGCGCGTACGATAATTGAAACAGACCGCCCAGCAACGGACCCAGCTGAGGCAGCAATGCCGAGCGAAGAGCTATCTCGTCAAACAAATCCATTAAGCTACGAACCGTTAGCGACAGCCTATCGTATTTCTGCAATACAAATTGGAGAATTTTAATTTTAAATGATCGTTATTTGTGGCAGAAAAAAATTTCGCACATTTTTTCGAAAAGTATCTTTCGAGGCCTCGTATTGGCGAATTTTTTTTTTCTCACCCATCACGAATCCGTTAATCATGAGCTGTCCATTGAAAATTTAGCAAAAACGTGTTTTTCCCAAGGGAAAAATAATTTATTCAAATTTATTGAGCTCTTGGGTCAAGAAATTGAATCAATGGGATAAAAAAAAAAAAGCACGCAAAGCCGGTACCTGTAGATCGGTGAGTTTTTCGCCGTCCAATTCTTTCGCTCGCGGACACATGTTGTATATACCGGGACCTATACCCGCAAATAAACAAGGAAGTATTCCAATGCTCACGGCTATTTCTATAGCGGATTTCACCATTTTTTGCTGATTTACGCTCAAAAATGTGTCGCTGGTGGCCAAATCTGACATTTTCAGGGATTTCAGTACCCTCAGGACAATTTTAAGATACCGATATCTGGAGGAAAAAAAAACTACGTGAAGCCGGCAGGTGGAATTCTCCACAAATTTTGAATAAGTCTTGCGTGGAATGCAAAATTAGTTAAACTTCTTTTGGTTCAAGTGATTGTCTATAAACGAATCAAAAAATAGGATTACAATCGTTGAAAAATTATAATTAACCTCAGTTATTCATAATTATTGAAAAAACGTAATTTTTGGATTGGTCAGAATAATTTATTTTAGAAAAAATGTGTTTTCAATAATTTTTTTTCCATTCGCATAGTCCCTGTTGCGTGCACGAATTTTTAAATAAAAATTTCCTCTTACCTAACCGTGCGCTCCGAGTCTGGAGTTGTTTCGGTAATTGCCAGTTCATCGCGACTTTCTTCCGGCAATATATCAGTAACTTTGACAATTATCTGCTGGAGATTTTCATCGAAACTCCGGGTTTCTTCTAAAAGTAAAATAAATTTCGTTTTAACGAACGAAAAATGTGTTTGAATTTTTAGGTTAATCATTGAGACATCGGATAGAATACAGGGAAAACTTACGTTTGTCATTTGTTACAAGCACGGACAACAATTTGTGATGATCCATTGTTTCGTAGAACAAAGAAAAAACAATTTAAAATTGACAAATATATTTTAATTACAACGAATTCCAGCTGAAGCACAAAATGTTTTGACATCCAGCTGAAGCACAAAATGTTTTGACAGCACCGGCTGATCTTGGATATATCCACGGATAAACGTGGCTGCAGTCTGGAGTCCCTCCCCGGCACCGGGCGTAACAAAAAGGCGTGTAAAGCCGCCAGAAATTAAATAAATTAATGCAAATCTGGACTCATTCGACGATTATAATTCATTTGAGAAATTCTCAGCTTTGCATCAATTGTATATAAAACTTGGATTGCGGAACGTTTGGTAAATTTCGAAATAATAATCAACAAATCACAACCCGATCAGCTGACAGAGTCGTCTGCTACACGAGCGATCAGCTGTCAGAGTCGATTGTTTTCGAGTGTTTCACAGTACATTCACGACAATTTCGAGTATTTATCAACAGCGCCCTTGTTATTTCCATCAATTGCCAATAAAACGATATCAAGAATTAAAAATAACGAAGATTTACGTAAACGTAATATGTATTCGTTACAGAACGTCAAATAATTTTGAGGTTAGTCGACGCGAAGTTATTCGTCGAACAAGTTATAAACATAAGACGAAAAATTTTAATTATTCTTTAAAAAAATAACTAATCCAGCTAAGATTTATCTCCACAGTCCAAATACGTTCCGACAACAGCTTATACGAGTTATCAGATTTTTATAGGCTTTTCCGGTGATATTACAACTAATACAGCACTTTTGACTAGTACACCGCAAGGAGTAGTTTCTAATTTCATTGATTGTATGCATCAAAATAAAACATTCTACAATCTAATGTACATAATCTTTAAAAAAAGCTTTGAACATTATGCCACCTAAAAGAAAATCAGGAGTTACCAGAGTTAAGGGGTTACATGGGTTACGAAGCCAAATAAAAAGCATGTTTTCTCAATTTTTTTTCACATTGTATATAAATTATTTTATTCAAAATGTTAAGTACATCAATGAGTAACATTTCAACAGAATTTAAAAAAATTTTCATCCAAAAATATTGGAAATTCAGCCGGTGGGACCTGGTTTTCCGGAGACCCCTCAAAAAAAAGTGTCCTCGCGGTGGTCACGATAACTCGTGATAGCTTTTATCTGAAATTAAAAAACCAAATATTTTCTGCCAGTAGATAAGTATAGCTCGTGATTGAACAAAGGATTTTTTTTTTATTAAAACTTATTTTACAAGGGCTATACGTAGCGTAAATTGTACCAAAAAATGTATTATTTTTTATACAACTCTGCAAAAAATTCAAATTTCAATTTTTTTTTAATCCTTCGTTCAATCACGAGCTATTTGGTTTTTTAATTTCAGATAAAGCTATCACGAGTTATCGTGACCACCATGAAGACCCTTTTTTTCGAGGGGTCTTCGGACACCAGGTCCCACCAGCTGAATTTTCAACATTTTTGGATGAAATTTTTTTAAAATACTGTTGAAAAGTTACTCTTTGATATACTTACCATTTTGAATAAAATAATTTATATATAATGTGAAAAAAAAATCGAGAAAACATGCTTTTTTTTGGCTTCGAAACCCATGTAACTCCTTACGGACAAAGCAAGAGAAAGGGCAGCTAAAAGTCCTTGGGAGAGGGTATCGTTTACTAAAACAGCGAAAAAAACAACCCTATTTGGGTAAAATCGAGACAACACCTAAACGACAAAGCTAATTTATCCGAATAGCATGAAAATTTCGAATAGCATTAAAATATCTTCCGAAAAATTCTAATTTCCGTTTCATCTATCACCCTTATCAGCTCCGTTTAAAAAAAAATGAAAGAGCAGGGAGGAAGAATGAAAACAAAGTATAAATAATACGCCATAATTATTTAGAGTCTTTTTCGATCATTATATTTATAGCATCATTATACATTTAAGGCTGTGATAGGAACACGTATGCTGAATTATCATCAGCTTGTTACACGCTTTGTATAATAAACTTAAATATTATTAAAATCTTAATAACCAATAATTCATCAAAGTTTCGCATATCCATATGAATCTAATATACATCGTGGAAATAATTTCGTTATGAAAAAGTGCGCTCCTATATCAATTGACGCGTCAAATTGCCCAACAAGTCTTTCATGCACCAATTGTCCGTTTGTATTTCTTTTCTTTTGTCTTATTCCTGCAAAGATGTTTTTTTTTTGTTTCAAATATCTCAATTATTTTGTTCTACCGTTTGTATCAGCCATGCAGGACAATTTCTTATGTATCTAAAAATCTGAGTATGCTTAACGTTGAACGATATGACTTTTGACTCGCAGATTATTAAATGGACGGGACTGATGTTGCGCATCCTTGATTTCGCGAACGGACGAAATACATGTATTCATGTATCGATAGTCCTCATATTTTATTGTAAACTTTTATCTTGATAAATATTTGCTCTATTATACAAATATTTAAATTTCTCTGAAAGCTTTAACAAAAACCGTTATATATATAGTAAAATATACAAAACAGCGGATGAGTAAAAATGTGTAAAAAAAAAAAAAACGAAGAAGTTCGAAGAGGGGGACCGACACTGGAATTTGGAGCTCTTTAAGATTAATAGAATTTGCATAAAGTATGCACGCTAGTACATGAACACTCATAAGCAGATTTGAATACACTTTTCGTCGAAAAAATTCGTCTCCGTGTTTCAATATAATCAGACTTATCGTAAATCTCGATAAATTTTCTCTCGAATCTCCCAGACTTTTGGACACTCCAAAAAGTTCATTAGGCATTGATCGCATGGAAATGAAAACTCAAAGTGTCGTGCTCGGGCTGTGCGATATTTTCCAGCATATACATGCGAGAGACATTTCTTCGACTGATCTCAAATTTAATGTCCCATTTGAAAAAAATTGTCTGAGAGAAACATCTCATATTTTTTTATTTTTTTAATTTGTAATCAAATTCTCATCCGACAATTAATTCGATATCAACGTTCATTCTTTTTTTTTTTTTTTAGTATGCTCAACTGGCCCATATGCTTATATATCCATTACTGATCCTGTACTTAAAACATATCGTCACAGCTTCAACATCTATAATGCATAAACATATGTATTTATCAGAGTTGGGCAAAATGTTCATGAAATTAAATATAATTACCATTAGTCGCGGTAACCTTAATTAAAGTTAAAAAAAAATTACTATTCGTCGGAATAATTATAATTAAATTTAAAAAATATATATATGTGTTTAATAAATTACTAAAATTGCCCGATTAATTTTTTTTTTTCTCAATTCTGTAGACAAATAGCTGTTGGCAGAGGGAATGCTTGTGAAAATTGGAGATTTTCGTAGAAGAAAAAAAAAAAAAAAAAACGAATCGAATGACCGTCAACTTATGTGCCTCGGCGGATGGGGCATCCATAAAATTTACGGTACATTACGAGGGGTGTGATAACGCGAATGAACGCGTATCCTCGATCTCGGTACGTATACGATAATAAATAAAAAGTGTAAAATAATAAATGTTTTTTTTTTTTTTTTTTTTTTTTCGTTTGCTTCGGACGTTTAGCCGGATGGAATTTTCCATTGAAACATATATTTCATTACGAGAGCCAAATATTTCTGAAAATTTATCTGGCATACAATAAATATAATATATCTCTCAGGAATCTTTCTGCTCGATAAATTTCATCAAAATTTTTCGCATTAATCCGTTATAACTGAGGAAACAAAAAAAAAAAAAATTATCATTGACCTTATTGAATGTCCTCGACTTCGGCGTCGTCCAGGGTATGCAACCAGTTGAATATCATCATATTTCTCTCGTATTTTGACAATTGTTTGCCGCGTTCTCGCTCGACGTCTCTTCGCGTCAGCAGATGATTTCGATTCTCTCGTCCAACGAGAGCGGTACCAATTACGCTCGGTACACCCGGCACAACGAGGGTAGAGACCGGTGTCGTTTGAGCTGCCGACGCTGCCGCTTCGAGTCTGTCCAAGTTGAATTCACTCTGTGACAGTCGTTCGAGAGCTCGGTACGTCGTTAAAAGTCTGCAACGAAAAAAAAAATAACAATAACGAATTTTCGTCGAAAATTCAAAAATTCATCGTAATTAAGCATTGCAATTAAGACGGGGAAAAAATGTAAATAATTTTACAAATTTAATATTGATAAATAAAATATATATAAGTAAAAACATCAATTATCGGCCAAGTTTGGGCTTCATTATAGGGGATCTTTTTGTAAGTTACAGAGCTTGGTGTCTGTGTTGAAAAACACGTGCCATAATTTTTTCAGATTTTTTCCTCCATTTTTTTAGCTACCATTGGGTATCGAATTCTTAAGTTTTTTTGTTTTTTTTTTTTTTTCATTTAATTTTGGCGGCTTGAATTTGAAAAAAACCGATTTTATATTTTTTTTATTGTAAAAAAGTCTCAACTTTCCGAAAAAAAATATAGCCTAATTAATATACGTGTAGAAGACTCTCAAAATCAAGATTATAATATGAAAAGTCGTTTCTGAGCCATTGCCCAAAGTTCAAAAAAATTTTCCATATTTTTTTCAGAAAGCTGAGAAAATTTTACTCAAGTAATTTTTAAGTTGGGATCTTTAAAAACACTCCTGGGATTAATAAAAATGTAAAAAAAAAAACTTAAATCTCATTTATTGTAACAATTATAATATTTTATTTTTTGGAGTGGCTGTGGAAACGAACAATAGACAATTGTTGTGTACTGGTGTAAATACTGGGTTATTGTTTTTATCTATTTTACCATTACGATAATATACAATCATTCCAGTTGATTGAATTCATAAAATTCATTTTAAAAAATTTCGTAAAATGGATATGACTCTGGTACATTCATTAAAATTTATTTTCAATGAAAAATTAGTACCTGTAACTACTAAAGGACTCACGGAAAGCTCATAAATTCATTCTATTGATTTCTGAGAATGAAATCAACGTTTAAAAAACGTGAAAGCTTAATTTCCAATAGAAGAATATTAAAATTGTTAAAATAAATGAGATTTGTAATGTTTTTTTTACATTTTTATTAATCCCAGGAGTGTTTTTAGAGATCCCAACTTAAAAATGACATATATTGTGTAAAATTTTCTCAGCTTTCTGAAAAAAATAGGGATTTTTTTTTTAACTTTGGGCAATGGCGAAAAAAAACGACTTTTCAGATTATAATCTTGATTTTGAGAGTCCAATGGTAGCTAAAAAAAATGGAGGAAAAAATCTGAAAAAATTATGGCACGTGTTTTTCAACACAGACACCAAGCTATGTAACTTACAAAAAGATCCCCGATGGTGAAGCCCAAATTTGGCCGATAATTGATGTTTTTACTCATATATATATATAATAAAATCGTGCAAATTAAGAAATTGCACATTGTTTTCTCATTATTTTATTTTGCTCGCAAACCTCTCTCTCTCTCTTTTTATTTCTCTCTCTATCTCTCTTTCTCTCTCTCTCTCTATAAGAAAGTGAATTTTTTTTGAGCGAGATAAAATAAAAATGATTTTTATTTACTTTTTACAAGTAAAATCTGAACCCCTCTACCAAATCTCATGAAACTCCAATACCGGACATGGTTCTCGCTTGGCCTATTTGTGTGTAAGCCCTCGAATGGCTCGAAAGTCATAAGCTTCTAAAATTTATTCGAAAATTGCACAAGCCGGAGTATCAATAAACATGCATATCGATTTTTCGAAAAATTGAAACTTTCCATAACTTTTAGAACGCATCGGTCGATATTCTTCAAATTCAACAGCGAACATTGTTCCGTGATATATATAGTCCACTTGTACACAAAATTTCAGGCAGGTAGCTCGAAAATTGCACGACTTTGTGCTAGAGATTTTTGAAAAAAATTCAAAGCCCCCATAAAATCCCAACGTCTTATTGAATCTTCATGAAAGTTATATCAAAGGGGAGCCGATAGGTTTAGTCGCGTGCAAAACTTCAGTCCGATCGGTCAAGCCATTTCGAAATTATAGAAATTTAATTTTTTTAATTTCACAACATACATATACACATACAATCTATCAGGACATTTTTTTTAACGTTTTTTTTTTCTGACGTTTTGGCACATCTGGAACACTGCACTTTAGAGCAGAATTTGAAAATTGAGGAAAAAACAAACATTTTTTTTTTTTTTTCACGAAACTTTTGCACGAGGAAGCGATGATAATAAAAAAATATATATATATATAAATATAAATAAATATAATATGTTTTATGTTTACAGACCTTCGACGAATATAATTTTGTCGTACTTTCTTGTTGACCGATCTGACGAGATCAGCAGCGGTGAATGGAATTGGCTGCGGATGAGGATTCGTCGGTGGTTGTTGCGTCGTTCCACCGTGAGGACTCGGAAGCTGCGAAGTACTCGCCGGATCACCCACGGCTACCCAAGTGCTGCAAGATCTTGATGCATGATCGAGTCTCGCTTGCTCGAGAAGAAGGCCATTTCGATGCGCCGAGTCGATCGCAAGCGCGGATACCGCAGATCTGAGTCCTTGAAACGAGACCGCTGCCTCGGTGCCGGGCAATTGCGAAACGTCGCTGGTGCTAAAACTCTTTTGCAATCCAAGAGCCGATGACAATGCGCCGCAGCTACGGATTAGTTCCGTTTCTTCCTCGAACCACAGTATCTCGGGAATATCCGGTGGTCTGTGGAAAAAAAAAAAAAAAAAAAAAAAAACCAAAAATACAGAAATCGGTAATGAACATGAGATTTTTAATTTTTATTGAAATCGATTATTGATCTTTATCCGAGGCTCAATATTCGCTCGTACATCCCTCAAATAGAATCTCTAAAGTTTTTTGCTTGTTCAATTCACAATTGCAATAAATTTCATTGAGATCCAATTATTTTTATTTCATAACGATGGGCTCTGTAAAAGATATCCGGAAAATTTTTCAAAATATCTTGGAGACACAAAAAAAAAAAATACATATAAGTGTGCGTGTGTGCGATTTTTTTCACGAATATTAAGTATGTATCGTCCGTACAATCCCAGTCAAAAAAAATTTTTTGGTGAGAATTTCAATTACTTCGCGTTGAGGCAAAAATCTGAAAAAAAAATCAACCATATCGAAGATGACAATAATATTGATTGCCAATAATAGGAATACCGGCAAACTATTAAACAATTGTTTAAATGGTAAATTGTTGCAGAAATTTCGTGTAAAAATATTTTTCGATCATGCGTAACGTGTTCTTCGGTTTTTCCGAATAAACGCACATTTTTCAAGAATATTCTTTTGTTTTTTTTTTTATGTTTTTTTAGAATTTAAAAAAACTGTATTTACAAAAGTATTCGTTTGATGATCCGGATACTTTGCGAGTGTAATATCGAACCTCTGCACGAGAACATATCCAAAGTTTAGCCGATTTTCATGCAATTTTCAAAATGAAAAATTCTCAAAAATAGAAATTAAAAAAAAAAACAATGGAAAATTCTTGAAAAATTCACGTGTGCTCGGAAAAACTCGAAGAATTTGTTACGTACGATCGAGAAAAAAAGTTTTACAGGAGATTTCTGCAACAATTCATTGTTCAAACAATTTTTTTGATAATTTTTCGGCACTGTTGTCATTGGAAATCAATATTATTTTCATCTTCAATAAGATTTACATCTTCAACAAGATCGAGAAAAAAAGTTGTAAATTTTGTTGATAATTTTTCGGCGCTGTTGTTATTGGAAATCAATATTATTTTCATCTTCAATAAGATGGAAATAATATTGATTTCCAATAACAGCAGTGCCGAAAAATTATCAACAAAATTGTTCAAACAATAAATTGTTGCGTAAATCTCCTGTAAAACTTTTTTTCTCGATCGTATGTAACAAATTCCTCGAGTTTTCCGAGCACACGTAATTTTTTCAAGAATTTTCCATTGTTTTTTTTTTTAATTTCTATTTTTGAGAATTTTTAATTTTAAAAACTGCATGAAAATCAATATCGAAAAATTATCAACAAAATTGTTTAAATAATAAATTTTTGCAGAAATCTCCTGTAAAACTTTTTTTCTCGATCGTGTGTAACAAATTCCTCGGATTTTCCGAATACACGTGAATTTTTCAAGAATTTTCCATTCCTTTTTTTAATTTCGATTTTTGAGAATTTTTAATTTTGAAAATCTGAAAAACTGCAAAAGCAAAAATCTGAAAATTCTCACTAAAGCTCTTTTTGATTGAGATCGCGTACGGGCGATGATACATCCTTTAAATGCTCGATATATTTTTTTTTTTAGACGATGAAATTTTCGAAACGCGTCTCGGATTCGTTATCAGAGACCCCAAAATATTATCCCAAAAAACGATAAAGAATTGGGGATTCGCACCTGTTGCCGTGAATCTCACGTGTATCCGGATTTGGCGAGGGACCACGACCGGAATGCTGACCGTCCCCGTATGATTTGAATGCAACGAGTCGGTTTCCGCATTTCGCTGCGTCACTGGCTATCGAGGATACGCTGAACCACGATAGATCCGTTGTGACGCTCTCGTGACTCGGTGAGCGCAACATGCGACATGCAACTTGTAGAATAGACGGCTGCATGGCCATCAGAGTATTATTATTGCCACTCGGTGGAGCCGGTGATGCTGGCTTTGTCTCAGTTTCCGACATATCGTTTGAATTTGAGGAAAAAAAAAAACAAAAAAAAAACCAAAAAACAAGCCCTCTTTCCACTTATTTCGCACTTCTCAGTGAGATTTAAACGAAAATATAAATCTATATCGTTGAATCGTGAAATTTTTTTAGGTCGTTCGATCAACTCTTGATTTGATCATGTTTTTTTTTTTCATACATTCCCAATTTACATCCGGCTTTGTCGCGATTTTTGCCTGTTTCACCCGACAAATTGTCATTTTAAGTACTTCGAACGATTCGAAAATGGCGTATAGTCGAAATTTTGCGTTAAAAATTTTCTCTTTTTTTATTTCTCATATTTGAATTTTTAATGCTTGTATTTAAAAAAAAAATATTTATAATATATGTACGTAACTACAAGTCTTTTGGCTTCGATTGACTTGACGTATCTTTATGTAGCACATGCACGTGGTGGTGTACCGTAACGTAAACGTAAAAAAAAAGCGTCTCTCGTGATCAATATCGCTCGATCGGAATGACGCAAAGTCTTCCTGAAATATATAAATGTATATATGAAACGTTGATTTTTTTTTAACCGCCAATTCAACGTTGGAATTAACGTAGAGTTTCAGCGGATACAAATAACGAGGATTGTTTTTTTTTCTATCGAAAGAGCGTGGTATTTTTGTTTTCAACGAAAATGTCTCTTATGAATTTTTTCAAGTAGTAAAAAATATGCATTATCGACGATTATTATTATTATCCGTCCCTTATATCATTAAAAATTTATAAAAGATCTTTTATGATTAATTTGAGGAAAAACTGTCCGTTATTTTTGAAAATTCAAATCCACTTGAAGAATTTTTTCGTCATCGATGTTTTTAATTTTTTTCTTTTAATAATTGTGATTCGATACATTTATTCGTTTTGGATAATTATTAAAATCTTCGTAAATCTTTTTAAAAAAATCGAGCAAAAAAAAAATCACGGTAAAAACACTCTTGCGCTTTGAAGCACAAAAAAGTTTCTTTGACTTGACATTTTTATGTTTTTCGAAAATTTACTCCGAAATTGATGTCGTACATTAAGTTTAATTACGATAAATGCAAAAATTACAAAAAAATTAAAAGATAAACAAATTGTCGAACGTATAGAATTTTGGAGCTCAAGAAATTCGTAATGCCCGCGTCATTCGTTCCCAATAATCGAATGACGTTAAGTTTTACTCCAAAAAAAAAAAGAAAAAATAAATGCAATAATTATCAATTTTTTAAAATTATAATTCGAATTTGGAGAAAATTTTTGCAACGTGAGAACTTGGCAAAAACTCATAATATTGACAATGATTTATTGTAAAAAAATTAAATAAATAAATAAATCTGACACACGACACGTTTTTTTTTACTTTTTTTTTTACTAAATACATTTTGCATTATCGCACCGGTAACCGATGATACAAACAACGTCACACGCTTTTACGTCGTTCGATCGAATTCGCACGAACGAAATAGAAAAAAAAAAAAATATTGTTTCACGTGTATGTAAACAATCGATTAATCACCTGATTTTCAACGGATATCCAAGAAGCTTTGAAACAAGACAAAAAACAAAGCGATATATTCGAAAAGCGAAAAGCTCTGTTAATGATAAACAAGTTTTAAGAATTTTCCTTGTCTCTTAACGCGGAAACGTATAGCCGAGAGTATTATAGTATGAATGGCGATTATATTTGAGTCAGTGTGCTTGTTCGCTGCTCCTGCTTGTGTTCACTTGTGTTGCCAAAAGTCCCCACTGCACAGGCGTCGATCGATAGAGGCGAAAAGGGTCACCCATCATCCTCTCTATCCCACGCAAAACATTCCCCCACCATATAACGACAATATATGTATATATATATATCTGTATATTGTTTTTTCGACGAAAGTGTAACGCGCATTTAACTTCGCTTTTCGGAGCATAGGGCATTTGCCTTATACTCAAATGGTCCCAACACCGGACCATGTCCAAGTTTCGAACCACCTAACCAATTATTACAAATAATGAAGAGTCAATTGAATATGAAAGAAAAAAAAAATAAATGGGTTAAATTTTATGAGAATATATGTTAAATATAAATTTTAGTGATTGCTCGTAATCTAAAAATTTGAATCGAAAAAAAAATTCGAACGAAAGTACTTGGCAAGTTCGTGACAGGTATAGTGTATCGATTTTTTGAATGGTACCGTACAGTTTATATAACTCGCCGAGTACTTCGTTCGAATTTCTTTTTCAACGCGAATTTTTTTTTTAACTTAAATTATTCAAATAGATTTTTAAATTATGAGCAATGTCTAGAATTTATATTTTATATATTCTCATGAAATTTAACCCTTTCAAGTCAGCAAATACCCCTAAATGCCGGACGTACTTGGCAACTGTGAGTTGGATGATACGAATTTATTTGACAACTTTTCGTGCTATTTCATTTTACTCCAATAAATTATGGGTGCTTTATCAAACGAGTTAACGTTATACGCATTAAGCATAATATAAAATATATTAATATCAGGATAAAGTAGTCACTATAAAAAAATAATAAGAGTTAAAAAATATCTTAATATGTATGATATGCTGTGTTCTAATTGCATCAAACTCTACCGTTACTGCCTTGCGCGCTACAAGGCTTTTTAATAAATGAATAAATTATCAATAATTGATATTAATATTAGCATTAGTATTAATTGTTAGATCTCAATTAGTAATTATTATTATCAATTGCTGAGATTAATTTGTAATTATTGTATTAACATTTAAGAGGCATGTCTGGTCTCAAAAAAAAGTGCACTATTCGTTAGCAATTATTTTTTATGTTCTCTCAGAAATTTATTCCACTAGTTTCTTGCAAAATTTTTTACTAATACGGCATCGATAATGTTCTGCATGAAAATTAATAAAATCCTTCCTGAAAAAACGTCGAGAAAAAATTTCGTAAAAAATATTAGATTCGAAACGAACGAAATAATTCAAAATATTTACAATATCAATAATGATTTTTATTAATGATTAATAACCATTAATTAAAATCATTATTATATTATAAATATACTAAATTATTTCATTCTTGTTGAAACCAACATTTTAACGTTTTTTTTCCTTTCCCCAAAATTTGAAAATCAAGTTTGACGTTTAGTGGAAAACCCTTATGGCTCCATCTAGTGAGCAATCTACCGAATTCTTGGCTTTTTAACGACGTTTTTTATCTCTTACATTATTTACATAATTTTTTGAAAATAATTAACGCGCTTTCATCATTAACATTTTTTAAATAATTTATATTTTTACACCTTATCGGTTATTTATTGCTTTTCGCGCAAATGAAAACTTGGCATAAGGTTTAACCCTTTGCCTGAAATTTCAGTTCGTGGCAGACCTTTACAATCACTTGTTCCTGGTTTGTACATTTTTTTTCAGTGTGTGCGGTTGTAAGACTTTCGTGAAGAGTTCGATTATTCTTTCGTTTGTGACAAGCTTGTCGAGGCGATTATATCAAATTTAACAATGTTGCGTCAATTGTTGAGGCCGGCCGTTCGAAATGTTAGCCAGCGCGGTAAGTTCTCAATTCCATTTATTTCGACCATTTTTTTTTCTTCAAATGTAATACGTTACATAATCTATTTCGAAATGCCCTATTCCCCATACACCTATGAAATTTTACATTTGCCCGTATTATCATTTTCGCCCAAAAACGCAACGGATATCTCATGATTATGTAACACTCAAGGTGTAATATCAATTAAAAATGTTCTCTGTCGTTCTCTCAGCGACAGTATGCCATGAATAGCACCATCTCTGTCGCACTACTGCGAACTCTATCGATTTTTAATACACCTTAAGAAACTGCGAAGCCTCGACATAACCTCAAAAAAAAAAATGTAAAATATTTCTCATCCTTAATAGCTCAAGTATTAATGTTTTTTTTTTTTTTTTTTTTTTTTTCGAAAATGACGGGCTCAATATTTTAAAAGTCTCTTTTCACAAGGATAAGAAATTAAATAAAAAATTTGATTACCGATCAGGGCCAAGCTATGTGAATTTTTTCTAATTATTATGTTGAATAAATTTTTTTAAATCACATTTTTTCTGCTTAATCAATATTTTTCGGTTAAAAAAAAAAATAAGGGAAGTTCATCTTTGTAATTTATTTCCCCCTAAAATATTGAATTAGAAGTATTGAAAAAAATTCATGAATTTTCTTCCTATGTGTATAAGTACGGTGAAAAAAAATTTTGAGCTTTTTTCAGGAAAGCTAAAAAATTACTCGCTCGAAGCGCCCAATGAGCCAAAAATTTAGCTCTGCGAGATACAAAATAATGCAATTATTCGTGATACGCAGGATCTCGCGCATACCACGAAGTGACAAATTACAAACCAGCGACGATGGACGAAATGCCGCTCCCTCAGGGCTCGTGGCAGCAATATTACGATTCCAAACAAAAAACTTACAATACCCAACTCGCCGCTGGTCTTATTTATGCGATCGGCACCATGACCTATGTGAGTAAACATAACTTGAACTAAAAAGTATCAAAATAATAATGTTGAACGTGCGTAAGAAATCTAATTAAAAAAAAAAAAAAAACCAAAAATAATTAAAGATTTTCACGATGGAAATTTTTTTTTTCACAATAGCCCGGTTCAATGTTCGAAATATTTTTTTTTCATTTTCACTTTGATAAATTGATAATTCAAATTGCCCTTGAAAAATCTTATTCTCTCTGTAAGATTCTTTCCAGCTTGAGATATTATGTTCAATGTTCATAGATCATCAGCACCGGAGCGATCTACTTTAACTGGGGTCCTCCGGTTCCAAAGGACGAGAAGAAGTGAAGAATATGATTTAAGATATATATATATATATATTTAGTGTCACCCCCGAGTCAATAAGGAAAAATCTGTAATTACCGGTAATATTCATCATGTATTGTTGTAATTTGGGACAAAATAGATGGTGGGCAACCGCTAACAATATGGTGTACCAACTATAGGCGTTATTTATATTTACATTTATAGCAAAGAAAAAATTTAATTTAAAAGAAAAATTAAAAAAAAAAGATAATGGGTACTGTTGTGCCCGCGAATTTTGTCACGTGGGGATGAATACGTCGAGGACGGATTTGTGGATTATTGTCAAGGTTGAGTAAACTCCAAATCGAGTATTACTAAAATACGGTCTAGTTTTATTCTTGATGATGAAGTATATTAATTCCGGGACTCAATTTCTTTTTTCTATGTCAAAGGGGTAGGGGGTTGGTAGTGTAAATCTTTATCCTCGGGGTAATCCCGCCCTTGCTTTCGCCGCCATCTTGATTTAAAGGGTATTTTTTTGTTTCTCAAATAACTCGCTTGTTTTTAACTTTAGAGTGAAAATAGCAAGGGCCAAAGTTGTAGGGAATTAAATTCCCCACCTGTTAGGTCCTTATCATTTTCATCCTGGGGTTGATATTTACCGAGTTAGGCCTCATAATGCGCGAGTAAGGGTGAAAAACTGCTTTTTTCCAATTATCTCACTTATTTTCAACTTTACGCGGAAAATGATAACGACCAAAGATGCAGGGAATCAAATTCTCCACAAGTTAGGCCCTTATCATTTTCACCCTAGGGTTGATATTTACCGAGTTAGGTCGCATTATTAGGGCGGATAGGAGAGGTAAATCGGGCAGTTAACCGTCTCCTACACGTCTGTCCGTGTGGCGGAGAAAGAGCTGGAGCAGTTGAGCGATTTCCAGTGGAGTTTTTCATGGTTGTTACGCATATGGAAAACGGAAAACTGAGGGAATTTCTTTCCTCCTGGAATAATCAGGGAAAAGTAAGGAAATTTAGAAAATTCTCTGGAATTTTTCTAGAATTTACTTTTTGCCAGAATTACGAAAAATGAAACCAACTTGAAAAAAAAAAGAAACTGAAAAGTATAAAAATAAATATTTTTGTACATTTTTAATATTTATATTATTGTTTATTATATACGACAAAAGTTACGTCAGTGCCAAATGAAAATTTCAAAAACTGAACACTAATTTACTTCAAAGCTCTAAAGCTACGTTTTTGCATTCGATTTGTCGATACGCAGCTACACATTTATTATTGTAGATAAGTGTTTATATTTATTTTTCATTTATTGGCACCGACAAAAATTTCCGTTTATAATAAAGATCAGTATTTATTAAGGTATTTTCTTTTAATGTATTTATTTTTTACTTTGCAGTGCTTAAATTTTAAATTATTTTTCGTATTTCAGTTTCTTTTTAAATCTTTTTATTTTAATATTTAACATTTTTTTATTTGACCCTAATCTCCCTGGAATATTTGGAAAACCTGGAAAAGTCAAGGAATTTCGGAGTCAATAATGCGCAACAATCATATTCTTGATTATTTGCTTTGAGCAAATAATTAATTAATAATAATCGTAATTAGCTGACAGAAGCGTTACCAACAGAAGACTGACTTTTTATATTAATTACTGAACCGATAGTTCAATGGCATTTTGTTTAATTTCCGAAGAGCTGGAATCGTACGATGTTCACTCAACGGCGCGTGTGTCGCAAAAGTCACCTTCAAACTGCTACGTTTGCACAATTGCTAAATTGTGGTTCATTATACCCTTTGCACAATCGATGGCTAAGTCGAATATAACTCTGAGTGATGAAATCTGGGATACAGCAGTAATTTTTGAAAATTTTTATTCTCCGTATCTATCTTAAAACTACGATATTTTGTATATATATAATATATGCAGCAACATATTTGAAACGAATTTATACAGCATAGTTTCGTAATTTACAATGTTTTTCAGGGCATTTCGAGTCAAGCGGATTTTTTTTCTTTTTTTCCCTTTCGTATCAATGAGATCGCGCTATTTCCGAGAAAAATTCCAGGATATCCTGTATCGTGAATTCCAGAGTAACATTACTGTCGGGATAACAGCGTTGTATCAGCTCTTGAATGTTTGCATACTGCGCTATGAATTCTCCTTGCATCTCTCTCCACACGACCTGGCAATTTCCGTAAAATTCAGTTTTAAAAAAAATTTGACAAAAAATATTCGCATCAATCGAATATACACTTTGATTCGACTCACCTGAAGCAAATTTTCTTCCTCGCAAAGATGCTTCTCAACTTTTCGATACAAATGTTCCAGACCCTTTTTAACTTCGCGAGCCGGATATTCCTTCACCACCCTGCGCAGTTCTTGCTTGCTGAAAGCCATCTGATAACTCACTTCCGACTCTTTTACTCCTGCGCCAACTTTTGCCTGGACGCCTTCGAAGAAAAGCTGAAACGACGGACGATCGATGAACAAAATAATCAATAATTCGATGAAAATATCGAAAAAAAAAAAAAAATTCCTTATTTTCACTGCATATCTTCGATACTCGATTGGTAAAATTACATTTTTTGCCCATTTCAAAGCAGTAAGAGATTCATTCAACTTTTAACCATTGACGGAAAACAAATACTGTGGACTCACATTTAATTTCTCGAGCGGCCGACCGAAATATTGAATCACATATGCCCTCAGGGCATCATGATACTTGTGCTTGGCTTCTTTTCTTTCGTGATCCAAAACTGAAATCTTCAATTGTGAAAGAAGATCGCAGAGATGATGATAATTTTCTGCGAATCAATCGTCAAATTGTATAAAAAAATTTCTTCCGGTTACAGCCACGAGATCATTCCAAAAAATTGAATGCCAAAAAAAAAAAAATCAAATTGCAACTGCCAGAGTTGGCAAGCTTTTTGAGTCCGAAAAAATCATTGAACTTTCAATTATATTGTAAAAAGTGGAAAGAAAAATTTCAACCAACAGGGGAGAACCATTCGAAGGAGTAAAAACAAATATTATAACTTTTTTAGCGATCCTTTCTAGACCGGAAGTAAAATAAATTTGTGTATCCTCTGTAACATTGTAGGAGGTAGACAACAAAAAAATTAACCCATCAGGGAACATTTTTGCTGGCGAAAAAAAAAAAAAAAATTTTACATCGGAGCAACATTGCCCAACTTGTCATGCGGGGGGAACTTGGGGATAATTGAACGAACCCATTTTGATAACTTCCTGCGGAGTTTTGTGATGCTCTCCGCTATGCGTGATTATAGCTTTGAACATCGCATCGACCAATTTCGTGTACCACTTCTCAAGATCGGCTTTTCTATTCGAATTTTTGAATATTTTCTCGGCCGTACGTGCGAAAGGTCCAAAATTTTCGACATACGGGAGTATTCCACACTTGTTCCGTCTATTTACTTTTGTATCGCGTAAAATTGACTGCAGCTGCGTTTGCATAAATTTGTCAAAGGCTCGCTTGACCTGGACAAGAGCCGAGGCGAATGTCATCGAGAGAAACGAGCCCGTGTCCTGTGCTGACATTACGTGCTGCGACAAACGAACGAGAACGTACATGCACCAGCTAAAAAAAAATCATTTATCCAAATATCAATTCGATTTTTCTTCCTGTGAGATGATTAATTAAGAAAAAAAAAAAAAAAAAAACTTGCACCCACAAACTATCAACTTTATCGAGGAACGATATGAAATTATTCAATTCCAGCTCGAGGGATGGAAATATCGCTGCCATAGTCGCTCGAACCTCTCCGTTGATTTGTCTCTCCAATTTTTTACTCGCCGTGGAATTCGCTGACCCGGGACTCGTAGCTTCGTTGCTCACGCTGTCGGACTCATCGGTCTCGGAGCTCTGTTTAAAATTTATATTTACAAAAATTGTAATTCGATACTTTTCACGAAGTGTCCCCTCGTGAAGAAGTGTCCCCAAATTCTTTTTTAACGTTTGCCACATTCGTCTGGCTGATTAATTCAAGTTTTCACGCTTTTGCGTGATAATTTATCAATAAAGCAATATTTCGATACTAGGATGTTGAAAAAAAAAAAAATTTTGGATTTTTCATGTTCCTACCCGTCAAAACTTGAGTTTTGAGACGTTTTTAATTATAACAGCCAATTAACGTCTACGTCGAACTTTTTTAAAGGAAAAATTTGAGATCATGCGGATTGTATTTCGAATTAAGAAAAAAATTTCATCAAATAAATTTTTGCTTATTCCTAATTTCGAATTTTTTATAAAAAATTCTAAACAATTTTAAGTTGAACAGCTTTGTCTGACACCATCTTGTTCTAAATCAAAATTTTGATCGACTTTTATTCATAACAATAATTTTTCGATTAAAAATTGTTTATAAATTGTCATAAACAATTCGTATCTGGTGAAATTTTTTTCATAATTTTTTCCTTGACTCCAATACGTGCTCCATGGTTCTTTATTCTTTTGCTGAAATAGGAAATCATTGGTCTCAAGGAAGATAGTATATAAGCAAATTTATTCACCTTTAACAATTTTTCCGCTATGACTTTATGCAAAAAAAACGCAAAATAACATTTATTTATTTATTTTCGGTAAAGATTGATGCCAACGACGCTTATTTACATGTGGCATACGTCTTTCGGTGGAAATCAGCGACTATAAGTATATATTGCACTTGATCTCTATCCTTGGTTAATAAATGAATTAAATTCCGCGCACAAAGCTACTTTCCGTTCAGCAATATCGTTTAAAACTTCAAAATCATTGAAGATTCTTTTTATTTGAAATACAATCCCCATGGTCTGAAATTTTTCCTTCCAAAAAGTTCGTCATAGACGTTAATTGGCTGTTATAATTACAAACGTTCAATGAGCGGCGGCTTAGACTTAAGCTACAGAGCTCCCTCTTTGCGAGGATGTTTTTTTTTCCCATCAAAACTCAAGTTTTGAGGGGTGAGAGCATGAAAAATCAATTTTTTTTTAAACATCCTGTTTTGAACCATGTTTCGCTGGAGTTATTAGCATTTGTGAAAATTACTAAAAAAAAAAAAGTTGAAAACTTCACAAAATATTGAAGAATTTTAATCGCAAAACGAATTAACTTTACGAGAAATTGTTAAGCTCGTACTTACACCTTGGACCGAATTAACCGACCTTTGAGGGTGACAAAACGACGTCCAGCTGTAGAAAAACTATGCAGAAAGCTTGCTCCGCGAGGCATACGGGCTGAAGCTGCGAAAGAGCCCGATCGAGCAGAGAATCGAGTAAGGCTCCTTCGCCCTGAGGTGCCCATACTTCACCGCTGAGCAGGCACATTGGCGCTGGTGTTATCAAATCTTCGCCCTTCTGATTATTCGATTTTGAGGAATTTGCTGCGCGAACAATGAAAAAAATTGACGAAATTTCAGATTTCATTTGACGATAAGAAAATTTTTCGTTCGTTCCACAACTGAATCTGTCGTTTTTTTTAAATAGACTTTGTATGACTATCTGTACAGATCTTTGTGATATTCGAAATAATGCATAATTAATTCATGTTTTTTTTTTCTCGTAATCTGTAAAAACTGCAACTCGTTAAAGTGGGCCCAGAGACGAGAAAACAGTCGAAGGAAGAAATTATAAGCGAAATGACAATTCGAATGAACTGGAATTTTCATATTTTAGCTCGATGATAATTTAACGATTTTGTGATTGTTCAAGAACAGAGCAAAGTCAATTAGCAGTAATTATGAGAAATTTTTTTTTCCGTGTTCAGCTTTATATATTTTTTTTTATTAAATTCATTTGTCACCGGCGTGACAAATCAAAATTTCGTCGCCCGATAATTATTGTTCTCAACTATATTTACCGTGCGGTCTTGTACCGATCAGTCGGCTCTTTGCTTCCTCGAAGAAGAGCTTTAGGTCTCTTTGATACAATTTACTCATCGTGCCGGTATAAACTTTCGTCAATTGTTGAAAAGCCTTGATGTCCAATGCGCGAAGCAATTGCATTAGCTCCATGTAAGGCTCGAGCTCTCGATGAACGGCTTGATGAGTCGGCAGCAAAAGATCTCCCGTGGATGCTGTGATGTCCCCAACATCGTTTCCCTATTTATTTTTACATATACCATAATTTATAATAATAATAATAATTATTATTATTATTATATCGAATGTTTCTTCTACTATATTTGTTTAATAATAAAACATGGTTCTACGCGAGTAAAATAAAAGTGAAAATTCCATAAGAAAAACGTCGAATGTCCCTTTTTTTTTTTTTAATTGAATATTCTTACCAAATGAATAAATAGATTGTTCAGATGCCTGGCTACGATGAGTGAAAATTTGGCTCGCAGCTTATCCAGACGTCTCCTCTGCTCGTTTACAGCGCCCATTTTATCCAAACCAGCTGGTATAGCCGTTGTAATAGCCTTTAGCAGGGCACCGCCCGCGAGAGTCAGGTCGGCTCGTCCTCCTGGTAATTCGGCATCGTTCAATATTCGTTGCTCGTTGTTGGAAATATCCAGATGTGTCTTGACAAAAATGTTTACACATTTTATTCAATAAATCGCGATTAAAATTGTAAAATAGAACTATAATTCGGTTATTGCACGACATGATTATTAAAAATAAATTATTACTCGAGCATGAAAAATAACTAGGACTCTTCACTTACGATCAGATCATCCAAAAGATCGAGTAAAAGCTTAACATTGTCATTCGCTGTTTTTATCTCGTGATTTTTCTGGCGAATTTGCGCCATCGCTTCTCTTATTCTACCCAGCGTCTCGTCAATACTGATAAGACGAGATTCGACGACCGAGGCCTCCTCTATCGCTGCCTCGATTCCATTCATTAATTGCAATACTCGCGTCTCCGATGCTAGCACCGACTGTACATTTTCCTAAATTCGAAGAAATCAAGTAATTATTGATTTCTTCAGTTTTTTAAAATTTTCGTATCTTCAATTTTGAGTACATGCGAAAAATCGTTCGCTTCAATTGGCAAACTTTCGATGAACTCTAGATTTACTTAACAAAACTATGCGAATATCAATGATGAGCAATTAGATAAGAATTATCGTTAATTTTCACTTGTGCTAAAATTCATGTAACATTGCGAAGGGAGCCGCTAAATTTAGAGGATTTTCGCTCTGTCGCCATGATCGAATAAATCAAAGCGTTCGAGTCTCTATAAATGGAAACCGAAATAGGAAAAAATTCCCCATTACGTTTTTCAATAATTCAAGGTTGAATAAGAATTATTGATGGAAAAATTTTTCGAATAATTGTAAAATGGTATGGAAAATTACCCCATCGAGGATAGACAAATCTTTTGCCAGAGTCTCCATGAAGAGCTCCGCATTCGATATGGCATAGTCGCAGTTGACCATTAATTTAGCCAAATCCGCAACTTCCTTGTTCGTTATCGGTTGATAATCGGAAGCGATAACCGGGATCAGAAGATCTGAGAAACCATCGATGTATTGAAGTAGCAGATACGTTTTGTTCATATTTTTTTTTTGTACAAAAAATAAATTGAATTTTTTATCATTTTCCTTGCAAACAGTGAAAGCTTGAGTTTGATCGAAAAATCTTACAGATCAATGCAATACTTTTTGTTACTATTTTTATTTAAATAAAAGATAAATCTGGACTATATTGAATAATAATTATAATGATAGCTAAAAAAATGGAGGAAAAAAATCGGAAAAAATTATGGCACGTGTTTTTCAACGCAGACGCCAAGCTGTGTAACTTGTAAAAAGATCCCCGATTGTGAAGCCCAAATTTGGCTGATAATTGATATTTTTACTCATATATATTTCAATAAAAAATTAAGAGTATGAATGAAATTTTTTTTTCAATCATTGGGGCGCATAATGCAGAGTAAGTAAAAATAATGAGGACGTATTTTTTATTTTTCGTTAAAAATGACAGATTATATTATAGGCAATTTGTTATAGGCAATTTAATTTCACGGATTTTGATATATATAGATATAGCGTAACATGTGTGACGTCATAATGTTATATTTTTCAATTTTTTATATTAACGGCAATTTTGATTCAAATAAAAAAATAAAAAATACGTACTAAATATTTTTTCCTAAACTACCAGATTTTGAAATAAAAATTTTTCAAAGGGCATGCGTTATAGCTCACCGGGGGTCAGCGTAATACTGTCGCTTTCCTTCAATGACGACGGATCGACTAGCCAATCTTTGGGTATATTTTTGAACTCCGGTCTCTGGGGCAAAGCGCACGAATAAGTATACAAATTGCTTATAAAAATTCTTCTCTCTTGCGCAGTGGCCGCTGACCATTTGTAAACTTTGTCTATGTGAAGTTCCATGTCGATGGAGTCGTTTTTTATACCATCGACCATCTGTATATCCGTCAATAACCACGACTGTTTCTTCTTGTAGACATTTTTGTCGTTCTTCTTGACTTGATAGAGGAGCAAGGACGAGCCAGGAGCATCGGTCGACGTTGCCAAACACAGAAAACTCTTTTTTTTCTTTTTGTAAGCTTTACTGACGAAACAAACGCTCAATAATTTTTCATCGCTCGGAGTAAATACTTCGCGCTGAAGGGTATGTCGGATCGCCGCCATGGCTATGTTGATTTTTATATCGCCAAGAGGGGATCGCACGATTCACGATTAATTGTTTGATTATGTAAAAAACATCGAAGTGCGGAAGATCATACTTTAGTATTTATAGGTTATGTGCAGCATACTCCCATCCACGACTAAAAATAAACGCCCACGAATGACATGTTTGCGGGAGTGTTTAGGGATTTAACAAGGAGATTAGAATCATCGAACTGTCATTTTTTGTTTAGGGCGTGGTTTAGGCTCGTCCTCTACAATCAGTAGCACTCACGTTTTTATTTATTTATCACTCATCACTAAGTATATTGTCGCGCATACAGGTTTGGGCTTGAGGCAACGAAATTAGACGTTTGACTTTTGTGGCTTGAGGCAACGCGAAAAGTCAACATAACCTCACAAATGTCAGACAAATCAATATCAGTGACGGTTAACAATTTATTTTTTACTGCTAAACTCGAGAATCAGAATTTATGAGGCTTGGGCCCAACGCACTTCTTTTATCCAAAATATTAACCATTTCTGGGAATTTTTCTAAAAATGTCATCTATATTCTCTCTCGCATATACATTCATGTCACGTGGTACAGCTTTCACTTGTCATTTAACGGAGCTTTTTGCGCTTTATTCAACGCCGGTAATTTAGCGCTCGTGCCGCGAAGAGTTAATTTGTAGATTTTCTCGGAATAAAAAATAAAAGATTATTAAATGACATTTCGTTCTTGATTGGAATCCAAAAGCTGTCAGAGCAAACTTTTTTTTGACTGCTTGTACCTCGCACTCATATTGTAACTTTGGAGTATTATCCAATTATCGGAAATTTTTCAATCTTAATTTCGCGAAATCTTCCAGGGATACAATGAAAAAAAAAAAAAAAAAACCGTCGTGAAAGGCGGCAATGGCGTTTTTCGCGAGTTCGATAACAACGCAAGCGTGAATCTTGTTTTTTTTTTTGTCATGTTCATTTCCCTCTTACCCGCGCTCTTGGCCCAGCTTTGGCGCGCAAGGTTATACTTATGCTGTCTGGGGGACTCATAACAATAGAGGGTGTGTGCAGAGCATCTCTGGTGTGTGTATGTTTTATATCTCTATGCATGGTTTTATTGAGTGTATAAGCATATCTGAGCAACCAGAAATTATATAAATTTGTTTCTCACTAAAGGTAAGTATATATATATATTTTTTTTTATGCAGAATTTTTTCGGCAACATATATACGCATTTTTCTTCATTTCCGTTTTCCTAACTCTCCACATTATTTTTTGTTGTCCGCGTCGGACATAATAAATGGCCTGTCGACGATAATTTTCATTGCTCTATAACTTTTGTCAGCAAATGGATATATTTTTAGAATCAATTAAAGAAGACTAGAATTCATAGGTGGCGATTAAGAATATTTTTTTAAACGTTGTCACGGAGAACAGGGGGAAATTCAGTGTTTCGATATAGATCCATGGATGATAAATTGATTTTTTAAAATAATTTAAGTGAAAAAAAGATTTCATGCAATATATGAAGGGAGAAATATTGCTGAATATTTTTCAAGGTTTAGAAGTTTGTGCTTATAGCGCAAAAGAACAATAGAATAGATGAAGAGTCGAATGTTTTTTTTTTCTTCACATTTTAAAGTTCACAAAAAACGAGGGATTGCGAAGATCAGAGATGGAGCTCCCCTTTATATGTGGATTTTATCGCGGAGGTACATACATAAACCTTTACTCGCATATGACCTTTCCCGGCGTACATATATTCTCATATAGGTCATCGGGCCAAGGATATTTCATGCTCATTTCTTCATTTTGTTTAACGATTTACCGTTATATTGTGCAGCAGGTGTATACTCTCGCTGACAATTGTCAACCATCACAGTCGAAAAACGTGGTGTAAAATTGCGGCAACAATAATCTCATCTCTGTATATATAATTTTATACGCAACATTTTATATACCTACTTATCTGCCTTTTAGAACACCCAAAGAATAGCAGTGTGCCCATTGCGATATCCCTGTACAATCATCTTTATTCGCGCGTAGTCAAATTTGATTTTTTTTTCAGTAATGGGGAGATGTATATCGAGGTAAAATTAGGAGTTAATGAAAATTAACCCAAGTCATGAGAAATTATGTTAATTACGGAGTTGAAGGTATAATAAATCTTAATGCTAGTCTGACGACACATCAAATTATAGGTAATGTTTTTTCACTACAGCCGGACCTCAGTAACTGACTTTACCTCGGACACTGATAGTTTTTATGTACTCTATAAGTGCTTGAGGTTCGACATAGATTGCTCACTTTGTTAGATCTTCTTTTTCTCTTTAAACAATGGATGGTTATACACATGCAAAATTTACGAGCTAATAAAAAATCAAATACACGCAATCACAGTATGCTTAAGCAGAGCACGTGTGGTTTTTTACCCTATTTTTCAAATTGGCGTTATTATCCCACACAGCAATCCGATCAAATCCCAGGTAGAAATTTTCAAGAAGTTATTCAAAAGTTGGCCGAATGGGTATCAATAAATGTCCGTCTGGATGTTATCTATAAGCTGTCACATGTCCCAAAGTTATCTTTTAGAACGGTTGTCGACTTATTGATAAACACCCAGACCCACTTAGAACACCTTTGGATAACTTCTTGAAAATTGGTACCTCTGGGATGGGTCTTAAAAAATAATAGATATCTTAAATGAGTTCTTGACGTATTTCAGTAGGACGCCTAAAAAGTAATATGTTTATTATGTCCTTTTTTGTGACCTCTTTAAGCTCTAACAGTTACGGAAAGACAATAATTCCATGTTGTTTAAATACATGCTATTGGATCGCTTATGAGAAGATATCATATTTAATAAGCCATCTAACGTCAGTGGTCGAACTAATCCATGCGCTGCTGAGCGTGGATACGCTCAGAAATCGCTAAAATTATTTTATTCCAAAAAACGTACGTTTTATTTATCTATTTGATTATTTATGTTATATGAATTTCTTTCCTAACCCGATCAACACTACGTTAATATCTTAATATGTTCATTTATAATCGGTTTTAAATAAAAATTTTCAGATCTTCCAAAAATAAAAATCAGAAACCAACGTATTCGCTACTTAAAAACGTATTTTTATTAAAGACGTATTTACAATGAGATTTCAGAATAAATTGATAAAATTCGTCCTACAAATGAGATCTTCACGAAATCATTCAGAGACTTTGTGCTGTGTGGGTTGTGAACTATCGTAGATAATTGGGTTACTTTTTTGAAAATATTTTACGTATAGTTTTAGAAATAAGACTCAAAGTCATTTTTAATTGAAAATATCGCAAAAGATAGTTAATTAATTAAAAATTCTTAGTGGTTTCAGTAAATCTCTTTCGTGTACAGTTTTCCGAAATATTTTTGACGTTAACAAATCTATCGAGGAGCCTGCAATGAGATAAATTGACTTCAATCAATTCTCCATAATTGCAGAATACTCTAATGATGTAAAAGCTTCACATCATATTATTTTTATATACCCAATAATTATTTTATAATATTGAAAGAAAAAAGTAAAGTATTGAGAAGTTTAACAACCCATCGCAGCTGTATATTCATTGTATTTCTTCATTAGGACAGACACGACACAAAAGACCGAGACTGTCCAAGCAGACGTAAAAAAGACCCAAAACTTAGATATTTATATTCACATCTTTTTTTTCACCCAAGGACATTCAATAGAGACGGTTCAGTGACAGAGGCATACCGCACTCTGTTGATCCTCATATACTCTTTTACGACTAGCAAATTTTTGAACTCGACTATAGAACATCTATACCAATGACAATACTTTCATCATTCGTCGTTCTACTTTAGTTCTCACGTAATAAATCGTAGCCCACGGTCGTAGATCACGTGATTATAAAGCCTTTCACGCCCAGACTTTCAAACACTTTTTGGTCCACAATGAAGGGTAAGCCCCAAAAATTTATGCTGCTCCTATGGATTCTAGGCTTTCTGTATATATCGATATCACTTCAATTTGTGCGCTAGCAATTTATGAGATACGAAAACTACGTATTTTTTTTGTTTACTAATGTAATTCAAGTACTTCAGGGGATTTTGGTTATTTTTCTTGAAATATTTCGGTTTAGGGATGGATGAGGCACATCGTTATATAACGAAGTTATTGTAAAAAAGTTCTAGCAAATTGTTCAGATCTTTAAACTGTTTTTGAGGAATCCGTGCTCTTGTCGGGTATTGTTGATGGTACAGAATACAACAGAACACGAGGTATTTGTGGAAGACCTTTGAAATATTCGGTGTTAGGGATGGAGAGGAACACATCGTTATATCGAAGTTGTAAAAAAGTTTCATCAAATTGTTCAGATTTTAACACTATTTTTGAGGAATTCGTGCTCTTATCGGGTATAAGTTGATGGGAATAGTACAGAACATAATAGAACACGAGTTATTTGTGAAGACCTTCGAGGTCTCGAACTCCACTCTATATATATATGTGTCAGTTGTCACGTGGGAGTGAAAGAAACGTTGACTCGTGTTCATGCAGATCATAGTTTTTTTTTTTAATTTTTTCATATAGGACATCATCACGGGGTCTATATACTCGACGAATCGCTACAAAGCCTCCTCTCCTGCGTCCTAAACTCATCCTTCCTCAAAATACTTTCACTTCGACAATCTTACCGAAGCGAAGGTTCCCCCCTTGCTATATACTACTATCCTTCTTGGACTATCGGAGACACGAGTACATTGTGAGTCGACAAACAGACCGTGCCGGACGTTTATACGACTGTACTCGGGCACTCCCGTGTAATTTTTTTTTTTTCTTTCTTCTTTCGCATCCACATAAAATTCCAGCTTGCAAGAAGTATTCAATTGTGAAATGATTGGAGGAGAAATTAATTCGTAAAAAATTTACGATAAAATTCTTATAATTGGAAGAAACTGTATGAAATATCTTCCAAGACTTTGAGGTTCAAGAGAGTTTTGTTTTGAAAATTGGAAGATACGATGAGGTGCTAAGAAGGCAACGAAGATAATATTGAAATTACGAATAGTTTAAACAATATTTTCTGGAAATGTACAAACTTTTCATCAAGATGGATTATTGGTTGACGAAGATTTTGCCTTTTATATTGTTTACCAACGTCTACTCTCAACAATTCTTCGTAAGTAAACGAAACTAGATCAGCACTTGAGGCTGTAATTAATTTTGTAAAAAAAAAAAAATGCACATTGCTTCCATATAATTTGTCCATATTTAAGAAAGTGGCTTGTTGGTTTCTCATGAACGCGGACGTTATTGTATGAGTATAAGAAGCGATCTGTGGACTAGTAAACAATTTGACAATATCGCTTCCCTCACTCTTCACCGTCATAATCTGACGATTAGCGCTGACTAGAACATAGATTAGGTATATTAGGGTGTATCGAAAAATTAAAAAACTTTTGGCTACCCTCAAAAATCAAAGATATCATTGAAATAAAGGTCTCCGTGCAATGATTCGATTTTTTGACAATATATAGGGGGCGCGCGGGACGTTTAAAAACGCCATTTTTAGTGTTAAATTCACTTTATCACTGATAACCGGAAACCGTTCATTCCAAAAATTCTGATTTTTTTATATAAGGTGCCCAGATATGTACCCTTTCAAACCCACATTCACGGAACATTAACAGATGGTTCATATCTTCGAAAAAAATCTTTGAAAATCAATATTTTAACTATTTTTCAATTATACCTATCGTTAAATGTTGATTTTTTTTCTTCTAAAACGTTTTTGTATTTGTTCCATCTTTTTTTCTTGTAAAACTCGGTGTCGGTATTGCTTACAATGCGAAAATTGCTGAATAATAAATCTTTATTTTGGAAATTTTTATATTTTATTGATTCACACCATTTTTTCGTGAATATGAAAATTTACAAAATAAAGATTTATTATTCAGCAATTTTCGCATTGTAAGCAATACTGATACCGAGTTTTACAAGAAAAAAAAGATGAAACAAATACAAAAACGTTTTAGACGAAAAAAATCAACATTTAACGATAGGTATAATTGAAAAATAGTTAAAATATTGATTTTCAGATATTTTTTTCGAAGATATGAACCATCTGTTGATGTTCCGTGAATGTAGATTTGAAAGGGTACATATCTGGGCACCTTATTTTAAAAAATCAGAATTTTTGGAATGAACCGTTTCCGGTTATCAGTGATAAAGTGAATTTAACGCTAAAAATGGCGTTTTTAAACGTCCCGCGCGCCCACTATATATTGTCAAAAAATCGAATCATTGCACGGAGACCTTTATTTCAATGATATCTTTGATTTTTGAGGGTAGCCAAAAGTTTTTTAATTTTTCGATACACCCTAAGGTATACATGTTACAAATAATTTTTTGAAACGCACAAAATCTCATAAAAGACCAATATAGCTTCGTCTAATCTTGCCAAATTTAATGCCTCAATATTGTTCACAAATAAAGCTAGAAAAAAATGGTAATTTCAAAAATAAAAAGTTACTTATAATTCTCGTTCTTATGTGATTCAAGTTTGTCAAGGCTTGTTCCACACAAGCGAGCATACCTCTCATGGTAATAGACACTTTTAGACCCTTTTTTTTCCTTGTAAATGTCAATTTTTTACTCCACGAGCAATTTTACGAATGTTAATCTTAATAATAATGATAATAATAATAATTCGTTTGCGGTAAATTGGGGAAGACACCTAATCACATGAATATTAATATTAGAATATGCAAAAATTAAAAAAGAAAGGAAACCATAAATCAGTGAAGATTTTTTATTTTGGATATATTTCTTTTTTACTATAATTGAAACCGTAATTGTTAAAACTTCGAAACAGAGAATATTTCTCGCAGCTTCCCTTTGATTGCTTCACGAGAAACGATTTATAGCGAAAGTTTGCTCAGCACGAAAGAGGTGCACTGAAGTGTTTGTATTATGTATCAAAGTGTGGGCGGATTCACTTACTCTACTGATAGAACGTCAACAAAAAAAGGCTATTCAGTTTAAGTATGAAATTTTATAAGATTTTGAATTTATAAAATTTAATTAATCAAAGAATATGAAGATGAATAGGAAGAAAAGTTTAAAATGAAACTTGCAAATCGTGCCTTCATCATAATTTTATTATTTTTATTCTTTTACAAAGTTTCTTCTTCAAAAGAAAGCCAAAATCTTAAAAGTTTAAATTTGCATCGTTCTTCTTTCTGACTTGTCGTTCACGAGACAGTGCCAAAAATCCAAACATTTCTAATCGTTGCAATAGTCAGTAAAAAAAAATAAACCTGTAAATGAACAATTAAAACATTTCCAACGAATCAAGCATTTTATTTCAAAATTAAAAACTCCACAGAACACGATGCCACCACCGGTAAACACGAACTTTACATGCCAAGGTCGTGACACGGGTTTTTACGCTGATTTCGAAACGAATTGCCGTGTTTATCACACGTGCGATGAGAATGGTAACAAATTTACGTATTACTGTCCAGCCGAGACGGCATTCCGTCAGGAAGCTTTGGTTTGCGATCACGCTCATCTCGTTGATTGTGCCAACGGTCGTAGAATTTCGAAAATCGAACAAACCATGCCCGATAATAATCGAGAAAGTAGCGAAAAAAACATTGACAACGATAAAAGATATTCTTCGACGAAGATTGCTTCGTTCAATCGGAATGCGAAAGGTGGCGCTCAACGCACGGACTCATTTCAGCCGGGAAATTCAAATTCGGATTATCGGAGATCGTTCACGATAACGCAAGAATCTCGCGAATCTCAATTCTCCACACAAAAAACACCCAGCGGACAACAAAAACCAACGTTCGTTCTGAGCTCAAGTGTTTTTTTGCGTGATATGACAAATTTACAAAAAAATCCATCGTTATCGCGAAATAATCGAGTATCTACGAGCGATGACGCGAAAAGCTTCGACAATTCGGAAAAATCGCCGAACGATGATTCCAAGAAGAAGGAAGAGAGCAGAGTCAGATATTCGACGATTTTTCCTTTTCCAACTTCTACCACGTTGTCACGATCTTTTGGAGCTGATTTTAAGGCCAAACAATATCCTCGCGATCCGATGATTCTTCGGTCATCGATTTTTGTCAAAAAAGACGAAAGCACAGAGTCATATATCGATAAATTTTTCTCCACGACGACTGCAAGGCCCTCTGTACGGTTTGATGAGAACTATCGAATCAGAGACAGCTCAGACGAACGTCGAAGCTACGAGAAATTCAAATTGATTTATCCAAACAATAATGGAGAAAATGTTGGAAATTCGGGAAGCAGAACGATGCTTCGCAATGAAAACACGAGGACGAGCGAGGCACCCGCTGAATTTCAATTTGACGAAAAACGAATGAGAGACAAGGGAATCGAAACGAGCGATATTTTCCAAGTTCATTCGACGAATGGTAACGAAGAGCTCGAGTCCGCGAGTCCGAGAAAAATCCAAGATGTAGTTGGCGAATATATGGAGAATGTGCGAAAAGATTCGATGGGTTCGAAAAATTGGGAAAGTTACGATAAAAATTCGAAAGAATTGAAAATTTCGATACACGAGAGACCACCATTTTTTCATGACAATAGCAATTTTCCGTACTCGGAAACACTGAGATCCATGCAAGCGATGACGGTAAAATCTTTGTCGAAAAATTTAACGAAATTCAATTATTCGAACTACTCTACGACCACCTCGTCGCCAATTACGACCGCCGGAACTGAATTTCCGGTGTATCCTTTCGCCGGAACATTATCACCTCTGGGACCAAACGAATTCGACGACGATCCTTATTATCCAAAACGATCGACCACGACCGAATTATATTACAAGCTCAGCGATCTCCATGGAGATGAAAAGAAACCTCTCAGATTCTCTATTAAGAGGCCATCGCCCGGAAATCTCAATTTCGAGATACCGGAAGTACTGCCCGATTTGAATACCCTCGATGATCTCGTTGATAGACGAAAATACTTTTATATTCCCAGAATCAAAGCTATCTGAGTTGTATCGATTTGTGAGAGAATACATGCGATTTCTTAAAGTTTTGTAAAAATAAAGAAAAAAAAAAAAAAAAACGTCGAATAAAATATGAATATTAAGCCATACACCCGAAGTAGACAGATATTGTAAAAAATAAAAACATGGATATTATTTTTTGAAAAGTCTTTTATTTATATTTTATGTATCCCATGAGAGCCCGCGATAGAGTCTCTGTTTCGTTTCTTCGATGGAATTATAGGACGAGATGGAAATAAAAAAATAGTGGATAAAAAAAATTTCGAAATTTGTGAGTAATTGTCAAGTGAATCCTGAAGACTTCTCCCAATAAAGTAGCGGTTCTTTATCTCGTTATCAAGAATTGTCGGTATCGCTAAGCTATCAATTAACCAATTGCATGCAAGAAGACCACCAAACGATTGATTATACAATAATTGAAAAATAAAAAAAAGCGGCCAACTTAATCCAAGAAATTCGTTTTTAATATTTAAAAAAACTATATTATACACTAACAAACTTTCCAATAAGGCTCTCATTCATCGCTAATCGACTACCAAACGATTAGTTTGTTTATAATGAAAAATTTTCAAAAATAAAAGTCTCGTGGCTAACATCACAAAGGTGTCACTGCGCGCGTACGTTCGATCAGCTGGTAATTTCCGTGAGTATCAAAACACAACATAACGATCGCGCAAAATACATCCAGTTTATGTTTATACCGCTAAAATGACCACTGACCGTGGTATATATTTTCTCCCTCAGTTCGCGGCTAACTTTTAACAAGAATCTCAAATAAAAAAATATTTCGAACACGCTGACATCCCATCGAGTATTATATACGCGTTATATAAATCGTATAATGATTTATATGCTGCGCGAAGTGATCGTACATCGTAACAACAGCGCGTGCAATGTGTCTTCGTTACGCGAACAAAATACGAAAATGGAAATTTTTATTATTACTCGGTGTTATAATGATGATAGCCTCCCTGAGAGCGATATCGAATTCTCTGAGGCCCGATCCTTTGCCCCTGAGCGAACTTGACAAATGTCCAGCCTGCTACGGTCTCTCCGTTTGCAATGAAATAATCAAGGGAAACGTGAAAATTACACCTTTCGGTCTTTACTCGGCCATAGCTCATCTGATCGGATCGAAAAATGTTTTTTTCGGCACGATCGGACAGACGCGAGTAGTTCTCAAAAAATTGGCTCACAGCTACGAGCTTCGAGCTTTCGACGAAATTATTTGTAAGAACGATAGCCCGAAGGGTCTGTGTCCCGGACATAGAACCGATAGAAAATACGAGATCGACGTTGATTTTCGTTCTCTCGTCGTCAAAGCCATTACTTCGAGCTTTTTAGTGCCCGACGCCAGCAGTCTTAGACTTTGCCCGAACGCCGATCATTACGATAAACTCTTTGGCAATGTTTATGCCAATGACAAGGATCACGAGGATGCTTATCTGTGGACTCTGATGAGCATCAATCCGGAACCACTTGTTCTTCAGGTAAATGGAGAAAAAAAAAAAAAAAAAAAAAAAAAAATACCAAAATTCGCTCGAGGCATTTTAAGTCGCTTAAGAAACAACGAAGAAATATCGAGTCGAGGAGGTTTTTAACCCGGAGAAAAACGGTAAGAATGATTCGAAAATTTGAGGGGAGGTTTGCGCCGGTACTTGAGAATACACCGTAATTATTTCAGATTTTTTTGACCGCATAGTTGAGGAGAAAAAAAAAAAGACTAAATATGCCGCTTGTACGTGGGGCTCTTATGGGAGAAGTATTCGAAGCTATGATCGGAGATTATTTTAGGAGTGAAAAAACGGTAACATTTCCCTGAAAAACCGCTTAAACGGCGGATTATACCTTCGTAGATATAATTTGCCCGTAAAGAAAGTTTTTCACAGTGCCGATTGTGAAATATATACTTGTAAACAGAATTGAGCGTGAGTAATGGCAAATTAATAAAATGAAAACGTATTTGGTGAAACAAATGCCGTGCCATCGCGTTCCCCTTGCCGCACCCAATTGACGTTAAGAACCTCCTTGAAGAGTCGATAATGAAACAACATTTGCATCCATGGATGCAAACACTTTTATAATTGAAATAATTTTTTAATAGCGTTTTTTTTTTTTAAAATAAAGTTCCAAGATTTTGTGAGCATTAATCTTTTTTTTCATAATTTTTAGGTCATTCGACCCCTTTGTGGCAATTGTTTCCCGTTCATATATTTTTTTTCACTAATAAACCGCCTGTATTAAAGTTAATTTGGGACTAGTTGATTTTTCAATTTTCATCTATATTGTTCGAGTATCGCTGTAAAAAAATTGCAAAATTTAATAATACGTTGAAACGAGAATGATTTTCATTAATTTGGTACCAAATATATCGCAATATAAGCAAATACTTTCATAATTGAAATAATTTTTTAATAGCGTTTTTTTTTAAATAAAGTTCCAAGATTTTGTAAGCATTAATCTTTTTTTTCATAATTTTTAGGTCATTCGACCCCTTTGTGGCAATTGTTTCCCGTTCATATATTTTTTTTCACTAATAAACCGACTGTATTAAAGTTAATTTGGGACGAGTTGATTTTTCAATTTTCATCGATATTGTTCGAGTATCGCTGTAAAAAAATTGCAAAATTTAATAATACGTTGAAACGAGAATGATTTTCATTAATTTTGTACCGAATATATCGCAATATATGCAAATACTTTCATAATTGAAATAATTTTTTAATAGCGTTTTTTTTTAAATAAAGTTCCAAGATTTTGTGAGCATTAATCTTTTTTTTTTCATAATTTTTAAGTAATTCGATCCCTTTATGGCAACTGTTTCCCGTTCATATATTTTTTTCACTAATAAACCGCAAACCGCCTGTGTTAAAGTTTTGGGACGAGTTGATTTTTCAATTTTCATCGATATTGTTCGAGTATCGCTGTAAAAAAATTGCAAAAGTTAATACTATGTTGGAACGAGAATGATTTTCATTAATTTTGTACCGAGTATATCGCAATATATGCAAATACTTTCATAATTGGAATAATTTTTTAACAGCGTTTTTTTAAAAATAAAGTTCCAAGATTTTGTAAGCATTAATCTTTTTTTTTCATAATTTTTAGGTAATTCGACCCCTTTACGGCAATTGTTTCCCGTTCATATATTTTTTTCACTAATAAACCGCCTGATTTTCATTAATTTTGTACCGAATATATCGCAGTATGAATTTTTCCAAAACAACATGAAAAGATATATCCAAACCATATTTTGAATGTATCCTAACTATCGTATTTTTTTTCTCTTAGTCAAGTTTGTTTGACAAAAAAAAAAATCATCCTCGCATCTCAAATATCTTAATTCTCGCGCAATTTTGTTTCTTTTTTTTTCTCTCTTGGCCCCACTTTAAGATACTACCCGCCGAAGAAGGATGGCCGGTACCGAAGTATTTAGGTGCATGCGGAAGACTAATCGTCGAGGAGTACGTCGGCTTTCCACTGACGACGTATTACTACGAGCCGTGGATCAGACGAGCAAAAATAGCGTCCAGCCTCTTGGGAGCCGCGAAAATGTTTACCTTTAGAAATCCCGATTTTGGTTTCTATTTTACGGATTTGTCGCCCGATAATATTGCTATCACGGCGAACGACGAGGCAAAGTTCATCGATCTCGAGAATATAATTATCGTCGATAAAAATATTTCATTGAAAGGTACATCGATCTCTCTCTCTCTCCTCTCACCACGAAGGATCGAAAAGTAGAAAAAAAAAAAAAACGAAAAATTTCTGTATTCACTTTTCCGAGATAATAATTTCGGTGAATGACGTTGAAATTTCTAGATCAGTCGGAAGCGTGGAAACGACTGCAGGTAAATGACGAAACGATCGAGTGCAGAAATTGTTTGGCCTTCAGTCCCGCGGACATGTGCAATCATCGACTCAGCGATCATAATTACTACGCGATATGTCAGGTCAATAACCGAATTATTTTTATCAAATTAGGATCATTTTTTCTTTCACGATAGATCGAATTTGCAGTTTTTACGCTGTGATCATTTTTTTTTTTTTCTAAAGAGAAAATCCATTTCAGGATACGCAATGAAATATCGAACTTTCGAAATCAAATACGAACTAAAAAAAAAAAAAAAAAACAAAAATTTTAATGCAATATAAAAAAGCATATTTGAGGGTAGAGAATTTTGCTGAATCGTGTACGTATTTTTTTTTTTTTTTTAATTGCAGCACATACTGTCTGACAAAACTAGCGCTACCTCATTCCCTGGTGGATTTTTGCACAGCGTGCCAATGAATATACTGGAAAAGCATAGCGACCTGATAAGTGTATTGGATCAATGCGCGGTGCCTGTTTTTCGCCGATACAAAAGGACAATCTACGGCGACAAGCTTAAAGAAATATTGGACGAAATTGTTAAAGATACGGGATAAATTTATCGTTGATCGGTGTAAAAATTTATTCATTTAATAAAAAAAAAAAAATCCTGATCCTAAATTTATTCTACGCAATTTCATTTGCCAAAATATAATTCCTCATAATTACTCATCCGTTTTTTTTTTTAATTATCCAATGACGATAAATAAACTCGTTGGAAAATTTATAAAAAAAAAAAGTTTATTATGAACGTAAAAGTCGGTTTTCTCATAGAGGACCAATTTCGTCAATTTATCACAAGGCCTTATAAATTAAAGATTCTCTTGTATCATCACATATTACGTAATAAGTCTATCGAGTTAATTAATAGCGAATCAAGACGATGCGCTCTCCGAGCTATCGAAATTCGTCTCCCATAAAGTATAAATGTAAAGCGACACGTTTTTGTTTTGTCCTTCATGATTGTTAAATGTCGTATTAAAAAAAAAAAAAAAAAAAGAAAATTCATTCAAAACCATTCAATGCTCAATTTTGTGCGACGGATTTTGATATAAATTTTTTTTTTTTTACCTCGATATATGGCACCGAAGACTCGCAAAGTCTCGTTGAGTTTGGAACGCTGTTGGAAAATTTTTCTTACGTATTGTCGAGTGAAATTTGATATTTCTCAATTGTCGCTTTCAATTGCGCTATCCTGTCCTGCAATTTTTGTATAATATCGTCCTTCTTCACGTTTTCTTCCTTCAACTTTTCTATTATCGAGTCTTTGTCTTCGCTGAGATGCCTCAGTAGTTCGGTCGGTGACGATCTTTTCTTCGGATTTTCTTGCACCAGCTGACGAATTATCTGTGCCTTGATGAAAAGGAAATTCCAGGAATTCAATTTAGCTCGAATATTTATTCCGAAACAAAGAGATTAATTCGATGATTAATATGAAAAATTTATTAATTATTAATATGAAATAATTGATTAATGATAAATATGAAAAATGATGATTAATATGAAAAGCTTTGACGAATATTCGACGTTCGAACTCACCCACTGCGAATGATTTGTCGTCAGTTCGGTGGGTATTTCGCCCTTTTTCAATGCGGCTATGACTCTGCTGCGTTCCATGCAAGTTTGCATGGGAACCAAAAGTTCCAGCAAAACTATGCCAAGACTGTAAACGTCACTCTGCCAAACAAATCGATTATAGAGTCACAGTTGCAATTAAAAAAAAGGGAAGGGGGCATGTTATACATATCGGTTCCTCGTTTTTTAGATTCACAAAATTCGTCTAAAAGTGACTTTCTCAATTTTTTATTGCCTCGAACAGGAAACGTTGTGAATGCAGAAAAATTATGAGGAAGCAATTTGCACGTTTTATCGTATAAATTTTGGTATGGGCATTTTTTTTTCTCCAAATTCTAGTATTAATATTGCGAAATAAAATATTTTTGACGAGAAATTTATTTTCTCTGCGAGTAAAAAAATATAAAAATAACGGATCGTCCATTTTATTTAGCGAAACGAATTAAAATAATACCTTTGGATCGCATTTGCCATTTACTCATCGGTTGAGACATTTTTTCCCCTAAATTTTAGCATTAATATTGCGAAATAAAATATTTTTGACGAGAAATTTATTTTCTCTGCGAGTAAAAAAATATAAAAATAACGGATCGTCCATTTTATTTAGCGAAAACGAATGAAAATAATATCTTTGGATCGCATTTGCCATTTACTCATCGGTTGGGACATTTTTTTTTTCTAAATTTTAGCATTAATATTGCGAAATAAAATATTTTTTACGAGAAATTTGTTTTCTCTGCGAGTAAAAAAATATAAAAATAACGGATCGTCCATTTTATTTAGCGAAAACGAATGAAAATAATACCTTTGGATCGCATTTGCCATTTACTCATCGGTTGAGACATTTTTTTTTTCTAAATTTTAGCATTAATATTGCGAAATAAAATATTTTTGACGAGAAATTTATTTTCTCTGCGAGTAAAAAAATACAAAAATAACGGATCGTCCATTTTTCCAGCGAAACGAATTAAAATAATATCTTTGGATCGCATTTGCCATTTACCCATCGGTTGGGACATTTTTTTTCCTAAATTTTAGCATTAATATTGCGAAATAAAATATTTTTGACGAGAAATTTGTTTTCTCTGCGAGTAAAAAAATACAAAAATAACAGATCGTCCATTTTATTTAGCGAAACGAATTAAAATAATATCTTTGGATCGCATTTTCCATTTACTCATCGGTTGGGACATTTTTATTTTCTAAATTTTAGCATTAATATTGCGAAATAAAATATTTTCGACGAGAAATTTGTTTTCTCTGCGAGTAAAAAAATACAAAAATAACAGATCGTCCATTTTATTTAGCGAAACGAATGAAAATAATATCTTTGGATCGCATTTTCCATTTACTCATCGGTTGGGACATTTTTTTTCCTAAATTTTAGCATTAATATTGCGAAATAAAATATTTTCGACGAGAAATTTGTTTTCTCTGCGAGTAAAAAAATATAAAAATAACGGATCGTCCATTTTATTTAGCGAAACGAATGAAAATAATACCTTTGGATCGCATTTGCCATTTACTCATCGGTTGAGACATTTTTTTTTTCTAAATTTTAGCATTAATATTGCGAAATAAAATATTTTTGACGAGAAATTTATTTTCTCTGCGAGTAAAAAAATACAAAAATAACGGATCGTCCATTTTTCCAGCGAAACGAATTAAAATAATATCTTTGGATCGCATTTGCCATTTACCCATCGGTTGGGACATTTTTTTTCCTAAATTTTAGCATTAATATTGCGAAATAAAATATTTTTGACGAGAAATTTGTTTTCTCTGCGAGTAAAAAAATACAAAAATAACAGATCGTCCATTTTATTTAGCGAAACGAATGAAAATAATATCTTTGGATCGCATTTTCCATTTACTCATCGGTTGGGACATTTTTATTTTCTAAATTTTAGCATTAATATTGCGAAATAAAATATTTTCGACGAGAAATTTGTTTTCTCTGCGAGTAAAAAAATATAAAAATAACGGATCGTCCATTTTATTTAGCGAAACGAATGAAAATAATATCTTTGGATCGCATTTTCCATTTACTCATCGGTTGGGACATTTTTTTTCCTAAATTTTAGCATTAATATTGCGAAATAAAATATTTTCGACGAGAAATTTGTTTTCTCTGCGAGTAAAAAAATATAAAAATAACGGATCGTCCATTTTATTTAGCGAAACGAATGAAAATAATACCTTTGGATCGCATTTGCCATTTACTCATCGGTTGAGACATTTTTTTTCCTAAATTTTAGCATTAATATTGCGAAATAAAATATTTTTGACGAGAAATTTATTTTCTCTGCGAGTAAAAAAATATAAAAATAACGGATCGTCCATTTTTCCAGCGAAACGAATGAAAAGAATATCTTTGGATCGCATTTGCCATTTACTCATCGGTTGAGACATTTTTTTTTTTCTAAATTTTAGCATTAATATTGCGAAATAAAATATTTTTGACGAGAAATTTGTTTTCTCTGCGAGTAAAAAAATATAAAAATAACGGATCGTCCATTTTATTTAGCGAAACGAATGAAAATAATATCTTTGGATCGCATTTTCCATTTACTCATCGGTTGGGACATTTTTTTTCCTAAATTTTAGCATTAATATTGCGAAATAAAATATTTTCGACGAGAAATTTGTTTTCTCTGCGAGTAAAAAAATATAAAAATAACGGATCGTCCATTTTATTTAGCGAAAACGAATGAAAATAATATCTTTGGATCGCATTTGCCATTTACTCATCGGTTGAGACATTTTTTTTTCTAAATTTTAGCATTAATATTGCGAAATAAAATATTTTTTACGAGAAATTTGTTTTCTCTGGGAGTAAAAAAATATAAAAATAACGGATCGTCCATTTTATCCAGCGAAACGAATGAAAATAATACCTTTGGATCGCATTTTCCATTTACTCATTGGTTGAGACATTTTTTTTTCTAAATTTTAGCATTAATATTGCGAAATAAAATATTTTTGACGAGAAATTTGTTTTCTCTGCGAGTAAAAAAATATAAAAATAACGGATCGTCCATTTTATTTAGCGAAAACGAATGAAAATAATACCTTTGGATCACATTTGCCGTTTAATTGTTCAGGCGCTGCGTAAGTCGGTGTTCCAAGCACCGAATGATGACCGTCCCTCTGAAGCGGACAGGCCAAGCCGAAATCGCCCAACTGAATTTGCAGATTGCCCGATTTCGAGATAAATATGTTGCTCGGCTTTATATCGTGATGAACGATATTCAACGAGTGAATGTACTCGAGACCGCTGAGTATTTGCGTCAGTATTGCCGTGACGATGGGCATCGGCGTTGGTTCGTTTCTCTCGTCGAGCCATTGACGGAGTGTCTGATCGCAAAGAGCCATCTGAATGTAAAGGGTCGCATATTGCGGAGCCTGAAAGGGAGAAATTTCATTTTCGAATAAGGGAAATAAAAAACGACGAGATTTTATTTAAAAAAAAAACAAAAAAACAAAAAAAACTACAAAAAATAAAGCCGAAGGTGGCCACGGTCAGGGAAAACCTGGAAATTTCAGGGAATTTTTAAATGTTCAGGGAAACAAGCAAATGTCAGGGAATTTTTCATTTGGTCGGGGAAAATTTTTGAATTTACAAAAATTAAAATTCGAACTCTTCGCTCAATCATGATGAACGTTAATTACATTTCAAAACGTCAAAAACACGTTCTTCTTTCCCGAAAATAAAAATAAAAAATTACATCGGACAAAGTTTAATTAAAATTCATATTGTTTACATAGATTTTGAATGGATCACTATTTTTCCGATATTATGGATAATTAAAAAATCAAATTAACAAAAAAAAAAACGTGATAAAAAAAATGATTTTTTTGTCGTTTCTAACAAATTTTTTTCATTCAAACATTCGTCAACTTTCTTCCCAAATGCATCGCCAAATTTGCGATGCTCATACAACGAGCGCGCCTCGATTCTTGCAATATTGCAAATATTTTCCAAAACCGATTCTGCCGAGTTTTAAAAAACTCGTTGGTTCATTAACCCGACAAACTCCTATTCTATTGAGATTTTAGTTAGGCAAAGTTGGGTTTCAGGGAAATGTCGGGGAATTTTTTTGCTTTTTTTTTCGTGGCTCACTCCGTGAAGGGGTTTTTTTTTTGTACGAGTTCCCAAAAGTCGATTGGATTAACGAACCGGCGTGGAATCAAATTTACAAAGACGCTGTTCACTCGCGGCTTCCTCGCGTGACTCGCTCTCGTCGTGATTTTCCGTGAAATTCATCTCATCGTCATCCGCTCTGCGACTCATCTTGAATTCGTCATCGACGATATTGCTATCTCGCGTATCACTGCGAAACGACACGTTATCGGAAAATTCGTCCTCGTCGAGCCTAGAACCAAGTCTTTCAGATATTCTTTCACCTATAATATTGATCGTAGAATTCAATTGTTGAAAACGTTCGTTGATAATATCGTGACTTATTACGTATCCACCGCTACTTCCGCCTATTCTCATCGATCCGCTCTTATTCGCGATACCCGATGCATACATACCAGTTTTGTAGATAAAATTTTCCATTTCACTCGTTCGTTTATTCTCACCCGTTGATTCGCTATCGCTACGATGAATTTTCATAATTTCCGATCTATCGCAAGTTTTATGGCTTTTATCATCGTCATCGGTGCTGCTGAGCGATTCCGTTATTTCCTTCTCGCTGTTCATCGACGCATCGTTCTTTCTTTCGCCGGAATTATCGTCGCCCAACGGCAAACTCGGGACAAACGTGGATGGAAAAGTTTGCTCTATCCATGCACCTTTGTACGATACGATATTCGTGTGATTCAGTCTTGCGATTGTCTTGACTTCCTCGAGATGTTTCATTATCGTTTTAACGCGTCCTGAACGTACGACGATTTTCTTGATCGCGTAAACGCTGCCGTCCAAACGATGCTGTGCCTTGAATACATTGCCAAAACCACCGGCGGCAATGAAACCGATCTCATTGAATTCACGACGATATCGCGACCACTCGGCGATCAGGCAGCTTTGAGGGGAGGATAAACAAAAAAAAAGCGTTGCTATTTCATTCGAATTATCGGCTCAGGAAAACAGGCGGTTCGAATCATATCGATTTTATTTATAGTATAATTATATTATATTATTATATATAATATAATATAATATAATATTATTATATATAATATAATATAATATAATATTATTATATATAATATATTATACATTAGGGTGGATCGAAAAATTAAAAAACTTTTGGCTACCCTCAAAAATCAAAGATATCATTATTGAAATAAAGGTCTCCGTGCAATGATTCGATTTTTTGACAATATATAGGGGGCGCGCGGGACGTTTAAAAACGCCATTTTTAGCGTTAAATTCACTTTATCACTGATAACCGGAAACAGTTTATTCCAAAAATTCTGATTTTTTTATATAAGGTGCCCAGATATGTACCCTTTCAAACCCACATTCACGGAACATTAACGGATGGTTCATATCTTCGAAAAAAATCTCTGAAAATCAATATTTTAACTATTTTTCAATTATACCTATCGTTAAATGTTGATTTTTTTCTTCTAAAACGTTTTTGTATTTGTTCCATCTTTTTTTTCTTGTGAAACTCGGTATCGGTATTGCTTACAATGCGAAAATTGCTGAATAATAAATCTTTATTTTGGAAATTTTCATATTCACGAAAAAATGGTGTGAATCAATAAAATATAAAAATTTCCAAAATAAAGATTTATTATTCAGCAATTTTCGCATTTTAAGCAATACTGATACGGAGTTTTACAAGAAAAAAAAGATGAAACAAATACAAAAACGTTTTAGAAGAAAAAAATCAACATTTAACGATAGGTATAATTGAAAAATAGTTAAAATATTGATTTTTAGAGATTTTTTTTTGAAGATATGAACCATCTGTTAATGTTCCGTGAATGTGGGTTTGAAAGGGTACATATCCGGGCACCTTATATAAAAAAATCAGAATTTTTGGAATGAACGGTTTCCGGTTATCAGTGATAAAGTGAATTTAACGCTAAAAATGGCGTTTTTAAACGTCCCGCGCGCCCCCTATATATTTTCAAAAAATCGAATCATTGCACGGAGACCTTTATTTCAATGATATCTTTGATTTTTGAGGGTAGCCAAAAGTTTTTTAATTTTTCGATACACCCTATTATATATATATATATATATATATTATATTATAATTATATTATAATATATATTATAATATATAGTAGTAGTAAGTTTTATTTGCATCGCCTTTTCGGCTTTTTACAACAATCTTATGCATTATTACATCACTCTTACATTCTAACTTATGTCTATCCTCATTTTCTATTATTATTCCGTTGCGTCCCTCTCAACATTCTCGCTTTCCCTTACCGACTCTTCTTTTTTCTTACTCTCTCTTTCTATTTCCCTAAAGAATTTACACATCGATACATCTATTTCCCCTCTCAGCATCCCTATTAATTTGTCTTCTACTCCCCTCTCTTCACTTTCCTCCTTCACCCACTTCTCTATATATATTCTTTGGCTTCCTTAGATATTACTTCTCTTCCTTTTTCACACATAATCAAGATGCTCCAATTCTTCTCTTTCTTGTCTGCATATCCTACGCGTCCATTCCACTTTCCCCTTTTTTCCATCTCTGCTTATATTTCCACACCTTATTCTGGCCCAAGTTTCCTTGTCCTTTCCATTGATATCTTTCGCCACCCCAATACTTCCACGGTTTCTCGTCATTCTCTATTATATATTTATATAAACTATTATACGTCGATTTTTGAATTTGTTCTCATTCTCTCTCTCTCTCTCTCTCTGTTGTCTTTCTTTTTAGGTTTTCCAATCCCTTGCCTATCAGCCTCTCCATTATTTTTATTTCTTTCCCCTCTTTTATCGCATCTATCAGTTCCTCCATTCCTATTTCCCTTGATACTCTTATAATGTCTTTTCCCCACTTCGAGGGCTTTTTGTTCGAAATTCCTCTTATTTCCTCTCTCAGACAAATATTTGGCCATCTATTATTCCCTATTTTTAATAAAAATTTTATATAGCTAAGCGCTCTTTCCCTAATTATATATTCCAATGATGGTATTCCTAATTCTGTTCTCCACACGTATCCGGGCGTTCTTACATCTATTCCTAATGCCACTTTACAGTAACTATTTTGCACCACCTCAAATTGCTCTATGTTATCAAATCCCCAAATCTCCACTCCATAAAGAGCTCCTGCCTTTACAATAGATTCCAACAGATACAATATTTCCTCCATTACATCCCTCCCTGCTCTTTTACACACTCCTCACACCGCATTTGAGGCTTTTTGAGCTCTCCCCACCATTTTTCTCCCATGCACTTTTATTTTATTCTTGGTTGAAAACCAATACCCTTTCCCATCCTTCCTCCATATCGTCCATATAAAAATCAAATAGTCGTGCAATATTATAATATATATATATATTGTCTCAGATCGCGCATCAACGCGCTTTTTTTAATCTCGGACATTCTCTCATTTTCGAGCGACGCAAATATTCGTTTTTTTTTTTTACGCGCGCTTCGAATATTATTCGTTGGTTCAATTTTATAAGTTCAAACTTTTCAATTGCGACATGAATTTATCGAGTTTAAAAATTTAATTCTCAATCGCACGTATTATCGTGATAATTCTTAGGAAATATATTAAGAAATTATTTTCTTACTTTGGTACTTGAAGGGGACTTTCGCTGCCGGTAAGGGCGCGGGCGACCGCGACCAATTTGTAGAGAGCGATCTGATACTGTCCCCTCATAATCTCAAATTCTATCTTATTGTAGGATCCGTCTATGAGCTTCATCTCGTGGAGTCTGTCGCAAATGGCTGGGGGTAAAATTTACGTTTGTTCAAATAAATAAATAAATAAATAAATAATCGAATTCGGATGGCAAGATCGTAAAATTTTTTTGAAAATAAAATTGCGCGACGATGCGTTACCGTAGTAGAGCTGGTTCCTCCGTACGGTGTCACCCTCGAACATCGTGCACAATTGCTGTATGAGCGACTCGATTAACAAACTCGTGGCCGGCGCGACTCTACCGACTATTTGGCCTCCGCTCTGGAGCTCCGTCTCGTCGACGCAACGCGTTGTCCATGAATTATTTCCTTTTATGGTTATTATTACCATAATGCAATGTAATAGGATTTTTAACTTTTTAAATGTTATATTTTAACTAAAATATGTTATACCAGCAAAGGGCGCACCTAGAGCGCTTGCATTTTCTCTGATAAATTTTTTTGTACAAGCACCGATTTTCAGAAATGAGCTTAAACAATTAAACTTGAAATATATTCAACCTCAAATCTTGTTCTAAAATTTAATTATCCCAGAGAAAGATTTTTTTTTTTCTAATTATGAGAGATAAAAATGAACAAAACACGAAATTTTTAGCACAGTATAGCCGCAAGGTGACACAAAGGCCATCAAAGTTCATACAAAGAGTATTTGAAGGATTTTCCTTGGTCCATTCGTGAATAAAAATTTTCTTGTTTATTCGAATGAATTGCGAAAAGAAAAAACAAAAACTAACGACTCGGCAAATATATGAGATAAGGAAAATATTGAATTTTGAATCGAATATTCGTGAATTCAAAGTTACGCGGGTTCAAATTACGAGGTTATAATATATAAGGTGCGTTCGGAGAAGACAAATAAAGTTGGAGCAGAGCGAGTAGAGAGCATGGTCACGCTCCGTAAACTCTAGTGCAAATCTGGAGGGATAGGAGCTACCCTCGATTCACTCTAAAATGCTTCACCGAACGCTCCGATAGTTGACAAACCTTTGTCGAATGTGTTGACCGTCGACAGGGTTGACCAAGGATTATTTTCGTGCGATTTTCCTGCCATATCTCAAAGGTTTACCGGGCTTCAACGATCTGAGATTACCACAATTATTTAAATAAAATAAACTGTCGGTTCATGCCTCTCCCTCCGCACCGTCGTATTCCCATCCGCACTGACAAATGTTCGAGACTCGAACACGTAACTTATGAAAGTTTTTGTACGGATGTGTACACGATAGCAGGTTTGAACGTGCAAATTTCGAAGATTCGAGAAAATTCTTTGAATATCATTTGAATCCGTGACTATAAAATGAAATGATAGAGCAAGTTTATCGAAGAGTAGAGTTTAATAGGGAAAATTTTATCCTCAAAATTATACAAATTTTTCGTGCAATGACATTTATTGATGATTTATGAACGTAATCGCTTTTTCTTTTCGAGTGTACATTTTATTGTCATATTCATACATCATAACTGAAAAGTTAAGGTGTGTGTAAATCGTCAAGTGAGAGCTTAGGTCTGATATAGGGCAAACATTAAGGTTGTTTTTCTATTGCATTATTACAATTTTTGAGTACATAATATATATATTATATATACAAGCATGGTGTTGATGTCGATGATCGAATATAACATCGATGAATCGAACAAAAATCAATTAATCGAACGTACATCGATGAATCGAACAAAAATCAATTAATCGAACGTACATCGACTAATCGAACGATATATCGAGCGTGTTCGGAAATTGGCTGACAGTACTGTCAGTACTAGAAAATCTATAGTGCAAGTCACGTATACTGTACATTTTCTAGTACTGACAGTACTGTCAGCCAATTTCCGAACCTGGCCATCGTTTCGATTATTATCCATTGGGCGGCGGAGGAGGGGGAGATTGTTGAGCAAGGAAAGTATGGCGGCCGTAGTTCATTCGAAATTCCGATGGAGACAATGACGGTGTGTGCTAGTCGATTGCGGCATAAAGTCCAATTTCTCGAGTTTTCGCGATTGCCAAAGTTCGTTAAACGCTTGAGCATGAATAGTCGGGTTTAACGTCGACGCGTCAAAAGTTTCCCGAGACCGGGTGAACGTGATCTCGTTCGATCTCTCAGATCTTTTTGCCGCGCTCGTGTTCTCCATTGCTCAAAACGTGTGTCCCTCTCTCTCTCTCTCTCTCTCTCTCTCTGTGTTATAAAATAACACCGCGCGATTTCGCTGTGTGTGTGTGTGTATGTGTGGTATGTGGTCGTCGTCGTCCGTCGATCCGTCTCTCGGTACAGAAAATTCACACATACACACGCGGAAAAACCGCGGCGGGGCTCTACATCGTCGCCGGAATGGCCGTCTCGACCCTCGAGGAATAATGAAGGGATAATAATAAATAAAATAGAACGTTTTTTTTTAAACGCGCAAAGTTGGTGTCCCGAGAAATCAGCCTGGCCCGAGATAGCCGAGGTAACGAAAAAAAAAAAAAAAAAGAAAAATGTAAAAACACTGCGAAACGAGAAAACATCGGGCGTTGTTTCTCGTTACTCGTTATCAATAAAAATACCATAACGTTTCGGAGGGATGAAAATAAAAAAAATCTTATCCAAATGTTTGGGGGCAGGAGAGGCGGGGGTTGCGTGAGAAAAACTCCCGGAGCACCCGGTCGCGAAATTCCCGGGAGTTGTCTCGTGTTTCGTCTGCCGTTTGATTGATCGCTACTAGGGGGGAGGGGGGCTGTCTCTATATATATATACATATATTTGTTTTTGAGGGTGGAGGGAAATTTTTTTTTTTTTAATTGTTCAAATTTGTAATCTCGCGTTTTTCGTGTTATGCGTAATCGGCGTCGTCGCGATATTATACTCGTCGAGCTCGTGAATTAACAAAAACGTGATAACAGCCGCGTATTTATCGTTCGTGAAATATAATAACAGTCCTGAAAGATAATTTTTTCATTCACGAGTTTATATATATGTATATATATATATATATGTGTGTGATGTATTTTTTTTTATGGTGAATAAATATTTCAATTTTATTAATATTAGCCACGATCATATATGTAATATATTTTTATTTCCGGTGATTGTTTTTTTTTGCTGTGCTACCGTTTGCCAATGATTGTGTGTATGTGAACTGGTTTTTTTTTTTTTTTTTTTTTAATGAGATGCCGATCATATGGGCACAGTCTCATCCCGAGGTAACTCGGGGACCTTAGAAGTTTTTTTTTTCCTTTTTTTTTGTTTTCGAACCCTCGTCGTCTTTTGGGTCTTGAGGCACATCACGCTCCACTTCCTTCGAATCGCTTTGGTCCTTCCGATGTTTCGTGAATATTTCGCTAAACAGTTCTCTCTCTCTCTCTCTCGCTCTCCATCTCTTTATCTTTCTTTCTCTTTCTCTCTCTTTCTCTCTTTTCTTGCCTATTCTTCTTGGATCGTTTGCGAAATCCACGGGGGAATGGGCATCGAGGGTGTTATATCGTTGTAGCGCGATTTCGTCCCTCTCGTTTCACCAGACTCGGATCTCTCGTAATTCGAGACCTTCGTTCTCCCCCCCCCCCCCTTCCCACCCCGCCGCCCTAACGACAAAACGTTACCTCGATATAAAAATTTTTTCACGAGCGCGTTCTTTCCGACTTAATGTTCCGAGAATTCAAAAAAAAAAAAAATTAGCCCCCTCCCCCCCCCTAACGCTAAAATCGTTTCGATTTATCAAAAAAACATATTATATTCGTTGATTTTTGAAATTTTCGCGAAATTTCAGTTTTTCATGGTTTTTTTTTTATTATTGAAACGTAAAATTTCGTATTGTTTCATGGCTCCTTAGCCCGAGGCGTTGAAGGCAAAAAGAAAAAAAAAAAAAAACGAAAAAAAAATGTTGGAAGCCGAGGACAGTTCGGCGGTGCCGGACAGCACAACGAGGGAACAACGTTTGGGTTTTTCGCACGGCGAGGACGTTTTACTCCAGCACAAAGATGGAAAATATTATCTCGGCACGATCGTCGAGGTTGATCTCGCTCGCGAGAGATGCCTCGTCAAATTCTTGGACAACACTTCGTCGTGGTCGTCCGTCAAGGAGCTCACGAAACTTGCTATGCCGGACTGCGACGTAATGTGCGTATTGTGCAAAAAATCGCAATCAAAGACGGACAATGATATCGTCGTTTGCGACAAGTGCGGACGAGGCTATCATCAGCTGTGTCATCAGGTACGAAAAAAATTTGTCTTTTTTACTTAAGAAATTTCGTTTCGCCGTGTTTTAACAAATTTTGGAGAAGATGACGATGGACGGATAATCAATTTTACAAAATACGATCTCGATGACGGTGACTTTGTACTTTATTTTGTTATCGACTGTTGTTATATGCCGGAACGGTAATTATTTAATGGAGAAATCATAAGATAGGGGAAAAAAAGGTTCCCATCCGCAATATTCTTTTTCAAAATTCTCTCGGACAAAATCCCGCCTGGAAAAATTCCCCTCCCAATAATTATTATACGTTTATTAATTCAATCACAATTCTGGATTAATAAATTATTCATTTATTAACGCATTTAATCAAATAAATGATAAAAATGATGCTCTTCACTTGTATCGTTTCTATTTATTTATTTATTCAATTATTCGTTGATTTATTCCTTTCTTCATTTGTATCATTTCGTGTAACATGCAATTCGATTCAATACATAAAATTTCTCCTTAGAATACCAAAGGTGATTTTTGGTGGATTTTTTTTTTATAAGGAAAGAAACAAACGGACCTTTTTGAAAATTTTATTGTACTTTAACACACATTCGAAGAGTATAAATAAAAAATTTCTCAACCAATTGTCGCAAAATCGGGGAGTATTTGATTGACCATACAAGCGCGTCGCCGCTGGAGTCTCGAACCGGCGGGAAAGATGGTGCGCTTAATTCTTGTGTGGAACGCAAAAACCACAATTATTTTTAACTGATATATATTTTTATTGTCGATAAAATAAAAAATACGCAAAAAAAACCGTAAAATCATATTAATTTTCGAGCTTGAACGAAAAAGTGACGATTTTTACAATTTTTTTTTCCTCCGTGCAATAAAAATAGTATAAAATGACTTTTTTTTATGAATGTTTTTTAGTTCATTTAGGATGGTTTTTAATAATTTGGAGACTGAACTTTGGTTTTGGGTCGATAGGTCAAATAGTTTTTTTGCTATCACGCCCGCCAGTTCGAGACTCCAGCGGCGAGGCGCTTCCATGTTTAATTTAATAATCCACCATTTTGCGACAATTAGTTGATAAAATAATTTTTTTATACTCTTCAAATGTGCGTTAAAGTACAATAAAATTTTCAAGAAGGTCCGTTGTTTCTTTCCTTATAAAAAAAAATCACCAAAAATCACTATTTCCGAGCCTCAAATGAGCCCTGCCAAATTTCTGCGATGATTTATCCATTTTTAGAGCATCTGTGAAGGATTCCTTGTTCATAACTTTTCAATACTCGACGTATCATTCGTTTATAACAATCGGGCAAACGAGAGAAAAGTTGCAACTGAAATTTCAATATTTTTCTTTTTAAAGTATCCGATTTTTTTTTTTTTCCTCGAAAATCGAGGAAAAATTTTCTCAAAATAATTCGAGATAAGGAATTTTCGAAAAATTCAATTCTACAAAAAAAAATATAAAATCTTGAATGAATCTCTCCGGCATGAATCTTCAGAGTTCCAATGTTTGTCAATTTTTTTATAGAATTATTTTATCAAAGCAGCGAAAGTTATTTCAAAATGTACAACCGTCATGCGCCATACTTGTCGATACAATGTTAAATACACAATTGGGAGTATAAATGAAATTTTTTTATTTCAAAATCTTGTAGTTTAGGAAAAAACATTCAGTACGTATTTTTTATTTTTATATTTGAATCAAAATTGCCGTTAATATAAAAAATTGAAAAATATAACATTATGACGTCGCACATGTTACGCTATATCTATATATATCAAAATCCGTGAAATTAAATTGCCTATAACACGTGCATCTGTCATTTTTAATAAAAAAATAAAAAATACGTCCTCATTATTTTTACTTACTCTACATTATGCGCCCCAATGATTGAAAAAAAAAAAATTTCATTCATACTCCTAGCTATCGGAATATTCGTAAAGGGAGCTGCCATTTTTCCCGCACGATCGATCTTTCATAAATTCCTCTGGAATTTCATTGACATTATTTTGTCACAAATGATTAAGGACGAATTGTCGGCGAAAAAAAAAAAAAAACTCATAGTTCAATCATCCGGACACGTTGGACCGAACGATTGAATTTGATGCACGACCTTTTTTTTTGTATGCCTTTTTTTTTTTTTTTTTTTCTCTCATTTTTCAGCCACGAATATCGAAGGAGGATGGAGCTTCGGACGCTCACTGGATGTGCAAGAGATGCGTCGAGAGCCAGCCGAGAAGTCGGGAGCCAACCGAGCCAAAGAATTCCATGGTAAAGGCAAACATCAGGCGAGTCTGCAGCGGCAGAGATCAGCCTCAACCGCCACCCGAAGACACGACCAAATTACCCTACGACGTGAGTACAATAATCGAAAAAAAAAAAAAAAAAAACAAAAAAAAAAACAAAAAAAAAAACAAAACAAAAAACAAAAAACAAAAAAAGATTCAAAATCTCAAATAACACATTGTTGGGGGAAAAAAAAAATTGCATTATCGTTTTTTTTTTTTTTTTTCTTCCTCTTTTTATACACTCAGCCAGAGATGTTGAGCTGGGATGCGCATCATCGCGTTAACGCGGAGCAAATTTATTGCTACTGCGGTTTAAACGGCGAATGGTACACTCAGATGTTGCAATGCGCCCGTTGCAAGCAGTGGTTTCACGAAAAATGCGTCAGCTGCCTGACATATCCGCTCTACAGCGGCGACAGATTTTACGTTTTCGTATGCTCGATGTGCAATTACGGCAAAGAATTCGTCCGAAGATTGGAGCTCAAGTGGGTCGATCTTGTTCATCTTATGCTTTACAATCTCACCGTTTACAATGCCAAGAAGTATTACGATCTCGATACCGTGATAATACCTTACGCGAATGAAAATTGGAGCACGCTTCAATTGCCAACGAGGGTGAGATGAAAAATCATTTGTCCTAACAATAATTATTTATTCACAGCGCTTGTTTTTATTCCTCTCTTTTTGTGGCAGTCCCCAATTATTCTGCTGATTCACTTAAAAAACACAAAAGCTGAAAACTTGAGCTGCTCCGCTTTTTCATAACTTTCGTGGCTTTTCGTAAATTCTCGTTGTTTTTTTTTTCCAAAAACAAATTTTTCTTTATGAGAAAACAAAAATGAATTTTTTTTTCTCTCTCTCTCTCGTTAAAACAACCGTTGATTCGAGGATGAGCCGGTTAATTCGTTTCATAACGAAGAGCTCTCTTCGTCGTGGATTTTACGTGATAATATGGAATTTCAGGTACGCGACGTGACGCCGCAGATACGGAGAGAATCGATTCTCGCGATATTAACGAACAATCGAAATCGATTCAAGTGCGGACGCGAGATAAAGAAACGCACGACGATATGGGGCCTGAGGGTCAGACTACCGCCGCCCTGTCCGGTCGTCAATCTTCCGACGAGCGGTATCATCGACGATTCCGTGCTGCGACGATGCTGGGGCGCGAACAAAAGACTGCAATATCTACCGCTGCCCACGGGGTAAGTTGAAACAAAAATATCTAATTAAATAATTAATTAATCTAATTAATTAAAAACAAAATCTAACTAATTAAAAACAAAAAGTACATTCGAGTAAATTTAGTTAGCATTCCAATGAGACTAGTTTGATTGCGTTCGATTGAAAATTTAACCGAGTGCGAGGTGCGATGGCCTCGAGGCGTGGAAATCGATGATTGAATGATGATTCGTTGATTAAAAATTAATCATTATTAATTGTCAGAGCTGGGCGGTACTTCAAGTACCCCGGTACTTGCGATGTACTGGAAAAGTACAAAGTACTTTGAAAGTATGTCAAGTATTGTACTTAAATTTCCAAGTACTCGAGCTGTACTTCAAGTATTTTTACTTAAATTTTCGAGTACATGACATGATACTTAATATATTTGCAATTAAAATCTCAAGTACTTTCCTGTACTTCAAATACTTTTTCAAGTACTTTCATGCACTTTAAATACCCTTTCAAGTACTTTAATGCACTTCAAATACCTTTTCAAGTACTTTCACATACTTCGAATACTTTTTCAAGTACTTTCATGTACTTAAAATACTTTTTTCAAGCACTTTCATGCGCTTAAAATACCTTTTCAAGTACGTTCATGCACTTTAAATACGTTTTCAAGTACTTTAATGTACTTCAAATACATTTTCAAGTACTTTCATGCACTTTAAATACCCTTTCAAGTACTTTAATGTACCTCAAATACTTTTTAAAGTACTTTCACATACTTCTAATACTTTTTAAAGTACTTTCGTGTACTTCAAATACCTTTTTCAAGCACTTTCATGCGCTTCAAATACTTTTTCGAGTACTTTCATGCACTTTAAATACGTTTTCAAGTACTTTAATGTACTTCAAATACAATTTCGAGTACTTTCATGCACTTTCAATACCCTTTCAAGTACTTTAATGTACCTCAAATACTTTTTCAAGTACTTTCACATACTTCGAATACTTTTTCAAGTACTTTAATGTACTTCAAATACCCTTTTCAAGCACTTTCATGCACTTCGAATACTTTTCAAGTACTTTCATGCACTTTAAATACTTTTTCAAGTACTTTAATGTACTTCAAATACATTTTCAAGTACTTTCGTGTACTTCAAATACGTTTTCAAGTACGTTCACATACTTCGAATACTCTTTCAAGTACTTTAATGTACTTCAAATACATTTTCAAGTACTTTCGTGTACTTCAAATACGTTTTCAAGTACTTTCACATACTTCGAATACTTTTTCAAGTACTTTAATGTACTTCAAATAAGTTTTCAAGTACTTTCACGTACTTCGGTGCGAAAAATATCGATAAATGAGGCCGTTCATTCACGAATCTCACTCGGATCAGGTTATCCGGCATGACGAAATAAGGCTCCACGATAAATTTTAAGCGAATCGATTAACGCGTTTACAAGTTATGACAAAAAAAAAACGAATCTTCGCTTCCTGGGGTCATATCTTCTTCTGGAATTGACCGATCGAGCCCTTTTTTTTCTATTCTTCACATTTCAAAATGCTCTTTCGTTTGGTGCCAGTGGGCACGTGATTTGGCATCGGCCACTACCATTTCGCGGGGTGTTCGCACAATCTCGATTTCCACACCTCGACGCGATTGCCTCGTACTCGGCCAATTTTTAACCTATCCCAATCAAACTAGTCTTATTCAAAAGTTAACTAAATTTACTCGAATTAATTTTTTTTGGTTTTTTCGAAATCGGCCAAAGTTTCGCCAAAATCGGCCAAATAAACTTGGTCCCGCTTCAAATGACTCGTCTCTTGGGATTATCGATTCGTAGATTTCCATTTATCGTCCATTCCGACCCGAGAATTCTCCATTTATGTCGAAATTTACTTAATATCGATAAGTTGAAAAAAAAAAAAAACAAATCAACTAAATCGAAATGTTTGTCGACAAAAAGTTGTGTGAACGAATATTGAAATTCGATTAAAAAAAAAAAACAATATATGAATATTTCACTCCCTCCCCCCGATAGATGTGCCAGAGCTTTTTTATAAGAATTACCGATATCCCAATAATTCGGAAATGAATTAAAATGCAAGCGCTTTTACAAAGTATCTCTCACCATTTTAGACGAACCGCGATATGCTCGTAATTTTCAGGTAAAAAAAATTGTTTCAACGAACCCAAGAAAAAAAAAAGTTACCCCCGAAAAACTACAATAATAGAGTATAAAATTGTATCACAATGATAACGATTTTTTTTCCCTGTCGATCCTAAAATCTCTCGATGATCCAAGACCTCGATAATATTTTAATTTCATTCGTGGACGTTTTGCAGTCCCGTGTGCTTGCCGGAAAACGTAAAACAGCTAAACGCACCGGCGGAAAATGTTGAGATATCGGTTAATCCGTCGGACGTTGTGATGCGCGGTACGATATATCAGAATAATACGGAATCCGAGCAGAGATCATGCCCGAGTCTGAGCTCTCAGGCGCCAACGGCGCAAGCCCTGCGCGAAAGGTGAGTTCCTCTTCTTTTTTTTTTTTTTTTTTTTTTTTTTTTTTTTTTTTTTTTTTCATTCTCAACGTCCGAGATTTCCGGATCGAACGTTAAAGGACGAAAAAAAAAAAAAAAAGAAACACTCGTAATTTTTTTTTGTTTTAAACGTAAGAATGCTAATTCTCGTGCTTCATCGCGCGTCAGGTACAGCGGTGGGGGGTTCGTCAAAAAATCATTTCCCTTCCCGAAGCTCAGCCTGCAAAGAAGAAGACGACTGCTCGCGCTGGGAAGTTCGCGCGAGCGAATGCTCCGAAAGCACAAAAAACGAGAGAAGGGCTGCGTCGTTGAGAATACAATTGTGAAATCGCAGTCGCAGAGCGTCAGAGAGGCGAGATATCGAAAAGCTCGTAAACTTTTGAAAAACGCGATAGCGAAGGTAAGCGTGCGTCGATTGCTCATTTTTTTTTTTTTTAATTACAATTATTGATCTAACTTTGCTAGAAAAAAAAATTCACATTCAACTCGCATTAATTTCATCGTTGATCCGCCAATTTCATTAATTTTTTTCCCCCGATCATTCCGATTCGGAGAATTTAATGAAAAATTTGTCACGTTTTTTTTTTAAATAACGCTTTTCGTTTGACCTCCGAGGATATGTTAATTCCGAAAGACGAAATTGGCAAATATGGTCGTTGACGAACCTTGAAATTTTACAGTCACAAACTTGTCGTTTCTCTGAAGCGCACAGATTCAAAAAAATAAGAAAAAAAAAAAAATAAGACCAGGGTGGCCATGGTCAGGGAAAATCGGGAAAGCCTAGAAATGTCACGGAATTTTGAATTGTTCGGGGAAACAGGGAAAAATTTTTGAATTACAAAAATTAAAATTCGAACTCTTCGGTCAACTGGGATGAGCGGTGATTGTTCTTAAAAATTTTGATTTACATTCGCATCGAGGCACTTTCGTTGACTTGAAATATTTTTCTTACTTTTTTTTGACTTTTGTTTTTTGACGTCTTCATATCGAATTTTTGGGCTTCAGGAAAACATTCGATCAGATTCATAATCAGCGAAAAATTTCTGATCGCCTGGAGCCTTAAAATAGTGATAAAAATGAAAAAAGAAATTTCTCCAATTTTTTCCCCAATTTTTCGAAAACCTGAAAATATCGAAATTTCAAATGCCCCATAACTTTGCTCCAGATTTACGTATTTGAGCTTATCGGGGGTGTTTTGAAAAGCCCAGAAGTCGACTCGGAGAATTCCGTTTGATTCGTTCCGTGATCTTAATTTTTTTTGTATCCAAAGGAGCACTTTGAAAATCGACGAATTTGAGTCCAAAGGAAAAATTAACAAAAATCGATTGTTCTACTTTGAAAATTTGTAAAAAAATCGAAAAGAAATCTTAGCTCGATGAACCAGGCGTTATTTTAAAGCTGAAACGATTGTGCAGAGAATGAGCACTGAGCGGAATTTCATCCCCTTCGGAAAGAAAAGTTACAGCGATTCTAGTAAACGAATTTATTATTTTATTAAATTTCATAAAGGACCCTATATCCATTTAAATCCATTTCAAAACGTTAACAACTTTTTGTTTTCCCAAAAATTAAAATAACATTACATCAGATAAAGTTTAATTAAAATCGGTTTATACAAATTTTGAATAAATCACTATTTTTCCTGATATCAATAAATAAAAAATCAAATTTAGGAACAAAAATCGTGACAAAAAAAATGATTTTTTCGTCGTGTTTAACAATTTTTTTCACTCAAACGTTCGTCAACTTCCTTCCCAAATGCACCCCCGCATTTGCGATGCTCATACAAGCGTGCCTTGATTCTTTTACACGGTGGCATTGGCAAGATCATTACACAATGTAGCGATATATATTATATTATATATATTATATATTAGGGTGGTCCTTATTTTGGTCATTTTAGAATTTCGATTGCATCCTCTCGTAGAAGGGTTTCAAATAATTAAAAACAAATATCCCCAAAATTTGAAATTTTTATCTGAATATTAACACATGCCCCAGAGCTCCGGAAGTTTCCCTGTTTGATTAACATTACGTTTTTACTGAACTTCATTCAAAAATCTGCCACACCGACAGTAAGTACGAGAAAAATCTAATTCCGGTTGGAATCTCTTTTCAGGAATCCCGATATTATTTTATCGAATTTTGAGAAATTTAAAATTCAAAATGGCGGACCCAAAATGGCGGCTTTAAAATTTCGAAAATGCTCAAATCCACTCAAGGGTCAGCTTGAAAAGGTTTTGGGGGTCCCTGATGTCAAATTTTGTGTCGAAAATATGAAATTCAAAATGGCGGACCCACAATTACGGCTGTAAATGTTTTTTACCTCCTGATTTTCAAATTATTCATTGTTGTTTGTCATAGTTATATTTTGAATGAATTAAAATGATTGATCCGATTCATTCATTCAATGATGAATGTTGTACTCAAATTCATCGCTGGCGAATGAAGCTTTGTCTTTAACAATCGATTTTAATTGTCTCTGAAAAAAAAAAGAAATAATAATAATTTCAAGAAACAATTGTGAGTGACAATTTTTCAGATGGAATGCGTGTCAAGGCTAAGCTCTGTGATTCTTGATAAGTAATTCATTTTTTTCTTGATCATAGAAAATATCTGGTGTTAAACTATGGGTTTCAATCAAAGTGATTTTTTTACAGCTGCCATTTTGGGTCCACCATTTTGAATTCCATATTTTCGACACAAAATTTAACATCAGCGACCCCCAAAACCTTTTCAAGCTGACCCTTGAGTGGATTTCAGCATTTTCGAAATTTTAAAGCCGCACATTTTGAATTTTAAATTTCTCAAAATTCGATAAAATAATATCGGGATTCCCGAAGAGATTCCCAACCGGGATTAGATTTTTCTCGTACTTATTGTCGGTGTGGCAGATTTTTTAATCAAGTTCAGTAAAAACGTAATGTTAATCAAATAGGGAAACTTCCGGAGCTCTGGCTCATGCGTTAATATTCGGATAAAAATTTCAAATTTTGGGGATATTTGTTTTTAATTATTTGAAACCCTTCTACGAGAGGATGCAATCAAAATTCGAAAATGACCAAAATAAGGACCACTCTATTATATATATTCCAAAGCCAGTTCTGTCGGGTTGGAAAAAAAATATATATATATATATTATAAGTTATAAATTATTTTTTCCTCGAAAACTCAGAGAAAAGTCAGTTAAATTTTTGTTTTGTTTCGTGGCCACCCTGCAAGAGTCGCCCCCCCCCCCCCAATCCGTTAAAGAAGGGCTGTCGATTCTCCGTAAAAATCCTCGAAATACACGAAACCAGAATAAACGAGAGCCACGTGTTTATTCGTTTCAAAATTTTCCTTTTTTTTTTTTTTTCCCCTCCCCTTCAAATTTCCACGACAGAGCAAAACGCGAAGTCCCGAAGTGACGGATCTGCCGCCAACGCCGCCGACCTCGGTCTCGGGTCCGCCGACACCGCCGGCAACCGTCGCGGCAATGTCGGATCTATCGGTGCCGAGTTCCGTCGATCTCGCCGTTGCGTTGCCACCGTCGACGACACCGGCCGACACGAGCGGCGACGAGACGAGCTCGCGCGGTACCCTCGACTCGTTCATACCACCGCCGAAGGATTTCGAGGGCAAGAACAATCCGTTTCGAAATCTCAGCGAGCTACTCGGCGCACCGAGCAACGCTCCGAGCAATCCATCGAGCAACAGCGCAACGCCGATATCCTATAATCACAGTCCGATAACGTTACCGTTGCCTCTCACACCGGTAATATCGCAGCCGCCGATCGTTCGTCCGGCGAAGCGTCAATTATCGGAAAAGGACATAATCGTCGATCGAAATGGTCAGGTTAAACGACGACGTCAGCATCGTCGCGGTCGTCCACCGCAGCAACAACAACAACAGCAGCAGCAACAATCGAAGAAGCAACGATCGATTTATCAAGCAACGGCGAGCAAAACTGCTGCGATCTTGCCGGCACGTAACAGCGAAGTAAAAAATGATTTCGTACGAAATTTGCGCAGTTCGTTCAGCAATATTACGAGCAGCGGTGCTAGCAGTCAAATTGGCAATTGCGTCGATTATGCGCTCAACGGTAGACGCCTGAGACAGCGCCAGTCAAACGAAAAACTATCGCCACCGGATTTACAACAGCAGCAGCAGCAGTCGCAGTCGCAGCAGCAGTCGTCGCAGCAGCAGAATCCGCAAACGACCAAGAAGATCGGAAGTTTGCCAAATTCGCCAAAGTGTTCACCGATAAAGCAAAATGCTCCCGATATATCGATGGACGATCTGAAATCTTCCGTAAATATGTATTTCGGTGCGGCTAATAGAATAGCATCGGGTGAAAAATTTGTCGTTCGGGCCAAGAGAATAGGCCCGAACTGTCAGATGCAGTATCTCATCGAGTGGGAAGGCCCGAACACCTAACGCTTGTACGCATTGATATTCTTGATTCGTGTCGCGGACGGGGAAGGAAAAATGAGAAACGAAAAATTCCAAGAATTTACGATTCTTCTCGCTTACGAGATTATTGATTATTAGGAGAGAGAGAGAGAGAGAGAAAGTCGACTTATCGATTGTCTTTCCCTTTTTTTTTTGCTCGTGGATTTTGCCCAATTTGTTCGTTCGACGATACAAATAAAAAGCGAGATCGGTTACATGCGCGTTTTTTTTTTTTTTTTTTTTTTTTTTTTTCCAAATAACCGCTAAAGCTCCGATGATTTTTTTTACGAGCTTGTCGACGGTTACGCGAAAATTAGATTTTCGAGCGATTCGAAAGATAAAGAATTGTTTTGTTTTTTTTTTAATCGTCCGCCAGGGTTCGTTGCCGGCCGATGAATTTTTTTTTCTCTCCTCGATCTTAGCTCGCGACGGTCGGGCCACGGGGCACGCGTTTGAAACTTCGACGATCCGAAATTGGGAGAATTTTGGTTTTCCCATCGAATTCGATAGCTCTGAGGCTTGAAATTGAAATTTTCCTCCCCCGAGCGCGCGCGCGCGCTGAAATTTTGTTTGAAAAAAAGAAGAAATTCTTTCCGTGGTGTCCGATTAATTTTCGAATTAATTTCCGATTAATGTCCGGAAAAAAAAAAAGAAAAACACGAGTTTCGACGAAAGCGCGAACGAAGTAAAAATTTTTTTTCCATTGTTCGGCCGAAAAGTGATATAAATTTTTTTCTTTTGGGCTCCAACGCAAAATCGCATGCGTCGTAAATTTTTCTCGAAACAAACTTTCGTGCGCAAATGCGAGGAAAAAAAAAAATTTTTAGTCTTACTCGCGATCGTCGAAGGATCGACGATGTGAAATTTTGTCCCTCGGGTCACTCGCGAAGGAAATAAAAGCAAAATTTTCGTCAATTTGTCTTCTTTTTATTTTTTATTTTCTTCAATATCAACAAACCGTACGCGCGTGTTTTTTTTTTTTTTCCCCCTCGTATGTAAATAAATGTAATTATTAGTGACTTATACACAAAGCCAGTGAACACGCGAAGCCGCGTCTCGTCGGAGTAAACGGGAAATTTTTTTTTTTTTCCCCGTTCGAACGGAAGACTTTTTGTTTTTTTTATTTTTATTTTTTCGTTTCTTTTCGATGAAAAATTGGAACGTGCGCATAGAGGCATTGCAAATTGATTCGTTCGGGTGGTGAAAATTAAGTACGACGCGTGAAGCGTGAAAATTCGTATATCGGAGCGAGAAATTTATATCGGACTATGACTCGATTATTGTCACGCTGAAAATCGAAGTTTACGACAAAAGTACGAAAAAAATTGTTCGTAATAATGAAGGAAAAGAGGGGGAAAAAAAAAAAATAATAATAATATTGAAAACAAGGACTAGCCCTGCAGAGGTTATTTTTTCAATAAAATTCTAGCCGTTAGTACTTTGCTTGAGCGTCTTTTGCAATCTTTCCCATGAATATTTGCGATCTTTCTCTCTCTCTCTCCATCAACGAGATGATCACGATTATTCGGCTGTGGGATTTTTGGATTTGCTCGGATTAAAAATACAAAAAACAAAAAGGACTAAAAGATGAAAATACTTGTTTCGTATATCGCGTTTGAAGATGAGAGAAAAAAAAAAACACAAATATAATCATCTCGGGGACTCGGATTGATCCGTTCGACGCGATTTAAAACGATCCTCGGTCGTTGTGAAATACGAATAATTGTCCAAAATGGCGCGTTTGTGAATTTACGGAATTACAAAAAAAAAATGAAAAAAAAAAAAAAAAGTAAAACGAAAATCCATCCGACGATGGAAAGTGCTTTGTTCGATTCGTGCAACGTGTACAAAAAGAAAGAAAAAAAAACAAACAAACAAACAAACAAACAAACAAAAAAGAGGGTGACAAAGATGCGTATATTTTTTTGAAATAATCCGTAAGTCGAATCGGTATGATCCCTTGAGATTGATATGTCTCTGGATCTGCTGGCTAAGGAACTTTTTTTTTATCGAAAAATCGAGGATCGTCTTGGAAAAAAAAAAGAGAAAACAAAAAAAAATAAAAGAAAATAAAAACATGGTGATAATAAATACGAATGATTCGAGGATGAGCGATTCGTGTGAACGACACACGTTAAGTCTCACGCCCAAGAGCTTATTAGAAAATTTATAGGAGTTTTACTTTCGTCAAAATTGCATTATTAGGCGATATTAATATTATTATTATTATTTCACGTCGATGTCGATCCTCTCGATCGAAGCAACTGCGGGGAAACTCGCGTGATTCATTTTCCCCCAAATGTACAGTACACATGTTTAGATGCGTCGTTTCACAGCTATTTGTCTTTTACTTACGATTTTCACACACAAAAGTCAGAACGACGTCTTAAAGTCGTTAGTTTCATCGGGGACGACTTTAACCCTTTTTGTCATAGTGTGCATCTGAGATGCACAACCTATCAACCAAGCTAATTATTTTAACAATTCATGTGCTGCATGAATAAGTATAACAAATTTGCTATCGTTGGATTCCTCAGATGTTTCTCCAACTATAAAGTACACTTTTGAAATTTTTAAATAAACAATTTGATTGTTATTAACTACTCTGCATAAAAAAATAGGCATTTTTTGAGAATAAATTCGTTTCTGACAAATTTTTATTACGAAAGTATGCTCAAAAATAACTGTCTCAGTAATTTTCAGGTCGCTGATAACAAATTCAAAGTCAAAAACAGAAAATTCAAAATGGCGGATCCAATATGGCGAAATAAATTTTCAAAAATTAACGAATCAGCGTGAAACATGTCCCATAGGGGTTTTTGGGGTCGCTGATTACGAATTCGAAGTCAAAAATACAAAATTCAAAATGGCGGAACCCAATCTTTAAAAATTGACGAATCAGCGTGAAAAACATGTTCTATAGGGGTTTTTGGGGTCGTTGATTTCGAATTTCAAAAATCTGATGCCAGATTCGTAATCAGCGACCCCAAAAACCCCCAAGTACAGACTATCGGAAAAATTGGTACCATTCTTCGATTTGACGTCGGCCTATATTGGATCCGCCATTTTGAATTTTGTATTTTTGACTTCGAAATCGTAATCAGCGACATCGAAAACCCTCAAATAGCGTATACTTTCATACACAAATATTTGCGAGAGAAAAACGTGACACAAAGGGTTAAAATGTCTATCTGACTTTCATGCTGTCCGGGCAGTCTGGGATTTTGGTTCATAATTTTTTTCTCTTCTCTTTATTACAGCTATTTTACGATTATCATGGATTCTCAATCATTTTTTTCAAACAAAAATTTCGATCAAACGATAAATTGGGGGGAAAAAAAAATTAAAAAATTCGCCGAACAATTCAAAAGCCATTCCAGGAGACGCTTGCTTCTATTTTTGTAAATTTATTTCAAACTCGAATTCCGGATGAATCGAATTAAAAAAAAAAAAGAATAATAAAAAAAAAGAACTACGAGAATCAGGAAAGGATCGTAATTTTTTTTTTACAAATAGCCGCGCGTGTACTCGTTTCCAAAAAAAAAAAAAAAAAAAAAAACAAAAAACGGGGATAATCCGATTTTGTTTTGCTCACATACAATCGAATCTCCGCGCAGCTTCGAGGAAATCGAAAATTAATTTACATCTTTCAATTCGGCCATCTTTACAATGGTCATTCGGGGCTGAAAAAAAATAACAAAAAACTAATATAGTATTTCTTTATTTTATGCTTGTGGCACAAAGATTCATACGCTTCCCTCATTTTGTTTTTTCGATCTCTCGAACGTGAATTGACAAAAAGAAACATTCTCTCTCGGGCCCGTCTGAGGTAATATGCTCTAATTTATTCGAAAAAATTGCGGGAGGGAAAAACAAAAATAGACGCTCTACGACAGTCTCACGACGATTCTCGCTTTTATGAATAGCGCCGCTCGAAAAAAAAAAAAACCGAAAATATCGTATGCGTGAAAGTTCGTTTATGCGTGCGTGTGTGTGTGTGTGTATGTTTGCGCGTCGCTAAACTAGTACAATTAGTTGATTTTTTTATTTTTTTTTTCTCGATAAAAGACGAGATATCGCATTGGCATTTAAGATCAATAATTTCGATTGATTTTTTTTTTTTTTCGTTTTTTTTGTCTTCGTATATCTCTACGAGAGTTCCAAGTGATATTGAGAGATGAAAAAGCGAGAAACGAACACTGCCAAAACTCCTAATTTATATAAAATATCGAAACTTAAATGAAATTATTAGCTCATTTGCCCCGTTCATCGATCAATCGTCAAATTCCATGTTTTTCTTTACTTTAATTCTCATCGCCACTTTACGGGGCTTTGTTTTTATTTTTTTTATTTTTTCTTCTTTTTTTTTTCTCAAATAATTCACGAAGAATTAGGCGTATCTCTCGATCATAAAGAATTTCGATTATCATGACTGAATTTTAATATGCGATAGTACGACGATTAACATATATGTATACATATGTGCGTGTGTGTATATATATATTTAAGGAGAATCGAGAAAACGCGATTCTGAAATTTTCAGTTCTTTGTCGAAAAAAAAAAGAGAAAAATAAAATTTTATTACCGCCTCGTCGTCGTCGTCGATGAAATTCGTCAAGCTTCAAAATTAAATTCGCGAAAAAAAAGAAATCTTTTCATACCAGTGTACTCGTCCAAAATTTTTGGAAAATCCTCGATATTGCGTTTTTTTCAATGATTTTCATGAAATCATTGAAATAAAATCGGTTTTAAAAAACCGCATGAGAATCGTATTCTTTTTTTATCGTCCTAATGAGTTTGGAGCTCAAAAATTGCGATTTTGCAAAAAAAAACTTGGTTATCGATGCCGCAGTCTTAAATTTTAACGCACAGGGTGCGACATTTTTTTTTTTTTAAGTGAAAAACCAGAAAACGAGCCAAGTGGAACTGGAAATTTCAAAATTGTTTTTTTTTTTTTTGAGTAGCCTAAAAAAAAAGATGAATATATATATATATATATATATATATATATATATATATATATATATACATACATTTGCGTATTGAATATATTGAGCGATTTTCGATCGTCTAACGCGTCGGAAAACAATTTAAGAGTGAAATTGTAACTGTACAATGAATTACTGCCAGTACCGTATGTAAATATTTCCTCTTTTTCATTAATTATAAAAGAAAAAAATGTATTCAAGTTATAAACATATATATATATACATATATATATATTCATTTATTTATTTATATATATGTATGTTTGTAACAAAATGTCGTGAGACTTTAGGAGCCGAGAGCGTAAAAACACCAAGTGACAAAAAAAAATATATATATATCCTAGTAAGTTGATAGGGTGAAAAAGAAATGTTAAGAGCTAGAAAAAAAAAAAAAGAAAAATTGAATAGTCAACCGGGGTACGAAGGCTCAGAGTGCGCTTCCAGTGGACGATTATGTTTTTGGCGACGCTTTGTCACTGCCCAACGAAAATATTCAAAAAAAAAAACAAGAAAAAAAAAACGAAAGAGCAAAAAGCCTCGAATTTTCCGAATTTTATTTTTCATTGTCGTTACGTCGACGTGTTTCAAAAAAAATTTTTTTTTTCTTCGATACTACTTATAAATATAATTTAATGTAAAACACGTATACGAAGTTGGGAATATGCAACTCGCGACGAACTCTCGCGACATTTATCCGAATTATTGTGAATATATATACAATTTTTTTTTCTCGTCGACGAGCAAATTATTAACAAACTTGTCGTCTCGTGAAATTTTGTGTAATATAAATTTGGCTGAAAAAGCGGCAGATAAAACGGCTTTTTTTTCTTCTCTCTAATCTCCACATTGATTGTGATGCGGTCTTTCGTCGATAATCTCAGCGAGTAATTTTTATTTCTCCACCGATTTCTGTAGAAAAAAAAAAATTGATCAAAATCTTGTACATAAAAGTCAATCTTTGTCCGAAAATCGATCTAACCCTCGCAGCTCTGACGATGAATGAAAAAAGAGGGGAAAAAAAATGAAAAATCGAAAATCGAGTCAAATGCATCGTAGATTATCGCTGTAGACGACGAGAAGCGTGTACTATTATCGTTTCTTCCCGAAAATTCGGCAACGTTGACCAAATGAATTGTACAAAGTGTTATAAGCGACGAAAAAAAATTTTTTTTTTTCTTCTCAATATCGATTATGTGAAAAAAAAACCTCTGTTGGAGCGATATATTGTCATAGACGAGCATTTTAATCGTCCGCTGTATCGACGACGATGACGACTATGAGAACGAATATCGAAGAAAAGAATAACCATCTTGTTATTTTGAAAAAAAAGCATTATTTTCTTTTTTTTTTCTCTTATAATTCATTTGTCATGAATTATATTTCATCAGTTGTGTTCTCCATAATTCGAATGATTATTTATTGTTTTAATTTCTCGTGCAATGCACGAAAACCAAAATTACAAAATATTTTGTAGCATGCAGCGTTGCATTTTTTTTTCTCCATGCAATGTCAAGTGAGAAATAAAATCACAGCGGGAAGAGTAAATATATTGAAAAAAGATAATACTTCAAGACACTTTGCAGAGTTGGACAGCAAAAATTACTCCGGTAATTGTAATTTTTTTTGTTCTCATTTTTCGTTAACGATTACTCGCAATAATCGTATTTTAATTTTGTTAATCACAATTGCTCGGAGCAATCGTGTGATTCGTAATTTTTTTTCCCACACAATATTGGCCAGCTCGTATGAAATAATTGATATAAATAAAAAAAAAGAAAAAGATAAAAAAATCAATGCATTTTTTCAAAAGTAATCGAATGGTTCCCCATATCTTTCCCCGTCTCTGTCAAAGAATTAACAAGCCTCTGTGGCATGGATAAAGCTCATCGAGATAACGAGACGAACATTTATATGTTTATATAATGTAGATTGTTAGTTTTCACTCGTATAATTATATTTACGAAGTAAGACTATAATTTGTTTTTTTCTTTTTTTTTTTTTGAATAAGCACCTCTGTCGACGATCCTTGATTCGTTCGACTGGGGGGAAAAAAAGGAAAGAAAAAAAAAGAATTATCGTTGAAAAACCTCTTCGAAATAGCTCCCGGAAGTCGTGCTTCGCATTCAATGTTATTAATTGTATTCAGCTTGTGTAAAGAGACTGATAAAATTTCTCATTTTCATCGAATATCATTATATCATTTATTATTATTATTATTATTATTAATATTTAACGTTGCGTCAGTGATCGTGAAAAAAATGATATTTCATTTTTTTTGTTTGTTTTTGGTAACTCGAATCGATCTTGCAAATATTCCACGAAACTGCCACGAATTCTAGTTTCAAACGTCCCTTGTCCCACTTGTGGGTATCAGGATTTAATTTTTTTTTTTTTTTCCCTTTGATTTTACCAGTATGCATTGAATGTTAAGTTTTTCACGTGATTATTATTTCATTAATTAATGGGAGGGTTGAGCGAGAAGATACGAGTTACGACGATGAATTAGATAATTAATTATAGGTGTACGTAATTGATTCTTTGACGCGTTGAAGAATTGGAAAAAAAAAAGAAAAGAGAGCGAATTGAAAGCAAAGGAAAGAAAAAATTCGATGAATTCGGGCGAAAATAAAAAAAAGAAAGAACAAAAGAAAGAAAAAACCCTGGAAATGGATGAAAAAGTTGTGAAATTTTTGGGGATGAAAATTTAACAGTTGACTGTCATGTAAATATTGTAACGAGATAACATTCGTCGTTAACGTGTATACCGTTCATTGCGTTATGAATTATTGCTGTAAAAGCGATTGAGTACGTGTGCGTGTGCGTGTTAATTAAGTAAGAGAGATTGAGCGTATCTGTGAACAAATTTGTTCAAGAGTCCAAGCCTTGGACAATCTAAGACTCGAGCCCCATTGGCGATTTGTATAGTTAGCACAAGAATGATTAAAAAAAAAAAAAAAAAACGAATAAATTCAATTTTTCGGTACGATTAAAATAAATTAAAAGAAAAAAATAATTATAATATTGGAAATTAAAGAGCAACGGAACGAGTTCCTCTTTTCGCTTATTTCCATTGGTATTCCCTGGGCTTGAACGGTGGAACAAAGATTTTTTTTTACCCCCTTTTTTTCTAGAATGTATGAATAATTGTTAGGTATGAGAGATCAACGAGTTTTTCTTGATCCACGGCATACGATGAGTCGTCGAATATCGAACGAAAGGGATTGAGTGTGAGAATTTTCGTAGACGGTTATGAGAAAAAAAAAAGATTTCAATTATCGAACATTATCTTGATGGACACAATGAATTTGTGAAAATTTTCCTTCTTGTAGGGCCCCCCTCCGATGCCAATAATTTTCTTCTATCCGCAAAGTGTGCATCCGAACGAAAGTATGTAACATTTTTTTTTACATACTTTTTTTTCTTTTTTTTTTTTTACATTAAAACTCATGAACGTTTGTGAGTAATCTGTGCGATTCGACACGAAGGAAACGAGGATAGTAACGATAGATCTTAATTATTACGATGATTGGTGTGATGACTGTAAAATATTCGTACGATTTTTTTTTTTCTCGAATGATAATAAATGCAAAGGCTGTATCATTCCATTATCAGTTAATCTTTTTTTTTTTAATAATATTTCTTTTATTTCCTTTTGCCAAAGTTTATCCTTCTGTTTCATCAATATTACTCGCAGTCTCTCCTATATATATATATGACTATTGGATGATGAAGAATATGCACATATCCGTTGAATAAAAAGAAAATTGAGATTGAGAATCAAGTTTTGTATCCTTTTTTTTAGTTCTGACGAAATAAATACGTGACTAACGTTTCATGAAATTTCCTATGAAAATAACTAAATAAATAAAGCTCCTACACTTTAATCAAACGAATTTCGACCTCAAAAATGACAACCAACTTTTAGAATTTTTTTTTTAATTGCCAGAGTTCTTTCTCTTGACACTTTTTTTTTTGAGTAAAAATTCATACTACCGGAAAGTGAGGTTAAAAAAAAATAGCAACTGCACACCCTGGTAAGTATTTTTCAAGTATAATTTCCATTGAAAGAAAAAAAATTCTTTATTTAAAATTTCAAGCCAATGCTCGACTAAAAAAACAACCCTCAAGTACCCAAAATTCGTGCTTGACTCAAAGGACTTGTGTACCTTGAGCAATTTTTTTTTTTTTATCAAATTTCAATCATTCTCAGATATTCGTCCAAAACAAAAGTTTCACTGGCTCCAATGAATTTTCGCTCGTATACTTTTGTGAAACGAAATTACGTAAATTATTGAAAGGTATCGAATGACGGACAAGATTACAATTATTTTTAGCTTTTTATTTTTATTCTTTTTATTGCTATAATACAATTTGATTGTTGTGTAAAATCTGTCGAAATATACTAGAAGTATCTATGCTTACATCATTAGAGAATGAAAAAAAAAAAAAACAAAAAAAAAAAGAAAATACGTGGAAGCATAGCTCAGTAGAACAGAACAACAACCCTATCGTGAATGTTAGATTATCTTTATCATTACATCTCTGTTTTTTTTTTTCTTTAGACATAACTTATATATATATATTTATATATATATATATATATATATATATAGAAGAAAAATATGGGTAAGGAAATTTTGGTGGGTGTAGAGATGAGGCTGGAGAAATAGGAAAAAAAAATGTATAGGATCAAACGTATCTTTAGATTCCTTATAGCATAGTTAATACTAATAAAACTCAGTACTTTTTACAAGTTACAAGGAATAACAAATTCTATTATCATAATCGGAGTTGTTTTTTTTTTCACTTATAAATTCTACGGTTGTTTCCCTTTGTTTTTTCCAATTTTTTATTTCAATACAGGGCGATTGGTCCAGAGAGAAAGAGAGCGAGAGCAAAGAGTGAACCTTTCGAAAAATAGAATGAATCGCTATTCTTCTTTTTTTTCTTCTTCTTTTACGTACACACTTTCTATTAATTCAAATTCATTTTTGAAAAAATATATTTCTTTTCCGTTTCAAAATTTCTATAATTATCGTTTGTATGCAAAAAAAGAAAACTGTACCCGATTTTAATTTCAGCTAGAAAAATAATTTCTATTATCTCACTGGTGTCGAATTTCGAGTTTGTCTTTGTTTCTTTTTTTTGTTTTGTTTTTTTCTTTCCTCAGAGTCTAGCGCGCCTCGACTCTTGGCAGTGGTCTCTTGATCGATGAGCAAAAAAAAAAAAAATATATATATATATATGATCGAACGAACTGTTATTCAGAGATTTACGTCGAAAAGATAATTGCATTGCACGTATCGTTCGACAACATTGAAGATTGGTAAAATTTTCCAACTTCAGATATGCAACGCCAGATTGCGCGGGGGAAAAAAAAAGTTGATTTTTTTTCTTCTTTCGTTTTTTGACCTGAAATGAAGTTCTCTAGAGAGAGAGAGAGAGAGAGAGAGAGCTGTGTAGCTGAAATTCTGAAAGGTCGCTTGAGCGAGTTTTGTACTTTCAATTTCGATTATATTAATTATTTTCAAAACTCCAATATTGTGCATAAAAAAATTATAGGCAGGAATTTTACGAAACACCTTGAGATGCTGGCAAAATATGCTTCTCAATCGTAAAATTTTGTATCAAACATTGGTATTGTTTATTATAAATGGGGTCCCTACCTCAAAAAGTCTTTGAAAATTACGGTAAAAGAAATTCAGAGTTTTGGAAATAATTAATGAATCTGGAAATAATTAATAAAGATGAAACCTCGAGAGGTCTCTGAATTACAAACAAACAAAAAATTCAGCAAGTTACACTTCGTTATGCTGAAAAATTTTTTCTATTCGTGATTTGTTTTTTTTTTTTCCATATCATTTGGAGTTTTGGAAATAATTTAATAAATCAATGTTGAAAGTGCACGAAACTAGAACACTCCTCAGCGAATTTTTACAATTTTCCTACAAACAATTTCTCTTTCATACAAAACTTCATTGCGGGTCGAAAACTTAAGTTTCATGTCCTCTGGCACAATCCCGCGGACAGCACAAAAGTCAGAAAAATGTCTTTCTGACTTTTGTGCGCTGTCTGGGATGGTAAAAGAAAAATCAAACTTTTTTTTTTTTTACACAATCTGCCGCATATATATATAAATATATAAGGAAATCAGGCGTTAAATTTCGTGCTATCTTGAAGCTAAAAAATATCTTCATTGCATCACTGTGTGTGAGAAACCCAGTATTGCATCAAGAATAATATCCGCAATTATCCCTCAACAAAAAAATCACACCGCATATATATATATATATATATATATATATATATATATCGTTATGAATAATATTATATAAAAAAACATGATTATTGTACGTTGATCATCTTACAAAATTATCAATAATCAATTGTCTTTTCCGTCTATGATCTAAACTTACGAGCTATATATATGTAAAAAAAAAAAAAATTATGTAAAAACAGTTTGTACAAAAATCGAGAGAAAAGATATATAAAAAAAAAAGTACTCGACAGTGCATTTTAGGATGAGAGTAGTAAGAACGAAGAAGTTATTTACAATAATTCTCGAGTGGTGAGATGAAAGAAAAAAATTATTTAAAATAAAAAAAAAACTGTTGTTCTTCCCCCCCCCCCTCTCCTGCCCCCTTATGGGGTGTCGTGAGATACCTAAGCGAAAAAAAAAAAGAAAAGCTCAAGTCTTCGTCGATCTCAATAAATCTGTACGATAATCTCGTTTGCTCTAATTGATATATATATATATATACTTTTTCTTTCATTATTTTTATTTGTTTTTTTTTTTTTTTTACTTTTATTGCAAGCCCAGTCGAAATCACATCTGCACAGTCGATAAGATCTTTTCTCTCGCAACAATCTACGTGAATTATATCGATTTTACGTGTACGGCGGTCACTTTATCGCTCTCTCGCTTCTTATTGTTTTTTTTTAACTTATGTGTATATATATATATATATAAATTTATATATATACTTGTGTTTGGCTTTGGTGAACGAAAATCAGAGAACTCGAATTGCCGCAGACCACAACGACACGCCAAAACTTCTTAAGTTTAAGGAAAATTCATGTTTGTCGAGAAGAAGCAAAATTAATAAGATAAAATATAAGAAATCGAGTGTTAATGCAAAGTTGATAATAAGACTACGCTGTTAGTGGATATGTATCGAGTTTCGAAAGTTTTCTTTTTTTTTTTGCTGCAGAGAATGTTGCTTTTGTTTTTTGTTTTTTGTTTTTTTTTTCGGCAGGCAATCTCAGGCCGAGAGCGAAAAGTGCGCCATGCGAAAATTGGAATGTCTGCGTATGGATGAACGACGCGTCGTTATTTATTTATTTAATTATATCTTCTTCATTCAACCGTGTCTGCGAGCATTCCGAGTCATCCGAATCTCGTACGACCGTTAACTCGTTTTTTTTTTCCTCTCGTTCGTTTCCCATTCTCTATCTTACACATTAGTTTGCCGCTATTACACACAATAACTATGAACGACGCGTTCCACCGTCATTGTTCACATTGGGAAGGAATTTTGCGTTCATAGTAATAATTAAAAAAAAAACGCACGATTCCTGTTAATTTGTCTAGAGAGCGCGGAATTTCAACGCGATATTTAAATCAGAAGGCACAATACGTTATTTTTTCATCGATGCAATCTCGTCTCACGCGCTTTTACGGTGGCCCCGTGCTCGGGCAATTTTTATTTTCCTTCTTTCTCCGCTTTCGTTTTTTCCCTTCGAGCACGAAAAAAAAAAAAAAAAACAAAACAAAAAACGATGTCGTTTCAGAGACACGCGAATTTCGATATTAATCGTGTTCGGCGCTTATATATATATATATTTAAATAAGAAAAAAAATGTTACAAATTACTTTACACCCTAAACAGATCGATTATCGTTGAATATATATATCCCCGTAAGCGCACGAAAATATCTTCTCTCCTTCCAACGAGTCCATTCTTCTTTTTTTTGTCCCTCTTCTTTTAGTCTATTTACAATACTATATTCGTAGTTAGCAAGGTGTCGTTCCTCGAAAGAAGTAAAAGAAACAAAAAAAAAACATACACACACCGTGCATAATAATTTTTCCTTCGTTTCCATTATATTTTGTGCGCGTATGTTTCTTCATGTTTCATATCTTCTTTTTTTTTCGTATCATTGATCATAGCGACACAGATGGTGTGTCTTCACTCTGTGGCAAGTCGAAGGCACCATTGTTTCATTGAGCTGAGGAAAAAAAAAAAAAAAAAAACACCCACGGGTCCGTTTATCGTGTACAAGACACGGATCGTACAAATTTTGCTTTTCTGCCCCCCCCCCCCTTTTTTTTACTTTCGTATATACGCGTATAAAAAATAGAATAGCTTATCCATCTCTACATCGTTTATATCGATAATTAATAATAATAGACACAATAATAATAATAATAATAATAATAATAATAATAATAATAATAATAATAATATTAGAGAGGCACGATTGTCGATTGAGTACGCAGCAGTGTCTCTGATTCAAAGTCTTTTTTTTTTTTCCAAATATATATCCGTATATATTTGTATGTAATATTAAAAATGCATTCACTCGTGAGACGAGATTAATAATTGTTCTCATATGTAAATGGCTTCGGAGCCTTTGGTACCTTGATGAGGTCCACCGGTAGCGTATGCATTCGGCGATGCCATGCACTCGGACCAATCGCTGTTCGAGTGAGGCGAACTCGAGGACCAGTGGCCCGGACTATCGGGCGACGGTGTCGGAAAGCTCTCGGGTGCTTGCATTAGATGCTGGGGCGTCACATCCGGGCCCGAATGATGCGACGGTGGCGTCAGGTACTGATAGTACTGCTGGGTCTGTTGTTGTTGCGTATTTTGTTGTTGCTGCTGCTGCTGCTGCTGCTGCTGCTGCTGTTGCTGTTGTTGCTGCTGTTGTTGTTGCTGTTGTTGTTGAACCTGCTGTTGTTGTTGTTGTTGTTGTTGTTGTTGTTGTTGCTGCTGTTGCTGCTGCTGCTGTATCTGTTGTTGCGTTTGTTGAATCTGCTGCTGTTGTCCCGTGGTATATGGCAAATTGTCAAAATCAAAACCAACCGGTGGCATACCGCCGTGTTTCTGATGCGTCGCCTGTCTCATCGCCGCTATATGCGTGGGCGATGTTGGCAACGATGGTCGACTCTTTGCCGGCGACGGTGAGCCCATGTAGCTAGCCTGCGGCGAGAGCGTCATGTTCGATTGTACCGAATGAGGCGGCGACTGATTGCTGTAAGGTGGCGAGAGGGTATTCACCATTCCCTGCGATTGCTGCTGTCGCTGATGCGGCGCTAGCAGCTGTTCGTGAAAATTCGGCAGACCGTAAGCGCTCGCTGCGAATGTATCGAGGCCAAGCTGCTGAAGGCCCTGAATCGTTTGTCCCTTTATACAGTCCTCGTAGGGCGGTGGCTGTTTAGCGGTTGTCGCTGTCGCGTGTACAACGAGTGGGAGCGCGTTGCTGTAGAGACTCGCGCTGTCGTACGGGCTCGGAAGATTGCCCTCGGCTCCCTCCGCTCCCTGAGGGATCTCCTGGTTTGGGGGCTGAGCACCGCGTTTTATCGGCTGTTGCTGCTGCTGCTGCTGCTGCTGTTGCTTCTTTATTGAAGGTTTTCGTCTCACTGACGCGGCAACGACACCCTCGGAATCCGGACTGTTTGGATTTATCGCTACGCCGGCTTTCGATCGTTTCTTCGCTTTCGGCTGCTTCGGCGCTGAACCGATCACCGTTGGATGCGTTATCAGATGTTGATGATTCGGCGATCCTGCGAGAATTGAAGATTCGAGATTGATGGGCCGAGACAATTTTTTTGTGGGGGGGAGGAGAAATCGAGAAAGATCAGAGGAGAGCTTGTCGTTGATGCGTTGGATAATATATATGGGGATTGGGTGTTTTGGAAAAATTGTTTGAGGAGACGCATTTGGGAGATCAGTCAGGGAGTCTGTTTCAATATTGAAATTTTTGGAGAAAGCTATATGCAATCTGATACCACGTAAATTATGTATATATATTTTAACGAGCTGGTTTAATTGACCGATTTGTGACGAGATCATTGATGTGAAACTTTGCAATCTTGAAGAATGTCTTTAGTGATTCAATTTTTTTCCTCCAATTTACAAAATTCTCCAGTAGATGCCAAAGTGCAAGGACTACCTCAAAGCGGAGCACATCCTCGACGGCACATCGAAAGGAACATGCTAAATTGTCAAATTTTAGAAAACTTCTAGCCCAACTATCCAATCCAACGGGGATTACAACGATATTGAGGTTTTTTTGTTGTCGTTGTTGTAAAGGAATACCAAATAAAGGATTCTCTTTGCGATTCACGTGAATCCATTTGACGGATTGGATGTTTTGGAAAAATTGTTGGAAGAGGCGCATTTGGAAGACAAGTCAGGGGGTACGAACTATTTCGGAATTGCAATTTTTGGAGAAAGCTATGCAATCTGATACTACGTAAATGATGTATATATATATTTTTAAAAGTAATATCGATTTTGCGTCATCCATTTGAACGAGCTGATTTAATTGACCGACTTGTGGCGAGATCATTGATGTGAAACTTTGCAATCTTGAAGCATGTCTTTAGTGATTCAATTTTTTTCCTCAAATTTACAAAATTCTCCAGTAGATGCCAAAGTGCAAGGATTACCTCAAAGCGGAGCACATCCTCGATAGCACATCGAAAGGAACATGCTAAATTGTCAAATTTTAGAAAACTTCTAGCCCAACTATCCAACCCAACGGGGATTACAACGATATTGAGGTTTTTTTTTGTTGTCGTTGTTGTAAAAGAAAACCAAATAAAGGATTCTCTTTGCGATTCACGTGAATCCATTTGACGGATTGGATGTTTTGGAAAAATTGTTGGAAGAGGCGTATTCGGAAGACAAGTCAGGGGGTACCAACTGTTTCAGAATTGAAATTTTTGGAGAAAGCTATGCAATCTGATACCACGTAAATTATACATACATATTTTTTAAAAGTAATTTCGATTTTTCGTCATCCATTTGAACGAGCTGATTTAATTGACCGACTTGTGGCGAGATCATTAATGTGAAATTTGCAATCTTGAAGCATGTCTTTAGTGATTCAATCCTTTTTTTCCAATTTACAAAATTCTCCAGTAGATGCCAAAGTGCAAGGACTACCTCAAAGCGGAGTATTCGTCGAAGTAAAGTACAAGTAAACTTTTAGGATCCTCGACGGTACATCGAAAGGAACATGCTAAATTGTCAAATTTTAGAAAACTTCTAGCCCAACCATCCAACCCAACGGGGGACTACGAAGCTATTGAGATTTTTTTTTCTCGTCGTTGTTGTAAAAGAAAAACGAAACAAAGCTTACCCATCAGAGGACCATTCGGCATGACCGGTATCTGCGGTGATCTCGGCACGTGTTCATCGAGCAGCCTAACGATATCATGATGAAGCCTCTCGCTGGCAACGTCCCTCGGCAAACGATCCATGTGATCGGTGATCTCGCGATTGGCGAACGTATCGAGGAGAGCCTTGCAAGCCTCGAAGCTACCCTCGCGAGCAGCGAGAAACAGCGGTGTCTCGTCCTTGTCGTCCTGGGCATCGCGATTAGCCCCATGAACCAGCAATATATTGACAGCGTCGACATTATTGACAGCGGCTGCCCAGTGTAGCGCAGTTTTTCCGCTATTGTCAGCCGCATTTATATCGGCATCGGCATTTATCAATTCCTCGACCATACCCTCGGTGGCGAGTCTCGCTGCCAGTGTAAGCGGTGTCGTGCCATCGTGCATTCTCGCATTGAGATTCGTCGCCCGATTTCTCAGCAAAATCTGAAAAGCCCCCATGGCATCGGCCGCAACGGCCGAGTGCAACGGCGTTCTTCCCGTATTGTCCTGCGAATTCGCATCAGCCCCGGCGTCCAGCAAACGTTTGGCCGCATCGGCCCGAGCGTAACGTGCCGCAAGATGCAACGATGTCTCGCAGCTTTTCTCCGTCGTTGCATTCAAATCGGCCCCCTGTGCGACGAGATCCGCGATCACAGCTGCCGTACCGTCGCTCTCGTCCTCCTCCTCGCCGGTGTCCAATCCCCCGCCGCGCACAGCAGCCACCATCAACGGTGTCATGCCGCATGGTCCACGTACATCGACATCCTGTCCGTGCTCAAGGCTCGGCGGTGTCAAAACTCCGGCATCCGGTCTGCTGCGAATTTCCGCCGCGTCGAGATGCTGCTGGGTCCACATACGCGGCTCCGTTTCCTCGTAATCCGTGATCGCCGTATGATCGCTCGCGTAGCCGGGCTCGATGGCGCGCATCCGTTTCGACGGTGGTAAATCCGATTCATCGTCCGACCATTGCTGTCCCCGACCATTTACCGCATCGATATCCATGATATTCACGGACGGCTGCTTGTTAAGATTTCTCATCTCCTGTCCGTCGGGTCCGCGTCTTCGCGATCTTCGTCTCGGTCCGCTGTTGCTCGTATTGGTGCGCAAAAAACCATCGGGAAACCAGGTAACACCGACAGCGCGTTTTCTCTGTGCCGTAACCAAAACACCAACGAGCATACCACCGAGTATGACGATCACGACACCGATAAAAACGTACTTGTAGTTCGTCGGTGTATCCGGATAATCAGGATCCTGCGGACCTACCTCACCCCGTACCTGCTCGATTGGGAAATTTCGTGACAACGAATGCTTCGACGCCGTAGCAGCGAGATACTCGGCTGCCTCGTTTGCCGATGGAAAGCAAACCGCGCCCTGGGTAACCGTGCACTTTCTATTGTCAATCTCGAGATAAGCCTTCACGCCGTTCTGTCCCTCGGTATAGATAGTCGTTGGTCTACCGAAGAAATTCGTTTGCACGCCGTGCTGCTCCCTCTCGCGTTTCCACGGATAAATCATCTCGTTGCCAAGCTCGTCCTGCTTGACGCGCAGCGTTGTCCTGAGCTCGTGACCGATATCGCGCAGAAAAGCAACGATATTCGAGCGAAAAGTTTGCATATCCATCCTCACGACCACCGATATCACACCCTCGGCCAACGACGGTGGCTCACCCTCGCAATCCAGACCGTCCCAGTTGCACTCCTCGTTGTTGCAGCCATAATCGCAGTGACCGTTGGCATAATGCTTCCGGCAGTAGGCATCGTAGATCGGATTGCATGGTGCGAGCTTTTTTTCGCAATCCCGTCCATCGAAGAGACACTGTGCATTGTTGCAAACCTCGTCGCAAACGTCATTCATGAATACGTCCCAGCAATTGATCGGTGCTGTGCAATTTCTCCATGGATTTATACCGAGCGAGCAATCATTGCCATCGAAATTACACGCGTACTTGTTGCACTCCTCGTCGCAATGATGATTGCCGGATTTTTCCTCGCAACGATTTTCCATGCATCGCTTGCGTTCGCGCTCAAGATCAAGATCATAGGCATTCGTTATCTTCGGTATCATGGAATTCAAACGTCCGAAAACACCGCCCCGATAATTCGCGTCGTAAATCTCGCAATTTTTGCCCGTCCACTTTGGTGGACAGTAGCAGGCATAATCACCGATCAAATTTTCGCACATTGCCTCGGATTGCTGGCAAGGATTGCTCGAGCACTCGTCTTTCGCGTCGATCTCGCAATGTGTGCCCGTCACACCGGGCGAACAGTAGCAACGATAGCCGATCTCGTTATCGGCGACACGACACGAGCCACCGTTCAGGCATGGCTCGGTGTCGCAAAGCGAGCCGGCAAATTCGCAATTATGACCGTGATAATCGGTCGGACACAGGCACGCGTGTCCGGCCTGCTTTGCCGTGCATACACCACCGTTCTGGCACGGTGAACTGTCGCAAAAGTTTACCTTTACCTCGCAATGACGTCCCATATAGCCGGGTCTGCAGTTGCAGTGATAATTATTCACGAGCTGTACGCAATCCTGTGTGCCGGGTGTTGCGCAAGGATTCGAAAGGCACTCGTTTATGTCACCCTCGCAGCGCGGACCGACGAAACCAGCGGGGCAACGACACTCGAAGCCACCGACGCGATCGGTACACGTGCCATTGTTGTGACAAGCTCCGATCACGCAATCGTCGACGTTTATCTCGCATATTATACCGAGGGTACCCGGTGGACACGAGCAACTGAAATTATTCACGAGATCGTGGCATGTTCCACCGTTCTGGCAGGGATTTGGCCGGCAATCGTCCACGTTTAGCTCACAATTTTGTCCCTGAAAGCCTTTCGTGCATTGGCACTGATACGAGCCAACGAGATCCTTGCAGGATGCTCCATTCTGGCACGGTGCCGAGTCACACTCGTCGATTTCTTCCTGACAGTACGAGCCCGCGTAACCCTCGATGCAATGACAGCGATGACTGTTGCCGATATCCTCGCAGGTACCGTTGTTGCAGAGACTCGGCTCGGCAACGTTTTTACGTATCGAGGCGTCCTTGCACGAGACCATCTCAACGTCGCACACCTTGCCCGTCCAGCCTGGCGAACAATTGCAATGATACTTGTTCTGATGCTGGACGCACGTTGCACCGTTCTCGCACGGCATATCGGCGCACCAATCGACATATTTGTCGCAGCGCTGACCCGCATAACCGTACGGACAGTGACACGTGTAATGCTGATTCGTATCGTCGTGACACGTCGCGCCGTTCAGACACGGCGAACTGTCGCACTCGTTTATGCGATACTGACAATTCGAGCCCGTGTATGCCGGCTGACAGAAACACGTGTAATTGTTTATACCGTCGATGCATTTGCCACCGTTCATGCAGCTACTGTCCGTGCAATCCTTGTCGTTCGTCTGACAATTTATACCGGAAAAGCCAAGCTGACACTGGCACGTGTACGAGTTCACGTATTCCTTGCATACGGCGCCATTCTGACATGGCGACGAGAGACACTCGTCGACGTCAATCTCGCAATGCTTGCCGCTGAAACCGTCAACGCATAGGCAGGTATAGTCGCCGATACCGTCCAGACAGGTACCGCCGTTCTGGCAAGGAACTGAAACGCGAATAAAGAACGAAAAAAACGAAAACATTAGATTTATACGATTGGGGGAGAGATTTTTTTTTTTTTTTTTTGGTTTTTGGTAAATGACACTTTTGGCGCAGAGGACACTTTTGGTGCAGAGGATTTTTTTCTTTGAAATTAAACTTTGTACTTGTAGAGAGCGATGATTGAAGCAAAAAAATAAGTGTATGATAAGCTAAAAATTATAGAACCCGGCGTAGAAAACGTGAAAGAATGAAATTAAAGACGGCCTGTGTGTTTTTTCTTTTTATCGCAAGTACGCATTGTACTTCTGAGCTGAGAAATATTCAGACAGGTACCGCCGTTCTGGCAAGGAACTGAAACGCGAATAAAGAACGAAAAAAACGAAAACATTAGATTTATACGATTGGGGGAGAGATTTTTTTTTTTTTTTTTGGTTTTTGGTAAACGACACTTTTGGCGCAGAGGACACTTTTGGTGCAGAGGATTTTTTTCTTTGAAATTAAACTCTGTACTTGGTAGAGAGCGATGATTGAAGCAAAAAAATAAGTGTATGATAAGCTAAAAATTATAGAACCCGGCGTAGAAAACGTGAAAGAATGAAATTAAAGACGGCCCGTGTGTTTTTTCTTTTTATCGCAAGTACGCATTGTACTTTTGAGCTGAGAAATATTCAGACAGGTACCGCCGTTCTGGCAAGGAACTGAAACGCGAATAAAGAACGAAAAAAACGAAAACATTAGATTTATACGATTGGGGGAGAGATTTTTTTTTTTTTTTTTGGTTTTTGGTAAACGACACTTTTGGCGCAGAGGACACTTTTGGTGTAGAGGATTTTTTTTTTAAATTAAACTCTGTACCTGTAGAGAGCGATGATTGAAGCAAAAAAATAATTGTATGATAAGCTAAAAATTATAGAACCCGGCGTAGAAAACGTGAAAGAATGAAATTAAAGACGGCCTGTGTGTTTTTTCTTTTTATCGCAAGTACGCATTGTACTTTTGAGCTGAGAAATACTCATTGATCCCGATATATCGTTCATTGAGACACACGTTCGATAGCAGAAATGATTCTCTGTCGCTGACATGTATAGAAGAAAAAAAATTAAACTGGGCCGATCGAAGGATTGGCTCATCTTCGCCGCATACGTTTTCGAAGATTTAAACTTTTTTCAAACTTTCCAAGCGCAACAAATCCTGAGTCTGCCAATGAAATATACTTCAAATACTGAACACTTCTGGCGTAAAGAATTTTTTTTTGAAATTAAACTCTGTACTTGTAGAGAGCGATGGTTGAGGTAAAAAAATAAATGTACGATAAGCTAAAAATTATAGAACCCGGCGTAGAAAGCGTGAAAGAATGAAATTAAGAACGGTCTCCGTATTTCCTTTTTATCGCAAGTACGCATTGTACTTTTTTAGCTGAAAAATATTCATTGACCCCGATACATCGTTCATTGAGACACACACGCCGAATAGCAGAAATGATCTTTATTCTCTATCACCGAAATGTATCGAAGAAAAAAAAAAGACTGCGCCGATCCAAGAATTATAGCTCATCTTCGCCGCATACTTCTTCGAAGATTCAAACTTTTTTCAAACTTTCCAAGCGCATAAATCCCGATTCAATGAAATATAAGACAATAATCACAGCTCGAATATCCTTTTACGATCATATAATATCCTCTTCGATGATCCTCAATTTACAACCCCCCCAAAATTACTGAAAGCTGTTCCGCGGCGCTGAGAAAAATTTAGAATCTCTTCGCTCGCCGGGGGAGGGGGGGGGGCCATCTCGTAGCAGCCGGTGTTGAGACGAGCGAGGAAAAAAAAAAAGGAACTATGCCTCATTCGGCGCCGACGCAGCTTGATATTTTGGAAATTCCATAACAAAGAAAAAAATATGAAATACTTACAGGAGGCGCAGTCGTCGGTGTTGATTATGCAGTCGCGTCCCTCGTAGCCCTTGGCGCATACGCACTGGTACGAGCCGTTCATGTTGCGGCATGTCGCGCCATTTCTGCACGGCGATGTCATGACGCACTCGTCGACGTCCTCGTCGCACAAACGTCCCGTATAACCGACCGTGCATGTACAGGCAAAATCGAGAAAATTCGACGAAGGCGAACATCTTGCGCCGTGCAGACACTTGTTCGGCGAGCAAGGATCCAGCTTGTCCTCGCAGTTTCTGCCCGTATGGGGCAATTCGCAGACGCATTTGTAATCATTCACGAGATCGATGCAGGAACCGCTGTTCTGGCATGGATTATTTGCACAATCGTCGATATTTGTCTCGCAATTCGTACCGGTATAACCGGCGAGACACTGACAGCTGTAATCGTTCAGATGATCGTTGCATATGCCACCGTGCTGGCATGGATTCGAGCCGCACTCGTCTATATCGGCCTCGCATCTTTTGCCACCGTAACCCGGCAGGCAGTGGCATATAAATTGATTAACACCGTCCTCGCATGTGCCGCCGTTCGTGCACGGATTGCTCGAGCACTCGTCAACGTCGCTGAGACATCTCGCGTCGTAATAACCGCGCGGACACTCGCAACGAAAACCATTGATTATGTCGATGCAGCGTCCACCGTTCGCGCATGGATTGCTCGAACATTCGTTTATATCGGTCTCGCAGTGCTGTCCCGTGAAACCAGGCTCGCACTCGCAGGAATACCTGAGAACAGAAATTATGCAATTTTTTTTTTTTTTTTTTTTTTTTTTTTTTTTATACACGTTTAAGCGGGAAAAGAGAGTACGATCGGTGATTGAATCGAGAAGGGAGGAACGGAAAAAGTAAAGGGTTTTTGGAAAATGATCATTCGCGTCTTTTGCGAATGAGAAAAATTTTTTTTGTAAAATATTCGAAGCGTTATTATTGAAGAAATGAAGAGATGTGTGACGAGGATTGATATTTTTAATATTAAATTCTTCAATATTTCGATAATAATGGAATTTTTTTTTTAAATTCAAATCTGAATGTTTGTCGGTATGATTAAAAATTTATCCAACAAATCGCCAGTTTGGGATTTTCGATGGGATTTTTTGTGTTTCGTTCGAAGAAATTTCATTCGGACGAAAATATATTTTCAAATTATTCGAATTTAGATAAATCCTTTTTTTTTTCTTGCTTGTTTTTTTGTATTTTTTTTTTTTCGATCGCGACGAACGAGCCTGACACAGTTGAGACACACGGTGGAGAAAATAAAACGAAAACAAAAACGAAAACAAAAACCAAAACAAAACGAAAAAGCTGCAATGGAAAATACTGTTATGTGCGTGAATAATTTGGAGAAAGATTGTGTTTGATAAGCGTGAGAAAAGTAAGGCTGGAAGGGCAAAGCGAGTGTTCGAAATTCGGAAAATTGTTTCAAGATCTCCGATCGAGAGTGGAGCGCGGAACAAGATTTGAGGAAAAAAAAGGCAAAGTTTGAGCAGAATTGAATCTCTTTCCTTCAGCAGTTTTTTGAAAATTGACCACGTCTCGTCATCGATGAACAAATTTGTTATTAATTATTATCATTACTTTATGTAATAATAATAATGGCAATAATAATAATGGTATTAGTTTTTATCATACGATTAAACTAAATTACTTTATTTTCGAAATATTCATATTAAACAATGAACGACGAAACTTTCTTTCGTGAAAATTAAATTTTTCTTTCCAGGGTGCAATAGCGTGTTCGAATTCATACATGAGAAAAAAAAAAGTATAAAAAAGCACACACGAAACACACAAGTGTCACACTCGATTGTTTTGTTTTTTTTTTTTTTTTTTCAAAATTCGATTTTTCAAAAAACATTTACGTACCATCCTAGACTGGGCATCCGATTGCTTCGAGCGAGAGGAAGAGTAATAGAAGAGACGCGAAATGGAAAAAGAAAAAAAAAAAAAAAAAAAAAAAAAAAAAAAAAAGCGAACGAGAAACGTTTCGATTAGTCAATGAATTTGGGAAAAATGACCGGGACGTGAGTGCAAACGCTCTCGTTACATTTTTAACAACAGATTCGAATAAAAAATTCCAAGATTATCGTAAAATTAGTAATCACCAAACATTTTTAATCGAAGAAAAAAATGGCACAATTATTTTTTTTTTAACTAAAATCTTGGATTGAAAAAAAATTTTAACTCAAAAAAAAGTGAACGAGAAACGTTTCGATTAGTCATTGAATTTGGGATAAATGATCGGGACGAGAGTGCAAACGCTCTCGTTACATTTTTAATAACAATTTCAAATAAAAAAAATCCAAGATTAACTTAAAACTAGTAATCACCATAAATTTTTGACCAAAGAAATATGGAAAAATTACGTTTTTTTTTTACTAAAATCTTTATTAAAATTAAAAAAAAAAAAAATGAAAAAAATCTCGAATCTCACCTGTTGATTCCGTCGATGCATCTGGCACCGTTTCTGCATGGATTGCTGTAACACTCGTTGACATTGACCTCGCAATTCGTGCCGGAAGTGCCGGGTCTGCATATGCAATGATAACCGTTGATACGATCCTCGCATCTTCCGCCAAATTGACAGGGATTGCTCTCGCACTCGTCGATCTGGGTCTGGCACAGGCGTCCCGTGAAGCCCGGAAAGCAGCTGCACGTGAATGAATTTTCACCGTCGATGCATGCTCCGCTGTGACAGGGATTAGACTGGCAATCGTTTATATTCGTCTCGCACGATCCACCGGTGAAACCCGGTGGACATTCGCACGTGTATTTGGCTATCGAGTCCTGGCATGTGCCACCGTTACGACACGGCGATGACGCGCAATCGTCGATGTTCAACTGACAGTGCGAACCGGCGAAACCGTCGGCGCACGTGCATTTGAATGAATTTATGAGATCGGTGCATACGCCGTTGTTCAAGCATGGATTCGCAGCGCACTCGTCTATATCGATCTCGCATTGTGTACCGGTAAAACCTGAACAGGGAGAGGGGAGAGAGACAAAAAAAAAAAAAGAGAATATTTGTCATTCGAATATTCATGGGAATCGTGCGAATATTTTTTAAATTTCAAATAATCGATGTATCGAAGTATCGATGTATCGATATATCGATGAATCGATATTTCGATTTTTTCAAATCGGGTTTCGAAGTTCGAATTTTGTTCTACCAATTGAAATATTAATTTTCCGTGCTACATTAATTACCATTTATAACGAATCAATACGACGAATAAATGTTTAATCAGCTCTAATTAAGTTTTTAATTAATTTGTTTTGTTTGTTTGTTTGTGTTGTAATAATTCTCGAGGATTTTTACTGATGGGTCTTTTGTCATCGCGTTTTGATAATTGATAGTTCGTACGATCTCCCCCAGATCTCTCTATACGCATATATACAAATGTTAATTGCCATTGGGATATGTGTATCGTTCATAAGCCGCGAGAACATGTGTGCGCTCGCTGACGTAATGAGACAGCGTGAAAAAAATATATATCTATATATATATATATATATACTTCTTTCACTCTCAAAATATCGTGAGAGGTACTCTCGGTCGTTTTTTTTTTTTTTTTTTGCATCGTCGATTCTCGTCCACTGTTACGAAGTCGTTTTTTCGTCGGTTATTATCCACAAATACCTCGAAGGGTTTTAAATATACGTCTGAGCACATTATATACGTATGTACTATTCACGACTCTGCTTTAAAACCCACGCAGCCTATTTTACTCCGAAAGAAACACGCGAAAGATCCCGGTCCGAGAACGATTGCACGTATGTCGAGTGCTTTTTGTTTTTTTGTTTTTTTTTTTTTTTTTTTTTTACTGCGGCACTTCGTCATCGGCAGTGAATAGAAGCAGAAAAAAAGTATGCCAATAACGTGGCTTTTTTTTTGCTTGATCGTAGGAACAAAGTGAAGAAACGAGACCCGAGGAGACTCAATGTCTTTGAGAGTAGTCATGAATGATTTTGAGAGATTTTGAAAAATTTATATAACAATTCTACATTGCCCACATTTTGAGACATCCAGCTCAAGTTTTCTGCTTAAACAAAATACACGCGAATGCGTTACATATCTAATTGAAAAAAAAACGTTGCAAATTGAAACTTGCACATTGCTTCCTCGTAGTTTTCGAAATTTTATAAAATGTTTTTTTTTTTATCTCGCACATGAAGATTCCTCTATGAGAAAGCCAAAATTGAAAATATCATTGGCTCACAGAGGGAGTTTTATGAGCGAGACAAAAAAAAAGCTTTACAAAATTTCGAAAATTACGAGGAAGCAAAATGTGCAAGTTTCAAATTGCAACTTTTTTTTAAAAATTATTATATATTTTTCCTTTTTTTTTTCAGGACCAATTACCTTTTGCCCTCATCCAAGGCTCGAGTCCTTTACTCAACTTTTCTTTTTGCCCCCTTCACATGTGTCCCAATGCACATTTCCTTCCATTCTCCTCAAACGGGAAGTCAATCGTTCGTTTTCTTTGCTCAACTATTTTTCATTTTCTTTTCGTGTTCATCGAGAGACAACGACGCCAAAAGTCAGCTTGACGCGTGCATGAATTTGCATACGAATAGTAAAGCATTATATTGTGAAATTGCGGAGAGAGATGGAACACAACCGAGACCGTTGGATCTTCAATGTGCGCAGAGAGAACGGGTGCGTTGAATTATTAAAAAGATCCATGGTCTCGAGGAGGGACCATCGAGTTAGTTTTTTTTCTTTCTTTTCTTAAAGATGACTTTACGCCTAATTGTCTTTCTCCATTGGGTTCGTCTTAGACTTTCCCTGGCCTTGTATATATATATATATATACGAATTTTATCGGAATAAAGAGGGGGCAACTAGGAATTTCGGTGCATCGTAAAATTACGTAAAAAAAATGCATCATCGAAATTCTTATCGAATTTGAGTATTGGAGGTGACTGTAGAGCCTGAAAATTCTTAAGGGAGGGAAAGTTTTTTTTTTTAAATGATTGTCGATCGCTGGACAAAATGAGCAGGTCTGCTCGAGTCTTAAAATCGATAGCCGTATCCTTCTTCCCCTTTAGGCCCAAGGCAACTTCACGATCCTACAAAGATCTCTTCTCGCAATATAAACATATACATATATATATATGGATGTTTGTGCTGCCTCGAGCCCATGAATCGTTTCTCAGTTCTCCAACTGAATTCTCTCGCGTGAGCTCGAATTTTACGATGCAACACGACCCAGATGCAATTTACGGTTCACACACCGAAATTCTTTTGCTGCAATCTCTCTCTTTCTCTCTCTCTTTCTCTTTCTTTGCGATCGGTGTTCTGCGTCGTCGACCCAAAACCCTCGAGCTACGACGACAATTTTACGCACTGTACACGCTTCATTTGAACATTCGAAAAAAAAAAAAGAGTGCACGAGAAACTACCAGGGCCGCGAGGCTGAACATCGAGAGAGAGAGAGAGAGAGAGAGAGAGAGAGAGAGAGAAAATTTATTCGCTCGAGTCACGTTTCGTATGGTTAAAAGCGCAGGTATAAGGATAATAGCATTATTTAAAGCCCGTAAAATTAAATCGTATAAAAGTTGCAGAGATAACATTTTTTCTGTAAAAATATGGAGCGTCAATTTTTTTTTTTTTTTTTTTTTTTTAAATAATGTCTCACAACTGCTCAATATTTTTATCAGAGTGGCGGAAAAATCATAATGAAATTAAAATCAAATACAACTATTGTAATTAATGTAATTAACGGGAAAAAAAGTCATAATTATTTCCAGCAATTATAATTAATAAAAAAAACGAAATTACTTCGAATAATTGAATGATTGAATTATTTTATTTCTGCCCGATTCTGATAAAAAAATATATTTTTAGTCTTTCTTTCGTAAAATACGTGAAAAAAATACGAGTAACTAAAAAAAAGCTTTAAATAAATAAAAATAAAGACGAGCCACGATAAATGGAAAATTAACCGCAACATTTCTCTTCAAACACACGAGACGAAAGATTTATTATGTATATGAGTAAAAGTAGACGAGGGTAAAAAAAAAAATGTACTACAGTGGTCCGATTTAGTACGCGCGTGGATCGACATACGCGAGGCCATATATTCCTTCCACCGGGATGAAAGGAGGAAAAAGGAGGAGCATGAAAGAACTCTCGAGAACCTCGAGAAGTCCATAGAATTTCTTTGGTACCTCTCGAACACCAAAGACGACAGAGAGTCTTGAGGTACTTGAGTTTTTCACATATATATACACACATACACATAAGGACTATCAACCTCCCACTCCCCTTCACCTCGCGGAGGTTCACTCTTATTTCGAGCGAGGTTTCTCTTTGCCCCCGAGGTATATTGTGTACAAGTTAAAAAATTTTGTTCTCTTTCATATCCACCAAATCTTACGAACTACTTATTCTCTCCTCTCTCTCTCTCGCTCTTTTTGTTACAAGTCCGAGTGACGAGACCCGAGACTGATTTTCATGGTTGGAACTTTTGTCTCGAACCAACATTCGAAGTTGACACTATTATAGTGAAAAATTCAATTTGGTGAACTAAAGTTTACGTATTGTCATTACTGGATCCCGAAAATTTGAAATTTTTCAGTTTCTCATTAACTATACGGAAATTTTGCGTAATTTTGAGGCTTTTTTTTTCAATATTTTTAGCTCGAAATTTACGTTTACTGTGAGAAAAGTTCACTACTCGTATCTGCTATAAATATACGAAAATGTTTCATCGAATACTTTTTACAAAATAAATGACCAAAAAGGCGTAAATTTTGTTCCAAAAAATTCAAAAAATAGCAACCACAGCTGTTTACTTGTAGAATAAAAAAAAAAAAAAAATATTGTGCATGTATACGGAAATGATAATAATGCCTAAAAATCTTTCTTGTCTCGCTGAACGCGATGCTTCTTCTTTTCGTGTACAACGAATTACGTATCGAGAGAAAGAAAAACAAAAATGACAAAAGGTTTTATTTGTATAAACCGTGGGTTTGCGCAAACTGAGAGAAATTGTGAATCCCCGAATTAAGAATTATCATAAGCTTCTCGTTCGTTCATCGCCGCGAGACCACATCCGGGCATTGAATTAATTGACTTAATTGAGAGAGTCTCTTCCGCGCCGGAATCGAGACTTCCGGTTTTGATGCGCACAATTCTCGCGTAAAAAAATATAATGCCCGAGCATCTATATATATACTCTCGATTGTCGTAAACCGTGCGAAATTTTCATTTTGCTTTTCAAGACATATCTATACTAATTATATACACCCGAGCATATATTATTCTCGTGAAAGTTATTAGAACTCAAATGAAACTTCCGGTCGAAAGAAGCGCATTTCTCAATGCTCGTGTACGGAATTATTCCAAAGTCGAGTCATTGCTGCGATCCACAAAATTCAATTCTATTTTTTTTTCTTTCGTGACGCTCGAAAAATAAATTTTGCGATCGGGGAAAATTTGAACGTCTTAAAAAAAGACTTTTTTTTTGGCTGACTATCAATTTACACGACAATTTACTTAACAATTTGTCCGATTCGAGAAAAGCAAAAAAACGTAATCATAAAATTTGTGAAAAACAATTATTTTTTTTTATCGAAAAATAAAATTGAATCCCTCATTATTTCCATTAATTTTTTTACCAAAAAAATGCATGGCATTCGTTAATCTCGATTATACGCGCTTTCCTATCAGCGCATTTCTCACTAACGAGCCTGCGAGCCTTATAAAAAATCGTTTTGTCGTCGATCGCCACTACCCAAGGTCTCTTTACATTTTATACAAGCGAGCGCGTATTATACAAACACACAGGGGCTAAGTAACGCGATCTTGAATTTCGTTTTATAGCTTTAACAGAGGCAGATAACTCTTCTGTGCAGTGTGTGTGTGTGTGTGTAACAAGATCGGTAAAGTCTCGTTAGTTTATATTATATACTTGAACGGTATTCCAAATATATATGTATATAAAAGGACAGGTTGAATGCCAGAGCTCTCGGTTGCACCGTGAAGCCCTCGTTGCACTTCGAGAGTGCATGCATCCGCCCTTATGCACTTGAAACTGGCAGAGCAAGTATGTATGGCAAAAGTAACTCGAGTATACGCATACTCGAGACATCGTGAATCCAAACAAAATCCATGCCCCACGAAGCATATATAAAACTTTTTTTTTAAACCAAAATCCAGAAGAATTGAAAAGAAGAAAAAATCATAAAGAAAATCTAACGATACCAGCCTGAGCAAAAAAAAAAAATTCACATATCGGTAAAAGATCGTTCATTTTGAGTATTTTTTACGATGCTAAATATTTTTTTTTCCCCTGTCGATTAACCCGTAGTGACCACACTCGATGCGAATTTGCACCACCTAAAATTTCTTGTACACGGGTTTTTTTTAACTTTCATTTTGATTTTGACGTATTTTCACTATTGAAAAAATTATTTTTTTTGCATTAGACGCATACCATTGGATTCCTGGGAACAGCCTGGTTATAGAATACTTTTGAATTATTTGTAAGAGTTGTAGAACTTAAAAAATGCAAAATCCCAAATCGCACTAATGTAGTACTAATCCGAATCGTATTAATGTGCTTACTATACGGATCGATTCTCGTTCGATGTGTATTGTTGATGATAAAAAAAAAACAGTTTATTGGTAGCAAAATAAAGTGTTACCTTATAATCAATGCGATCGGATGGATTGAATTGAATTAATGCTTGGCACGAATTTACCACGAATAATTGAGTCAAATTTATATTTTATTGAATCTGAGAGAGTTATAGTCGATTTGAGCTCAAACAATTCGAAATACGAATCAGATCAATCACTTGTTTGTGCTATTTTCTTCTTCTTCGTCTTCTTTTCCTCTTTTTATTGTTAGTGAATGTATATAAAGAGAGAGAGAGAGAGACAGGATGAGAGATTATTCGCATACTCCCACGTTTAATAGCTACACAGCCGATCGAATGCCGCTCGCTGGACTATCCGACCTCTCTCGTGTTCGGATAATTGTAATCTATTGCCCCGGTATATGTACCATATACGCGGATCTTTCCCACCTCCGGCGAGTATAACTCTCGCCTCTGCGACTCGTGTGATCGGTAACGCGGGTCCAGACGTTGATAAAACGCGTATAAATATATAAATATATTTCTATAGATGTGAATTCATTGTCTCAGTCTTTGGAATTGACTTTGGCAATTTTCGCCTATTGGAGAAAGATCGCAGAACTAACAGCCTGAAATCTCGAAATCTCTATCCGAAAAGTTCGATCGATATCGACTCGACAATGACGTGGGTTCTCTGATATAATTCAAGGTTTCCTGTTCAAACATTTTTAAACAATCTTTAAACCCTTGAATTTACAAAAAAAAATGTTTTATCCCATTTTAAGCAAAGTTTTACTTTTTAAGAATTCATTATGAATTTTGCAAATTCAATAATCATCCCTCTCGTCTATGCCAGAATTATTTCAGAAGATCTCAGAGATCAATCTTCACCAATCATTGCTCTTGATTTTTTTTCTCTCAGCTCTTCTGCCTTGTCGATTACAAATCGATTGGTTTGTATCAATCGGTATATAATAGCTGATCCTAACGAGATTTTTTCTTTTGCCACGATTGAATTGCTCGCATAACGATGATGATGATCGTCATCATCATCATCATCATCATCATCTCGTCGAAGATATGTGGTCTTCGATCTATGTGTATACGTATACAGTATAACAATTACATTGATGCGGTTGCGGTAATCCTTTGAGAATTCTACGCGAGTATTGTGTTACCTGAACATCGCGAATCTCGTACCGATTTCGCGAGACTCCGTGCAATAAACGTAGCTATCTATCATACGGAAAAGAGCTCGGTTATTTGAAAAAAAAAAACCGCGAAGGAAGATCGAGGCAAAGAATTCGTCACTAAATTCGTATTGAAAAAAAAAAAACATTTCGCCGCTATCCACAAATTCCGAGGTAGTGCGAAATTTAATGTCATCGATTTTTTTCGCGTCCAGAAAAATGGAAGAAAAAGGAAAATTGAATGCAAGAGGAGAGTGAATAAATGTGCAAGAGGACTCTCGAAACACGATCGATCAAGGCTCGTTTGACTGCCCCGCGATACGTGTACACGATCGATCATGAGAGCAGACGGCTTTTCCTCATTGGTCAAATTAAATGCCGAGACTTTTCATCAGCGCGGTAGCCAATTAATCCTTCGGTAATTGAGTCTCGTCTGGTACACTCTCGGCACCCGAAGAGAGAAAACGACGAAAAGAGAGAGCGCAGAGGGGGGATCGAGTATGCGGCAGATGATTTTGCTTTTGGCTTATTTGTTTTTTCAATTAGCTGATGGAAGCTGTAAGGGAGCGAAAGATCGGGATGGCGAGAGGGAAAAAAAGAAGAAAGGAGAATACGCGTATCCCTTTCGTTATGTACATAGATACACACATATATATATGTATATGTATATACATGTATAACGGTTGGCAAAGGGCATCCAATCCGAGATCGGACTTATGCAAATATCAACGAGTAGTCTTTCTCGCCCGTACTAATTACGAACTCGTCGAGTCACGGGCATCTCGCAAGTTACTTTACCACTGTAAAGAGAACTCGTAAATGAAACATCTCTCTCTCTTTCTTTCTCTTTGGCGAGAGAAAAAAATCGAAAAATATTAGTTTTCGAATCATTATAACTCATTGAAAAGGTACATTTATTTAAATCTATTCGCGATTATTTTTATATCAAAGCGATTGCAATTATGCGCAACGTTGTTATTTCGAAAAAAAAAAAAAAAAAAAAAACAAATTATGAATCAGGATTTCAAGGAAGTTTGCCAGAGAGGAGACTCGTTTTGTGGAGATACACATACGAAGTATAAATTATAATAACGTTCGATCGGCAAACGCACCCGGTTGTATATCAGTCTCGGCGCCAGACGTAATCTAGAAATTTCTGTGTCTCACATTCCCAGTCTCCCGATAAGACGTACGAGATGAATGAAATGACAAATTTATATAATATTTTTTTAATGGGAGAAAAAAAAAAAAACAGAGGTGACTTCGCTCGTAAGACTCTCGTTGGAGCTACGATATATTTTTGCTTTTCCTTTCGAGAAATTCCTCGACCTGTGCAAACATGCTATGGCTTTTTTTATTTATTTTTTTCTGCGTCGATTTTTTAAGTTTCTTTTTTTTCACTCGATGCCAACGAGTTTCATGATCACGCGCGCGCGCGCGGGGGTAGTCCGGACTGGCGAGTTTCCATATTAAGGATATTCCCGATCGACGGGTTCTTCGGGCAAATGGACATTTTGAATTTGAATAATTGTCCACCGATTTATCGAAAAATCAATCTACATTTAATGATGCCGTATGTTCGGAACAGGAAATGTTCTTAGATTACCGGCGTATGAATATAATTGGCAATCGTTAGAGCAAAAAAAAAAAAAAAACAAACGAATGATTAATTATTCTTTTATACGATCATATTATCTCGTGAAAAATCTTACAAACCGATCTATAAGCACTTTTCGTTCGATAGATTTTCCGGAAAATAAGTCATAACATCGATCATTTTCTTGTGCATCATAATAATTCTTATTTTGGCTCATGGCGAAATTAATTTCCGTTACGATCGTCATGCAGTTGGAATATTCCCAGCGATCCCAACAAATCCTTTGCTTATATCTCTACGAATATTTCCCATATCGAATGAAAAAAGAAAACTGATGAATTTATTTAAGAAAAAAAAAAAAATTACATTATGTGGAACTCTATTATATTATGTAATCAAACAAATCGTATTGCCTATATATATATAGCTTGCACGGTTACGCTCCGAAGGCTCTGCATACACACGAAAAGAGAAAGAAAATATTATATTCGCAGCAGCTACAGTTATATCCTTTATATGTATATAGATATATGTGTGAGGGAAGGAGAGATCTCGTGATTCGATCGCGCGAGAAATATATACACCGAGCGTTATCCTTTCGCCCGGTAATCACGCGGCGTGGCACATACGCGCCGATTCATATACGCCCTATATATATATATATATATATGCACTTGTCAGCGTGATGCTGGGGAGGAAAAAAACGCGCTGGCACCACACCCAGGTCACGGAAACGAGTGAGCACACACCGTTGCAAAAAGTTCAGCCATATATATATATATATATATATGTGTGTGTGTGTGTGTGTCCGGAACCGAAAGTTTTAACTTGTCGATAGTCATATAATATATCAGATCTGGGCAGAAGTACCAGAAAGTATTTCAAGTACAAACTACAAAGTACTTCGAGTACTCCGTACTTGAGTTACTAAATATTTGAAGTATACTTGAGGTATCAAGAACTTGAAATACGTCAAGTATCAAGTATCATATACTTTTAATGTTTTCAGGTATACATCTCGTGAGTTCTAGTACTTATATTTAATTTCTTACGTACTCTTTGAGCTCATTTGATTTTGATTCGAGTACTTTTTATAACAAAACATATTTTCACATTGTGCAATTCACTCACAGGTTAGGCAGATTGGACCAGAAATATTTAAACGAAGAATCAGAAATAATTTAAAAAATAGCATTGAAGATTGTAATTAAGATTTATTTAGCTTCAGGTTTGAAAAAGAAAAAAATATAATACGCGGATTGTTAAAAACGGAGCCATGCATGGATAATGATACCGTGTAACACCTGTAGCTTAAGCCTTTGAACGGTCATTGGTTACAATCTTATCCAAAAATGGCGCAGAACGTTCCTCAATTATGTATTCAAAGGCGTTATATACATGCAACCATTAGCAAGACTCATTCAAAAGTACTTCATACTTGGTACTTGAAAGAGTACTATTAGAAGTGCAGGAAAGTACTTAAGATTTTAATTGCAAATACTTTAAGTATATAGCATGTACTTGAAAATTTAAGTACAAATACTTGAAGTACTTTTAAAGTCATTTGTCCTTCATTTTAAGAACTCTGGCATGAGGTTCGCGATTTTTTTTTTTCATGAAAACAAAGCTTCCTCTATGAGGAACCAAAAATTATTGGTATGGTAAATTAAATTGAAAAAAACCAATTGTCTGTATTTAAAAAAATCAGCGATTGATAATTTTGAAGCTTAACAAACTTTTATCAAAAATTCTTTCCTCCTCATTTTTCTCTGAAACTCCCGAGACTGTTTAGCATTTTCATGGTTGTTTTTCTCAGATTTTAATTTCACATCGATGCACCAAAATGTTGAATGAAATTTAATTTTCGTACGCGACTGTACGTGCTCGGTATCCTTAAAAGTTTTGTAGATAAGTATGTATATATGTATAATGTATGACGCGGTACATATATGGGGTCTTTCAAGCGTTTAGGTTCAACAAACACTCGTGTGCGGTATATATCATATAGAGAAAGACACCCGGAGCACTGAAAATTCTCGATACGTTATCGCGAAAGATCCTGCAACAGTCAGGCGCAGCTGCGCTTGCATGACTGCCGGCGCTTATATTCGTCTTATATACATATCCTTCTTTCGAGATTCTTTGGTGCACTCGTTCCCATTACATTTATCCACTGATGCACTCTACATATATAGTGCACATATATAGAGTTTACGTACAGATCTCAGAGTGTGCTGTACGATCTCCGATCTAAACCTTCTAATTCTCACTCGCTCCGATACAATTAATCATCGTCTCGTAAATTAAATTATGCGATTTAATAATTGTATATATACTTCACGGTCCGTTACAGCGACGATAAATCTTGAGTTTTTCGCACCAGAAATGAATTACGAACGCTACACAATAGGTAGAATTTTTTAAATTCTATCAATTTATAGCTTGATTTTCAAGTATATAATCAAGAATTTTTGGATTTTCTTTTATACTTTTGTGACAATTGACTTTTCAAATAGATGAATAAAAATTTAAATTATTCATAGCTGTTCTTTATGAATTACTATCAAGGCTTTTTAATTTCGGAGCTAAAAATTAATGAACTATGAGCGTATCATACTCGAGTTATCGCAACGGCGATTTTATGAATCGGAATCGTTATTATTTGCATTCAATCCACTTTCTAATATACCTATCTCTCAAGCTCTTTTCGCACTTCGCGTTTTCTCGCCTTCGTTTCATCGTTGAATTTTTCCGTTCTACACGATCGTGTTTAAACATGTATGGCTTTTTCTTTTTGTTGCTTGGACATCAAGAAACGTTTTTTTTTTTTTTGCGAGAAAATACGACTAGCGCGCTGCGTTATCGCTGAAAAAGGCAAGAGATGTCGTGGACCGGTCTCTCTCTCTCGCGTGCCTCTGTCTCTCACAGTGGCTTCGAGATCTCCTCTCCTCGCCCTCTCATCTCGTTTGATCACACGCGGATTTTAATGAATATTATGCACGCACGCGATCGCGCACTTACGCGACGAGATCGCTTCCGATCGTCCAAGGGTTCTCGCGAGAAAAAGGGAGAGAGAGAGAGAGAGAGAGAGAGGGAGAGTGATAGTGAGGAGTCCAGGGAACCCCCGGACTCTTTCTCACTCGCGAAGAAGGATCTTCGAGGATCTTTCATATTGCTCAGTCGATTGCCTTAACGATGAAAATATATTTCTCGAATATATCTCTTCGTTAGGATCGTTAGTATGAACCGCGCCTTTCATTCCTCTCTTTTTTTTTTTTTGTTACTTTTTATTTTTTCGACAAGACACTCCCTAATTCTTTGATATATTTTTTTCTTTCAACCGTACACAAAGAATATTCTGTCATCGAAGATAAATTGAAAAATGTTCATTGAAATGAAATGAAATTTATGATAGAAACTTTTGTCTTGTATCATTGAAAATGAAAGTGCAACGATCGTGAAGAAAAAAAAAACAAATAAATCTCCTAATTCGAATTACACACTCGAGGACTGTTTCAACGATGACACTTTAGTGATTTTGTTTAGCCCTGATCAAGTGGTTTAAAAAAAAAAAAGATTTTCAAGATTTTCGTTCGAATCTTTCAGCAAATTAGCATTTTTTATTTTTGAAATTTCGACAAGAAAAAAACATGGAGCTCTTTTAGCTCATTTTTTTAGGGTCGAAAATATTCCACTTTTCTAAAATTTTAGTAGTCATTGTCACGTTTTTTTTTTTTTTGCGAGGATTACAAAGACGAGGAATATTTTTCGTTGCAGCTGTATGCGAGATTAACGGGATTGCCCGATGTAACACACGTACACGCATCTCGTCGTCTCGTCGTCTCGCACCCTCGAAGGTGTAAAATCTTTATGGGCGTGGCCCCTGCGCTCGAAGATCGAAGCTCGAGCGAGTAAATTTATAACGCGATATCGTGAAATCGTTCGGGAGCGAGACACGTGAGACAGGAGAAGAAAAAAATGAAAGAGAAGCCGTGATGAGCAATTTAAAAAAAAAAAAAACCCCCCGGAATAAGCTCGAGCGAATACGTTGACAGGTCTCGAAAAGATCTCTTTACGATATCTTTTACCTTCTCGTTACGATCTGCATCTCTCGATACAACGCTTGCACGATGAAACCGATCATCGCGAAGTAAGAAAAAAAAAGACGTCGGAATAATTTTAAAAAAGTCGTCTTACGAAATTATTGCATACTAATGAATTTCAGCAAACAAGAGGGGTTTCATGTTTCATTAGTAATTAGTACGCAAAAGTTTCAGCGCGGTATCTCAAGTGTGGTTCAAGAGATATTGCAATTTCTGTTTTTCGAAGCCTAATATCTGCACAGACATGCACGCACACACACATACATACATTTTTTCTAAACATGTTTTTTTTCGATGTTTTGGCACATTCCGAACACACTGGCATTAAAAATTCCGAAATTTTTTTCCATTGTAAGGAAGCAAAAATGGCTGCACGCTTCTAAAAATCGTGACACTTCGGCTTTGATAACGGAAATATTGCTCCGAGCTTCGCGAGGATATATATCCGCGAGACACTCCCTCGAGAGTATATATATAATATAGGTATATATAACTGCGATAAAATCATTCCCATGCATATCCGTATTTCGATTGCACTCGATTCAGTCGAGTGCAAAGTGGAGCAACGAATGCAAATTCTCCCTAGCAACGAATGCGACAAGATGACGTTCGAGATCGAGAAACGTTAATACAAATAAACATACACGCCCAGAGAGATAGAGAGGGAGGGAGAGAGGGAAAGAGGCAGAGAGAGAGAGAGAGAGAGAGGTTAAATCTTCGTACTTTGTGTATAGCGGTTGAAGAACCGCGCCAAGTTGAGACAGAGATACCTGAGAACATGGATGGAGCTCCGTTCTCTTTGCGGCATCGCCGTCAGAGCTCGCGATCTTACACACACACACACACACACACGAATGTATATAGAGGCAAAAAAGAGAAAGAGCCGCAAGTATAAAACCAGCAAGCCAGACGAGAGAGACGAGAGAGAAAACGTGGGTGTGGTCCAGCGCTGTAAGGAAAAATACAGCATCGCGAAAGACAAGAAAAAAAAAAAAAAAAAAAGAAAGAGAATGAACCCAGTGTCTTCTGTCTCTTCCTCTCTGCAACTCTTTCTGCATCGAGATGCGCGATCGTAGCCGCAACCATTATGTACCGATAGTTGGTGGGTTTGCTGAATCGCAATCAGAAACGTCTACACCAATAAAGGGACATTGTAACCTTCATACGTTGCCATCGAAGCAACATATATACAGGCCCGGGGCGTACATCGCCACACTTTGCAAAGACCTCTTTCCCCATAACGACGACATTCGACGGCAGAGAGAAAGAGAAAGAGCAAGAGAAAGAGAGAGGAAGGGAGAGAGAGAGACTCTCCTTCCTGGAGTAACGGTCCACCGGCTGCTGCTACTGGCCGTTGGATTTTCTGAGCTGATCGCAACTCGGAGAAGGCTTTTTCAGGCTCAAGATCTCCCGCTATACTTCGTGAACATTACACACACACACACACACACACACCCACATTGGAAGACTCAGCCCTGGCTTTTATATATACGCGGGAAGTCTAGGATTCCTCATACAGGGAATCTCAGACTTAACGTTGAAAAATCAGAGTTGCTTTGGTTCGGAGTCGCGGTTCAAGGGAAAAATGACTCCTCCAGATCCCGACTATACTAAAGATTCACGATTCCCAAAACTGGGGGACATTGATGACATAAATATTTTCATGGGAAAAGCCTGCTGCTTGTATACTTTCGACATGGTGTTCGAGTCTTCCATTAGCTATTCTCTTAAAGAAACTTCTGATTTTTCACAAGAAATTCTTCATTGGATCACAAAGCTCAAGCAAAGAAGCGTAATTTGACATTCCTGCTGTACGCAGTCGAGATATCCAAATGAATCCAATCAACGGGTTAACCGAGCGCTAGGGTTATTGTGAATCATTCTGTATGTGGGATCGGTAAGATGCTGTGGTTGCTGATGCACTCCAGCAGCCGTCTATTACGTGCACACGTTTTCTCGATACATGTATAGTATACGCGGGGAGCTGGAGCTCTCTGGGTTAGTTGGGTCAGTTGTTTAAATGCCAACGCGAGTCTATACAGGCGTGCTACACCTTCCTCGTATCTTATATATATGTATAGGTATTAAACCTAAACGAGTGGCATACAGCTCGATGCGCTGATGCTGCACGAGGCGTATACATATAATATATATTATATTATATATACATCGATCCGTCGTTTTGATAAAACGTTACGGTTGAAATCAGAAAAAAAAATTTCGAAGAACCAAAGCGCAAATCGTTTTTGCAAAATGACAAGGTGATGTTTGATCTCTTTGGTATTTGACAGAGGCATCGCGGGGGCCTCTCTGTCGCGGAATTTAATCCAATTAAATCGAAATTCAAAGTTCAATCAACGCGGACGCACGCGATGGTAAAGCCGCGGATTCACACGAGACTATTGCCACAAGCATATATACACCTTGTCTCGTTCTTGAATATAAATCTTACGACGCGTGCTCGCGACTGCCTTATAACATGGGGTATGGCTGTAATAATTGGCTACCCGATGACTTCTCCCGATCCTATCGGCAAATCAAACATTCAGCCTTCGTTTTTTCTTTTTTTTTTTTTTTAATTTTATTCCGGTCCATTGATCTTGTCGTATCTCGAGCTGTTAATCTGGATGGGAGTGTGTGTGTATTTGTGTGTGTGTGTGTGTTCACGTTAACAACAGGTCGAGATGATCTCTCGTCCTCGGAGACTTTTGTCAGATTGAGTATTGGAGGAAGGTGGTAATTCGCGTGGTCGGTAATACCGGCCAGACTTGTTTAAAAGAATTCAGACGTGTTTTATGACGATGGGGTGTTATTTCAGCTAATTACTTGGCCCAAGACAACATTAATATAATGCGAGGCTTCGACTTTTCAGCTTCTCTGGAGTCGTCTATAATAATAGTTTTATGTTTTTCGCGTAAAAAATTGCCTAATTTTTGATAATTCTTTTCAGGAATTTTCATTTATACTATAAAATAAATCAACAAGTTTCAAGGAGGGAGGGGGGAGATTATACGACAGGTTGTACTATGTGTATATAATCATCGAGCGAATTCGTAACCTCAGATCGTTATTTAATACTGAAGGTATTACCAAAACTATACGACATTCTTCTTGTCTCCCTGACCTTTTTGAGAAAACCGATGTTATTCGACGTGAGCTCTGAATTGATTAAAATAATATCTACAATTAGCGACGGACCGATGTGTGAACTGTAAGGCTTGAGCCGATAAAATACAATTCAACAAAGTTTATAAATCAAGTTGAACTATAATCAATTGTTTGGTCGATTCTATTCCTTATTATACGTATAACGGAATTATTATTATTATTAGGTTGAGCGATATACTTTCACGGGATTCATAACGAACCAAGGAAGATACGGGAGTCTCTTTGGTGTTAACTTTGAATATCATAAATATATTCATCTCTAATGTTGGTCGATTATAATCGTCATTGCCAATTTGAGATATCTCCTCGAATCGCTGAGAGATTCCATAAGGAATATAAAGATAAGAAATATTGAAAAAAAATACAGACCTGGGATACGAAATGGCGAAGGAAATACGGTCAACGAACTTCGATAAACAACGAATGTCTCGCAATCTTATTTTTACTTTTTCTCTTCAGCATACATTTCACCGGAACTGAATCGAATTAACTTTTACTTCATTATTTATTTATATTGTGAGCACAAATGAGACTTATTCGATTCCGCAAATGTATAAAATTCATTGAGTCTCGTGAGATCATTGAACGAAGGATCATCATCGTCCTATGGAATTTCAGAATAATATACGAATACAGTTATGCTGTATCAACGTAATTATCAATGTCCACAAAAGCTGTGACAATTAATAAAGCACATTCAAACGATATTTCACTGAAATTGATGTAAATTAATCGAGCAAAGTGTGCAGAACGTTGCCCAGAGTTCGCATGCTTATACGAAATATACATATATATAACAGTGAGATATAATTTCGAGCAAATTGGCGACTGAAGGGGGAAGGAAAAAAAAGCTCGAATCGCGAGTCATATCGGGTCAAAGTGGCCAACGGGCGTGTTCCGATCCATTACGACCTTCGACCTCATATCTCCTCTCGCTCGTCTCTCATTCTTTTCGCTTCTTGGCTTTCTTGAAGCCTCTTCTCCGTGCTCTTTCTCAATTTTTCCCTCGACTCTCTACATGGACGCGATCTCCTCCCTGGTGCGCCCGGCATGTACCGCTATAACGCTTCGTATATATATATGCTCGGTTCAGCCGTTCGCCAGGCTCGATATCGCGTTTTTACGGTCCACGGGTAAACCTCACGTACCATCTGCATGGACCATTCCAGGAAAAATCGCCAGATCTCCGTTTTTTTTTTCAAATAAATTCAATAAAAAAAAAAAAAACCGAGCCGAAAAATAAGAGGAAGCATCTATACTAAATTTAGGGTTAAATTTCATTTATATCTCGACGAAGATTTTTCGATTTAAAAAATTTGCCCAGCCTTTTGTTCAATGTACATTTTTTCTCGAAAAAAAAAATCATCGATCAGCAGCTGGAAAAATGAATCTAGAAAAAAAAATTGATCCAAATCTGCTCAGAGAGAGAGAGATCTTGAGATTGTCGATTTGGTCTTGTGAGGCCCATACATGTGTATACATCAGGATGATGTATGTATATGAGTGCGAGAGGCAAGAGAGATTTTTTGCCACCGCGCGGTCGAGGGAAAGAGATGAGCGCGAAATGGCATTGGTAGCCTACATAACTGGACAGGGTAAAGAGAAACGCGAGGAAGCCCTCGAACCCGATTATCGTGCATCATTTCCCCTTCCCCCCCCCCCCCCCTGATACACCATCACGTGTACGTATATATATTAACATTTATACACGTATTGTGGAGCTGTATAAACCTCAGTTGGACCGAGGCAAATGAATCTTTGTGCATGTATATAGGGCGCAGCAGAGCATATCATATAGAAGTGCTGTCCTTTCTCGTAGCTAGAATCCAAACTAAACTCAGCTACGAAGGATTTCTATTTTTTTTTCTCACACTTCGATTCGACTTGGAAAAAAAAAAAAAATTATCCTAGCAGCCTCTGGTACATCGTTCGAATGAAAAACTATTTAAAATTACTTTACGACAAAATTGCCACGAATATAATTATACTGAAATACCGAGTTGTACCTTTTTATCGAATACGATTCAAGATATAATTTCGAACAATTATTCCGTCACATGGAATTATTATTCGATCTAAAATCATTACTCATAATCTTTTTGTTGAAAAATTATTCTGAATGGTTATTCGTTTCAATGATGACCCGCATCTTCTTCGCTATCACCCGGAGTGTCATGAGCCCCATACGATCGTTGCCCATTATATAATTTCATTATTATTCGTTATAATTCATATTTTTATCGGATGTGTCACGTGATCGTTATTATATTTTGGAAAAAAAAAAAAAAAACTTTACTTTACGTTAAAGGTTCGTTAAAAGCGAGGTATGTGCATTGGGCTTTGGTGCTTTACGCAAGAAAAGAAATGTGCGGTAAAAAATTTTGGAAGATGCGTGGGTATGTATGGAGGAGCAAAGGGCGAGAGAGATATATTCTTCAACTGTGCGCGGAGAAGAGCTCGAGGGTCTTTTTGAATGGTAATTATCGTTTCGCCGACACACAACGAGATACATATGTATATAATTACCAACCGAGAAAAGAGAGGTTCGCCCGAAAGAAGGATTGAAGAACCGGACTTCGAGAGTCTCTTCTTCTCTATACGTCCTCCCTTCATGCCTCTCCCTCTCTCCCTCTCTCTCTCTCTCTCTCTCTCTCTCTCTCTCTTTCATTCGTTTCTCGATGCTTTCCGTTCTGGTGAGCATTCGTTTTTCCGTGGTCGCGTTGCCACGCCATAGAAGGGCGAGAAACGAGATCCGAAGTATCAAGAGAGTATACGGAGTGATGCTGGGCAAGATAGAGAGAGAGAGAGAGAGAGAGAGAGAGAGAGAGAGAGAGAGAGAGAGAGACGGAGTATCTCGTTTTCTCGTCTCCTGTGCACTTCGTGCTTCATTCGCTGCATTTTGCGTTGCAACAAGTGGTTGCAGGTGTTTCGCGGTGCGAGTAAACTATACTTATAATATATATATATATATATATATATATATATATAATGCACTATACACCTATTCCGCAGCTTCGGTGGTTCTCGCTCCAGAAGCCAGATAAAGTTCGACGTGTACCACCGGGAAACAACCACAAACGCATCGTGTTTCGAAGAAGAACGACGATTTATCCAGGGGCAGTATACTCGACGGATAATATTATAGGTGTAGGAAAAAAAAATGAGGAAAAATAAAAAAAGTTTACTATAAATCGATCCAGTATCGCTGATGTGACCATATCAATGGTACAAACGAAGACTGTGCTTCACGAGGATCATTATTTCTCATGGTTCCCCATGAGAAATAATTCGAATGTCAGTAATATTGAGACGAAATATAAATCAAGGGATTATATGGGAATTTTGAAATTTTCCATAAAATTCGACAGAATTCAATGCTACGAAAAATCAACGTAGACACGTGAAATACTGATATAAAAAATGAACAAATAGGCAATAATTGGATGTGATAAGAAAAAAAAAGAATAATTTCTGCGATACGTTACTCATCGCGAATAATAATGACAACATTAATAACGCAACTGGGAGAGTAGTATTTTTCTTGAATGATATTGCAGGAGAGAATCGAGGGGGGGGGGGGGGGGGCATAGAAGATGCATCAATGACGTGGAAGATGCGGAGACTCAACTGAGCTCAGATGAAAGTCCGAATAACCCGTACGCATGAGGAGGATGAATAATTGATGATAGCAATCGAGAATGCTCAGCTCGAGTCTCTCGCGCTTTTTTCCACCCTCTTTTTTTTCTCTCCTCAATCCTTTTCTCCCTCTCTCTCTCTCTCTCTCTCTTTGTCTCTTGCTATCTTTCATTGCTTACGATAATCGATCAAGTATACCCGTGTGTGTTGCACAGCAAAGATCGCGAGGCAGAATGGTAACAGACGCGCCCTTAAGGTCTCTTCGCTCGTTTCTATCGACCCGTTAGCCAATTCAATCTTTCTCTCCGTATATATACTCGATTTTTTTGTACGCACTCTCGTTATTAATTGCAGGGAGGATATTATGGTACAATGAGATTACCGTTGGATCGAAGCAACGGCTTCAAATTGAAATAACTAATTTTGCTCGATAGGAAAAACAAATGAAAAAAAAATTGCACAGCATATGAGCGATTGAGAGACATCGAAGAGTAATTATATAAAAAAAAAAAGAAAAGGTTACTTTTTTGTATTTAATACGAGGAGGATCGTCGCATCGTCGACTCAGGTTGTAACTATAACGGAACCCTCAAGACTCTCGATATATTATTTGATAGCTTTTGTCAAGTCCTTTTGTTGAAAAAATTATCGATGGACCTGTACAATGATTGGAGAACTAAATTTACAGATGTAACTATAGATAAATAAATAATGAAACGATGGGAATTTCCTTCGATATAATTGATCTCCCGAGCTCAATCTTTTCTCGATCTCTACTCTGTCTCTCTCTCTCTCTCTCTCTCTCTCTCTTTGGCAGTTTATCTTCATTCATGCAATTCTTCCTTAGGTTTTCTCGTTCTTTCATCCCTCCCTTGTTCATGATATTCTTCTCCGGCTTACACGAGCGATTCGACCCTCCCTAAATTCGAATGCGTAAATTACACACCTCGGCAACTTTGGTGCAAGTCCACCTCTCGACTCTTCGTATAATTGTAACCTTTCAAGGGGTGCACCCGAGTGAGGAGTATATGGCCTCGTGATCTCGAGATTTTAGTCTCTACACGCGTCGTTTATTTTTATCTTTCAATGTTCGGATTGGAGCAAAAAAAAAAAAATGATGAAAATACGAAAAGGAAAAATTTCATTTATTTCATTTAATTTAAATTTTATTCTTTTACCTAGGAATGTCTGCGTGAAAACGTACGAAAAATATGAACGTTCTTTCACGATCATTGTCGGATCGTAAATCGTTTGTTCGTTTATCTCTAGCAATCCGTATCCAATCTCAAAAAAATCAGGAAAGGATCGTTTCCAGGATCGTTAAAACTTTGTATGCTCGCGTCTCAACGCAACCGGATGCCCAAGCTTCGGGGATTTATACACCTGTGCGTGTATGAAAAAAAAAAAAAGAAAAAATAGGTAAATTGGGATATTCCGCGAAGGAGAAAAACCATCAAGTAAATAATCCGTGACGATGAGAGCAACGCCATTGCTCGCGTATTCCAAATTGCAATATATTTGAGAGGCATCGAAAAACACGCGAGCCTCGTTATGAAATCGTTTTACGACCGGTATATAGGGTGTTAAACGCAGATCGAGAGACAAAAAAAGGGTAACGAACAGCATTTTTTGTGTTTTTATCTCTCATCCGTCCGCATTAGCGCGATAGAACAGAGGCTGATGAGGCAAATTGATCGAAAAATAGAAGTTGACGAGATGCTCGAAGCAGCAACAACAAAATGCATAAAATGTCGTTGCTTTTTTTGCTCAGCAATTAAATGCATCGGATTCCCCTCTTATTTTTGTCATTTTCTCAACAAACTTTAGCTATATTTTCCCGTTATTCCGTCGTCTCGATCTTTTAAGAACGCTTCTATACTCAGAGAGGACTTATTATATACTCCATTAAAACTTATCGCGAGTATTAACAGAGAGTGGCACTCGAGTTTCACTCTTCTCTCGAGATTGGCAAAGGACATATATATATAATACACTCGCCAAGTGGGAGTCGTCGTACACTTTTATCATCTCTCTCGTCGAGAGAGAGCGTCGTTCACTTTTCCCCAGCATCAGCCAGCACATATATGCAAAGCTAATATCGCGAGCACTCACCGGATTCTCTCGTTGTCGAATTTCCCAGAAACTTCGAGTATCGTGCGTGCGCCAGCTTTGCAAAATTCATTATCATGAATCGCGTTAAACTTGAAAAGTTTTTTTGTCAAAACAAAAATTGACGCAGGCGCAACTTTAATCTGACTTCAAAAAGTTGCCATTGCGAATTTCAAGAATAAATAAATTTTGGGTAAATTTCATTTGAAAATTGAATTCACCGTTTTTTTTTTTACGGTCGGTTTTGAAATTCACCCGACCCTCGTGAGGTGAGGAACGAGAAGTACTCAATGAAGATACCGGGTAGAGTATTATATATATATGTGTCCCGGGATACACGTGAGAGTTGGTAGTAAGAATGAGAATTGGCCAGCTGTTGAGAGAATCTCAGAGGGAAGAAGTGAGGAAGTGATCTCGTGAGCTGCAAGGTATATATTTATATATATATATATATATATATATATATATATATGCATCACGTAGAAGTTTGCAGAGACGACCTGACCTGACCCGAAGCGCGCGCGAGCTCCTGCAAAGGCGGTGATGGTACCTTTAATGCCCCCCCATCGCACACACATACACACATATAACAGTGCATATGTGAATTAAATCGATCGACCAACATAAAAAAAAGTCGTCAAGTCAATGCTTAAGCAGACTGGAATACGCCCTTTTTATTTTGAGCTATTGTCATTACGGATATAGATATACATAAAAGGCTTCGGACTTTTGCCTCGCGCGCTCTTACGCCATGTACTCTTCCTCGCAAAAACCAATCAAGCGCGTCTCGGAATGCGGCGTGGCCGCAACCACTCCGAGTATATATGAAAGGCGAGGTCTTCTCCTGGCTTCCTCTCTATACACTTTTATCTTTATCCCTCTTCTTCTCATTCTCGTATACTTTCTTTCCACTTCTTCATCCTCTGTACATATACTTCTTCGTCGTTTCTTATATACTCTTCGACGATGATGGCTGACTTTACAGTGGCAACTATAGCAGTATACCGCAGTATACTAATACCCCCAAGTATACATAGCATATGTAGACGTATGTACTGGGAATAGTGCAACCTAGATGCACTCCTATGGACTCTTATTTTTAGCCACAGATGAATCTCATACGTGTATACATAATCCGCTACTTCTCACCTTTTCCACTGTATAGCGGTGTTTTGCCACCACGTGTTGTACTGCTAAGGGGGATCCCGAGTGAAATTAACCATCAATAATTCATCCGTGATGCGGAGTTTCCATTTAGTTTAGGACTCGTCAATTTTCTTCTAAAGTTTTGCAAGAAAAGTGTCATTCCTCAATTATGGGATTCAGTGATATCTCTACTGTGTGTGTTTTTTTTTTTGTAATTATCCCTGCCTACATTATGAGAGTTCCTAACCGCCTGACTTGAAGGTAATTTCGGGTCTGCGTACGCGGTAATTTTTGTCGTGTTGCAAAACGATGAGCACCGCCGTTGATCGTTGCGGCCATTATTATTCGAATTCATTCGCGAGAGGTTCTCGCGATAACCGAGCTAATTGCTTCCTCGTTGAAATTATTTATCACGCGCTACATATACCTCGCGCGTCAGGCTGTGTGCGTGGTTCTCGTTTGCAGAGATTGATTGGACATTTTTCGTTTTTGCTTTTATTCCTCAGTTAAGTTTTTTGTTTTTGTACTGCACAGAGTGTAAATTCTTGTGAATTTCGTCCGAAAAAATTGAGCGAATCAAGTGGAAAAAATTTCGTTAAGACGCGGGAGACAAATATCCTTCTCATCGATCTTAATTGGATCGATGGTAGAGATAATTTCGTTGTCAGGCAATAATTCAATGAGAATTCGAAATGAACGATCGAAGAAAATAATATATGTGGGCGTTTGTTGCAACTGTTGTGGCTCTCTCGACGAATTATCCGTTAGGGATCCTCGTGTGGCCAACGACCTCTCTTACTCTTTCTCGTGTGGCTTGACTGCTCCTTTGGGTCCAGAGGGGACTCCCATATAGACACACACACACACACACACACACACCTCTCGCCACTCTTCTTTCGATCGCGCTTGTTCTCCCTTATTAAGTATACACCAGCGGACAAGAGTTGTTGAGAGCGCAATTTACGAAAGGGCGCGAGGAAGCTTTTGGCCCGCGATATTTTGGGAGAGTCACCCGCGCGCGCGAGGGCAATGTTAAAGTGAAGATTGTACGGAAAACGAATTTGTACAAATATCTGCATACGCGGAATACTTGAGATTTTTCGTTGTAAAAAGTTCAGGGAGTTCATTTCATTGGTGAAGAATAGCTGGAAAAAAATTTATCTCACACGAAAATTTCTCATACAGAGGATAAAGGGAATTTCTAAAAAAAATAGAAAAGAAAGAAAAATGTTTAGATTGAAAATCGTGTTACTTAAAATGACTGTGATTTTTCGAAAAAAAAAACAAAATCGGAATTTTCGAAATTCCATATATACGAGAGGTAACAATTTACATATCTTTTGATTTTACGATTCGTCTGGTAAATGCCCGTCTCGGTAGAGTTATCCCGAGTCGAAATTTTGGTCCTACGATAGGCCTGCAAAGTTCTACGTTCAGTATAGGATGTATGAGGACCTATACAGAGGACTACTTTGTATTGAAAAGAGATCTTAATATTCTAGGCCTAAACGTGGCACATATACCTCACGAGAATAGTAGCAACTACTTTTTATTCATTATCACAAATATACAAAGGTAAGCCCTGTACTGTCCTGGAATGCAACGAATCACAAAAAAGTGCAATTGTAAATATGAGTGAAGCGAGTACTTTTTTTTTTACCGAACACCAGCCACGTGAAGTTTACAGAATTATAGAAGGCAATGACTAACGAAGAAAAGTGTTGAAAAAAAAATATACATATTTCGCTAACTTCCGCCTTCGCAAGAGCGACTGAGAGATGAATGGAGGAAAAAGAAAGCGAGAGAAAGAGACTGATTAGTATATGTTGTTACTATTTAGCATATGTACCGCAATAAAACGAATGCAATATATGCGAGAGAGTCCGAGAGCGAGATGGGAAATAACTGGCCAAAAGTTTTTTGTTTTTCCATGCCCGAGAAACCTCAGAGGGGATTTTAAAGAAAGGGTGGATGCAATTAAATAATTGGCTCATTAACCAGCGCAGCGGTACGTTTTACGATTCCCGGGGAGTCGTTCCTCGAAGTTCTCATCGTTCTTGGCCAAATCGTCAGATAACGTCGCCACACGAAACGCGAGAGACTTTTTCTTTATACATACACACACCCTTTGAGATACAAAAATCTCCAGAGTGTAAAAGTGCAATGAAAAGAAAAAAAAAAAAAAACTGCACAGCGAGGGACCAAAAGGATCTTCCCAAAGAATCACTCGCGGATGAGAGTCAAAGTAAAAGGTGAAGAGGAAGGGAAGGACTGGAGGTCTTGCCTCGCGGAGTTTACGGGAGCTCGCGTTTCCACCTGAAATCGCGTATCTCGGCGGCGTCAATTAGTCAGCTGGGATCTCGAACGATAAATCTTTTTCTCCGGAAGAGCACGAAAGAGGAGGAAGAGCGAAAGATCGAACTGAATTTACGATCGCATTTTTTTTTTTCTCTCTCTCTCTCTCTCTCTCTCTTTCTCTCTTTGATGGCACACGCGTTGAGCAATGGGAGATGCATAAAATGTTTTCGGCCATTCGTAATACGAGTGAGATCGTTTTCGGGAAGAAAAAGATATCCGTGACCGTGACGAATTCGTCGTATATCCCGAATATGTAAAGACTTTCTTGCAAGGGGTTGAAAGATCAATTTTTCATTGGCTTTGGAATTGTTGAATATTCATAGAGACGATGCAATATGGAATCGATAAACTGTAAAGTTTTTTTTTCTACTCACACGCGGCTTCAATGCTTTGTTTCGAAGTCTCGTGATCAAGAATACCGAAATATCGCGTCATAAAAGTTATGATTAGATCCACGATGAAATATATTTTGCGGAATTTGAAAGATTTTATTGGCTTTTTATAATTCGGATTCGTCAAAAAATGCGCCCTCAAATCGAGGGCGTACTTATCGGACTCTGAAAATTTTATTGGATTCACATGAAATTCTAATTATACGAATTATCAATTATGATTATTATTTTATTTTTCTCAATTTTATTAAATTTATCCATCGTGGGCAAGTTATGACCTTTTATTCGCCCGAGTCTATATCGAGCTGTTGATGCACTCGTAAGCTGGCAATCAAGTTGTAATAATAATAATAATGATAGGTACACGAGGCACTAAAGAGGGGGGCGGGGAAGGGAGGGGGGGGGGGGAGAGATTGATATACGATGTGTATAGCGCTTACGTATGCCACAAGCGGACAGAAAGAATTACGACGTGAATGATTTTTGGCTGAATAAATCAAACAAGCTCATTTCTCAAATCTTATGTCCGAAATTTTTCAACACATCGAGGGGTTAGGCATTTTATTTACTCGCTGCAATTATTATTCGTTAAAATGCAGATCGAATAATTGCTCCCCATCCCCCCCCCCCCAATCGATATGAAACTTTAGTGTAAAGAACAATCTTCGTTAAAGATCGAAGACATTTGTTTGTTCCTTTTTTGTTTAATTTTTGATGATTAATCGAACGTTTTTTTTTTTTTCTTTGCTTATATTTTTCATTTTCGTCATTTAAAGCTCGCACGACTTTACTGACGCTTCGAATATCTCACTGGCAAAATGATTGATGACGAAAGCGCCGGTACAATTATCTCGTGAACGGTCCCGAATAATCAAGAACACGACGAGAATAATAATGTCCTCCTGCTCTTCGGATATTGATTCATTTATCGAGATTAATGGCCGCTGGAGATTGTGACCGGGGCAAAGGAACTTCTCTCTCTCTCTCTCTCTCTTGATGATTTATCGCACGAAAAAATTATGCATTATTGCCGCAGTGCTCTCAGTACGAAAAAAAAAAAAAAACGATATTGAATTTATTAAATCCAGAAAAAAATATATTTGACCGAAGGAAATTGATTTGCATTATAAAAAATTTATTAACCATTTGATGCTACGTTTTATCGAGTTTAAAAAATGGCTATGATAAAGTTTGTATTTTTTTCAAATAAAATTCGTTCAATTCCAACGTACTTTGTTCAATACAACAAATCCATTTTTCTCGCTGCACATATGGTCCATATATTGATACTCAATGCTTCGTATACCTTGTCAGATTAATATAATATGTATATAGCCAGTTGGCTTGATCACACATTTTTTTTTATTTCGTATTTATCGTCATCATTATTATTATCGTTTTTTTTTTACTGCATTCGGCACTCGATTTAAGGACAGCTGTGGGGCTCGTGTGTGACGTATACATCGAGACTCCCTCATGCCCCCTTTTATTTTCATATTACGATTGCATGCGGGCATATCAGCATGACAATACATATACGCGATATGCGCGACGAGTATACGAAACTTTGCCAAAGGGATCTCGAGTACTTATATGGCCAACAGACTCCAAGTTCTTTCCTTTTCCCCATCTCATTCGCAGTTCAAACTCTTGATTTTGCCTCTCCAAAACGAATTTACATATATACATTTTTACTGTATGACAGGACACTCAATTTTTTCGTCATTTTTTTGTTGGTGTCAAGTGTCCGTATCTCATCGCATTACCATAAAGTTGAATGTATCTCTCTCTCTCTCTCGGTCTCAAGGGCTAATCCTTATTGTGGATCATTCGCATGCGAATTCACGTCTTTTTCTCACTCACTGACCCATTTCTTCTCTCTTTTTTTTGTGTTTTTTTGTTTGGTTTTTTCTTATTTTACCTTCGTATATTGAGAGCATCGACGAAGTGATCGCCATATAAGTGAGAGTCCCAAATTACTTCGGTTAATCGAGAGCGGACGTAGGAAAAACTTTCGGAGTCTCCGGATACGAAAGATTACTGAGGGAAGAGCCCTTTCTCTGCGCTTTCTCGTCAAGATATTCTTTCGGTACGAGAGGAATAAAAAAACTCGAAGGGAATAAGACGAAGAGAGAGAGAGAGAGAGAGAGAGAGAGAGAGAGAGAGAGAGAGAGAGAGAGAGAGAGAGAGAACAACGCGCAAAGAGAAATAAATAATAACGCATATCTTGGTGCGTGAAGGGACCAATAATTTTAACGAGGAGCAATTCTGCAATGTGATGCAGCATGCAATTCACCCTGAAAGACACACATTACGCACACAGGTGGTATTCTCGCGAATTCTCTTTCGCGCAGCGAGAAGAAAGAGACGAGACGAGAAAGAAAGAGAGCGCGAGAGAGAGACGAAAATTCGCGCGCTTATTTAATTTTTAATTGCATTCGTGTTTTCGCGATTCTTCTCGCTCGCGAGTTATCTCTCTTTTTTTTTTTCTTATCTCGTTCTGCCCCGTCTTGCTATTTCGTCCCATCAAGATTTTTTTTTTCGGTCGACTATAAATTTTGTCGCAAATAAACGATACAACGATTTTTTTTTTTTGCAAAAATTGTTGAAAAAATTTGCGAAAGATGCGAATCGTTGTCAATTTTTTTTCAAATGAATATTAGAAGAAAAAAAAGAAATTGGCAACAATATTTCAGGAAGCAAAGACCTAGAAAAATGGCTTTTTCAAAGCCAACAATTCGAGGGACTGCCAATGATCGCGTCGAGTTGCCAATAAACCGTGCATCGTTCAATTCGCGTACTGTACAGACTTACGATGAGATATTCTGCGATGAAGTTTCTCGATGGCGCGGTTTCTCGATGCCCCGGGACATCACGAAATCGAGTTCTTTTACTCCGTGTGTATAATAATTCCATGGCTTTATATTGCTCTAGCGGAGAGCGCGCAACGATGCTGGGGAATAATCGGAACGAGAAGAAACGAGAGCGAGGGTTTAGAGAGAAACGAGCGAGGTGAAAAGTACACCGCGCCGGGAGTTTTTTCGTCCACTCCCCCCCCCCCCCCCCCTCTTTTTCAACCCTTCAATTTCTACAAGAATCGTGGACTCGAAACATCCACGATCCATCGATATAGGGGCGAGGGTACTGACGTTTACTTCGTCATCTCGTTATTGATCTGATACGCTTTTGCCAAACCTCTTTTTTTTTAATTTAGGAGGAATGATGTTTTGCGGATTTTAATTAGGGCGATGGTATTCGATATCTTCAGTTAAAAAAAAAAAAATTCCATCTCAACTATAGAATGCCGTTATATACTCGAAACATAATTTTTTCGGTGCAAGTGGACGGAAAAACATCGCGAAAATGTTTCCATGCACTTTACCATCTCGACCCGAGAGTCCTATCAAGTCCTATTAAACGATTTTCAAAAAAAAAAATATATTATAAGACACAGTCTGACAGTCTATCGCGTTTACTCGTCTTTCTGATAAATAAAAAACAAACGATCAAGCGCTTCGTCACAAAATATTTAGCATTCCCGGGGCCCGCGGAGATGGCAAAATGAAGAAAAAAAAATTCGCGAAATCTCTCGGCAAGTGCATATACCGCACGATATTTCAGCGGCTAGTCGGAAAAAGGACTGTCTCGTATATCATAGGTATATATAAATCCTTCAGTATAAGAAAACATCCTGAAGCTGTGCGTCAGTACGTGCCGGTGTACGCGCGCGCGCGCGCGCGAAAAAGCGATAGCATCTTTCGCGAATCCGTGCGAATCGCACGCGATATAGGCCCTCTTGAGCCAAGAGAAGCGCGGTTATAAAAAAAAAAAAATAGTCAGTTCGCATATATATATATGAAAAAGCCGCGAGATTCACGCGCGCATGGACTCTTCTTCTTTTGCTCGCAAAAGAGAGATATGCCGACTTCAAAAGAGCGCGGTGTGAAAACGTCTCACAAACGTATAACTCTCTCTCTCTCTCTCTCTCTCTCTCTCTTTCTCTTTAGCGTATACATATCCTCGGAAAGATAAGGCCCTATTTTTGTGAATGATTTCAATTTTTTTTTTTTTCATCCACGCATATCGGATGAGTTGCATCTTTCGTGCTTCGAGCATGTAACTCGAAGTTCCAGGAGTAATCTTCCAAATGAATCTACAGCAAAATCCCATGTATACCGTATTGAGCAAAGTAATTTTTTGTTTTTTTTTAAAGATTTTTACATAATAAATTTAACAATTTAAACCGTGAAACTTTGATTTTTTGATACAGGGGGGTTTGTAAATATATTTGTCGACTCTTATATTGAGAGATTCGAGTTCGAAAAAATGCATCTCCAAGAAGGATCGTTATGGAAATCTGGAAAAATTGACTGACGAGTATAGTAAAGTCGTATATACTCGAAGTACAAAAGATGGAAAAATTCTTCCAAAAAAAAAAAAAAAAAACCGAGTTTCGATTCGAGGGAAATATTGCCGTGCATATAGAATCTTCGGGCAGCTGCAAAAGTATAATACTATTTGTATATAATGGACCATTCCGAGCGTTCCCGAGCTCGCGCGGCCGTGATGCCTGATTAGGCTGATATTGCTATACATATACGTCGAGTTATGGCGCGTTATATACGGGGCCATGGGCGATGAGCAAACCCACGATTCTTGCTCTCGGTTTTATAATACACACACACAGAGACACACACATATATACCTCACTTTACTCGTTCAACATCAACGAAGAACGGTTATTTCTATATTTGATTGGCAGAAACGCCACGATCTCTGCGTAAGCCTTGTCAGCGGCGCATTCAGAATCCAACACGTGCATTCAGTCTCGCGATTTTTTTTTTTTTCTGAATAATCTAATAAAAATAAATTAAAAAAAAATATAATAATGATGATGATAAATCTTTAATGAACTTGCTGGACTACTGGTTATAAATAAGCTTTCGTCATCGAAAAGGATGCCGATCATCTTGAATGATATTGCGCGAATTTCCCCTCCGAGTTTCCTGCATTGACATTATGTGCCCATTGTATACATAACGTTTCGAGAGACTTTGTCAAAGTTGTTTTTTCAGAGCTCGGCAATATCTTTGTTCGTTCTAATCGTCATTTTTGATAAAACGAGAATTTTCAAAAAAGATCTTCATAAGCTTGCGCTTGAAAGAAAATCGAAATGAATCGAAATGAAAATGAAAATGAATGATGGGAAAAAAAATGATAAAAAATTGAAATATATATTTACATGATATATTGATTGTTAGGATATGCTGCAGTCTCAAAAGTTTGCGAAATTCGATGGTTCATGCAAGACGGAAGTTTGAAACTTGCAGCGTTAAATCCCGCGTAAGTACGTACGTATACATTATATATATGCAAAAATAAGAAACAAGTTGAAGATTAAGGCCACCGAAGTGGTAACGCGATCTCAGTGCGAGGGCATCGCTCTTCGTGCATTTTTAATCTTTCTCTCTCTCTTACCAGGTCACAATATGGCTATTCGCGCTCTGCCTCTGTCTCATCACTTTATGGTTTAAGAATTGCACTACGTGCCCCCTTCCCTCTCCTCTATATGTGGATACATCTATTCGCTCTTCGCGAGAACTCTCACACCCGCGCATTCCCGCAGATAACCGTAACCATATGCGGTCGAGGTGGATTGAACTATACGTCGGTGAAGACTATGCACTTCACTGCTTCAACATTTTTATTGTGTGTGTATGTATATATATATATATATATATATATATATATATAATGCTATAATGCAGAGAGCCCTATGAGGGGGAGATTCTCGTGGGGGCAACGGTAGTTTGCTCGGTGGATAAAACATCTCAATGTAACTATAGCGGAAGTAATTTTCAAAGTCACGATGATCTTAACCCAGCACCGTCGCCGCCGCCGCGCGCCAAGAGAAAAGACACAGAGAGAGAGCGGCGCTTCTGGCCTTCATTTCATTTAAATTACACACATTACGGATGATGGGATTGTTATTATTATACTTTTTGTTTGTATCCTAATTTTTCTAAAGCTCATTATTATGGATTGTGATTGGATTTCGATGGGCGATTACAGATAATATCGGAAGTGCGATGTCCCGCGGTTTGGAGCGAAAGAGATCATAATTTCAGGTGGAAATGAGAAAATATATAAACTCGACAAGTTTGCTCTCGCGAATATATATTTATAATGTCGATGCGCCTCGGAAGAGACAGAAGGGCATATGAATCTTCGATTCATGCTTGTTCGATACGCCCTATCTCACTTTCTCAGTCATGCAATTGCATGCATATATATGTGCGTATCTGGATATTTTATATCTATGTATATATCTGCAGTCTGATGACACGTCGTAAGTTGGCGAGAGCTACACGAGCGAAACACGATATAGATAACGAACGATGAGCGCGTTGAGCTTCTTCTTGGTTCTATCTCCCGCGCTGGTGCGGAGATGAGCATACCAAACGATGTGGCAGAAAAAGAGTGCGAGATGAGAAGAAGGAGGACGAGAACGAGGAGGAGGAGAAGGAGGTATTTTTAATGAGGCGGTCGCCAAGCGCGCACCGCGGCTATTTCACCAAGATAGGATCTCTCTCTCTCTCTCTCTCTCTCGTAAAACCCGCAACCCCGTACGGATTGCACGCGAATTTTTTTCATCCTACGTGGGGTTCGCGGGGTGTAATATTGCTGTATTAACCACTCGGTTGTATATGCTTGGGACGCTCCTGTGTCTTTTAGCGCCTGTCACTTCATGAGGAAGACACTTATTTGGGAGGGGAAGGTGAGAAAAGGGTTCCAGTGTTTGAGTCGCGAGGTTCACCCTCGACGAAACTTTCTTAACTCTTTTATCGAACGATGAATATCAATTATTTCCATGAAAATTCGGATTGTTCTTGATTTTTCATTGATTTTTCATTTCATCGAATGATCTAATCTCGAAAAATTCGCTCATAAGTAGGATTCCATTTTAGCAAACAGCTCATAAATCATACATTCATCCAGGCTCCTCAAAGAAAATGTAATGATCCCCTGGATGCTAAACCATTATAATTATATGCTCTCACTCACCTTCTTCCTCTCTCTCTCTCTCTCTCTCTCTCTCTTTCTTTCTTTCTTTCTCTCTGTCTCTCAATGTTTGCACTCGAGTCTTGCCACCTCATTACGGAAATTCGCGTTTCACGCACATCATGAATGATGACTGTATATATAAAGAAGCATCAAGGACGAGGAGAGGTAATGATGAAGTTTGTTGGCGGCGTGTCGAATCACCGTATCACGGGAACATTAGCTTCGGTATAGTCAGTCGCGTCGTAGTGACGGAAAAGCAGATTTTAGAAAAAAAAAAATAGTAAAATTTTTAAATACTCCCGTACCGTTATATCATATATACGGCAAACAATCTTAGTGCTCATTTAACCCCGATTTAAATGATTTTAACAATTGCTGTGATGAAAAAAACATTCCGTTTCCTCAACTTGAAAATTCCGCCCAACCGCAAATGAATTTTACACGCTCCAAAAATATTTCATTCGCGGCTTAAATGAGATTTTTGAAACGTCGATAAATTTCATAAATCTCGGTAAACTTCGCGATACTCGGTAAAATATCTCATGAATTCATATATGGGCAAACCACGAGACGATCCTTTATATTAGCGCAAGAGCTTCATCAACAGAAGCCGTAGAAACGAGCTCACGGTAGCCAGCTAAAGTGTGCGCAGCAAAAAAAGGAAGAGTACGATGGCATACACGAGTAAAGGGCTGTGCATATACATATACGAGAGTAAGAGTGAATGAGAGAGAGAGAGAGAGAGAGAGAGAGAGAGAGAGAGCGTGAGGTCTTTGAAAAAATTCCGGAACAAAGCATCCGCTACTTACCGATAATTACCGAGAGGGCTTTATGGGAAATAATGGTCCCCTGCATGGCAACATATATGGTCCTTATAGTACTCGGGAGCTCTTTAAGGCTCTCTCTCTCTCTCTCTCTCGTTGGAGGAGCAAGCAGCTCGTCGTATGAAGAGATACGTACATGCAACGAGGAGGATAATGCATATAGAAACATGGCCAACGAGAATATACATATGGATATACAGGTATATAGAGTCGTTTCTCGTTTGCCACGCCGATGCAACCAACCCCGCTGTATGCACATAGTGATTTTAACATATTTATCCTGCTATATATATGTTCATCAGGCCACAGATGCGGTAGCTTTTGCTTCAAATTTACAGGTTTCGATAATAAATATCGCTGTGTGCATTAAATCAATTAACGAAAAATTGACGATTTTGCGTAAAAAAATTAGTCAATTTTTACACTCAACAACTGAAAATGTGGTTGACTTATACCGCAAGTTGTAACTCACTTGAGGCGGAAACTTTTCAAGCTCAATTTGGACTAATATTGCGTCCTGCGAAAGACCGCTAAAGTTCCCACTATATCGTTACACTGAATGAAAATTTACGTTTTTTTTTTTTACAAATTGTCACTACATATCGCTAAATGTATATATACTAGATATACGTATTATATATGATGTAAATCAAACCTATCGTAGATCCTCCAACCTCGCACACAATCCAGGCACTCGTGACGACCACTTTAGCCACACTTTTCTCGTTAACTCTCCATTTTTTTTTCTTCATTAATTTATTTTATGGGCAGCCTCTCTCTACGGCGACTCCTAGCACAGTCCCGCGTTGCATATCCTCATTTATTATCTCACGTTATATATTCCGCATTATCCTCTTTACTATTCCCATTATACATTGCACGAACTATTAAAAGTTTTCCCAAGTTCTTTTACCATCGCATGCTTAATAATGTACAGTGGAAAACTTACTATACTGCAGAGAATATACTGTACCATGTATACTATTCTATACCAGACTATACTATAGATCTATATGAAGAGAAAACTCATTCGTTTTTTGCTCTTCGATAGTCTCGAGGGGGGTAAGTATCGAAAGATTATTGTAATTTTAACAACGGAATCCTGGCCAATTATTGCATATTACGAATTCAACGAGAACGATATATTAGAACGATTTTCGAGTTTCCGCATTGTAAACTTTGACTCGGCAAGAATTCTCAGGCTAAACATCGAGACATAGATGGTATAGTTTTGGCCGCGAGGTCTCTATACCCGGTATCGATCATTTTGCGAACGATCGATGACCGATAACAATTTCTCTCTTTCTTTCTCTCTCACTCTTTTTCTCCTCTCTCTTGGACGAAGCGGAAGCGATAGGGTTCTCGTGGAAATAATATATTTTCTAAAGGCATCTCTTGAATCTTGCGGAGGTCGAGCTTGTGCAGCATTGAAGCGTGGTGCATACTCGCAAAAGTTCTGACTCAGATAGAAAAAGAGAAAGATAGAGGCGAGGCAAGGATCGAGGATTATCGGCAAGGCGAAATCTGCATAGGCAAGAGTCGTGAACCATTAAAGTATTGGTGTATATACATAAATATATATATATATGTATAAATATATTTACGTACATAGTATAGATACGAAACGTACAGAGAGCTCCGCAATTTTATAGCCTTCACCATAAACCATTTCCTCTTTTCGTTTTCCCTCGCTCTCTCCTCTCTCGGGCGTCCGGCTTTGGTATTACGCAAACTCGGCTTTCATATGTATATGTATATATATATATATATGCAAAGGGATCTTATAACGCTTTAGATGAAAAATCGCGTGGAGGGGAGGGATAACGCCTAGGTTATTCTTGGCAGGTGCTCACGATGGATGAGGAATATACTCCACAAATTTTTTTCCACTAGAAAACATTTTTTTTTTTTTCACCACTCAGCACTCACGGTCTGGCTGTTTTGTATTGGAGCTTTGAAATCTCGAAGCTTAAAGCTCCAAGCTGGAGGAACGAGAATCGATAAACGACTCGAGATTGCATGTATATATAATACAACTCGTATGTCTCCGCGTGTACATTTATATCCGGAAATAAGCGAACCCTTTTCACCTCACGACCCGTTAAATGTCAGACTCTGTAAACTTTGTGAGAAATATATTTTATCGCCTAAAGGAGCGAGAGACCCCGGGAGGGGGGGGGGGGAGGTCTTAATTTTTAATCTTTTGTCCCCGAATGATCGATTGGTTCTTGGCTCAAAATGACATTATTTGACGATGAGGAAAAAAATTGCCGATCCGTTTGATCGACCGGTCGAAATATCGCGAGCAAGCAACGCTCCGAGGACGCGCGGTTATACTCCGAGCTTCAAATTCGTTTCAACGGAATTTTTCCTGTATAATTTCGTCTCAGACGATTTTTAGGCTATCGCGGGGGACCAATTCAGGGGACGATTATTTGTCGATCATTGGCGAGAGAATTTCGGAGGATTGTCACGCGATGAGTCGAGCACGTGGCCGTCGTAAATTGGCTATTAAAAAAAAATGAAATTTCTCCGAGGGGGTGAGAAATTCTTCAATTTGCTTCAGGAAAATATCAACGTGAACTATATTGCGGTTGGAAGAGACATTTTTTTTACTTTTTAGGATAGCGCTCTCTGGAATTTGCACGATCGTAAATACACCGAGTCAATGAGGATCGAGAATCATCACAAGTGAGAAGGCGATAAATAAAAAAAAAAAATGGCTTATGAAGTGTAATTCAAGAAGAAGAGATACGAGAATTCGGATGGATAGAGAAAGAGAGAAAAGATGAAAGTTGAAAATACATCGAGACGAGCCACTGAAAGTACGAAAATGAAAAAGATATCGAAGCATTCATTAAACTATAAATGTGTATATATATATAGGCAAATCCGCGCAAGTTCGTTCATCCGTCAAATTAATGCAATATTCTTTTCGTCGCCGCAGCATATTTCAGGGTGGTCGTAATACGGAGAGAGGGCAAAAGAAACGCGCGTTGCATAACCACGACGAAGAATGAAAAGAAAGAAAAAAAAAAAAAAAGAAGAAATTAAGTCACGGACAAAGAAACGGATGAGGGGAGAAAAAAAAATGGGTTCAACCGCAAGGACGCGCGAGTGAATTCACCTGAGAAAATTGAGATCTGCATAAGGTGCTTTCGAGTATAGTAACTCCGGCAATCTACTACACCACTTCTTTTCATTCTTCTTCTTATTTCCGATGGCCCCTTTTTTTTTTTTTCTCGCGATGGGAGTTCGAACATACTTTTGCGGATCATTTCACTCGTCATTTTTATCGTTCCAGGGAAGGAAAAGTATATCTATTCCAGTCTTCGGTCATGGGAATGAATTAAAAATTGAACAGAGGGAGGCTTATCATTTCTATAGGGCAACAATTTTTTGTCAAGACAATTTTTAGCAGCCGTTTAATTTGCGATCGCGATGGTCAAAAAGAAAACAAAAATATAACAGACGATGCAGCTTTAACAAAAAAAAAAAAACAGATTCGAGAAGTCTGATCTCGATTTATTTATCGCGGCAAACCTGACTTCGAAAAATCGAAGTCACTTCGTGTCTCGATGGGTTTTTTTTTTCTGTTTTACTATACCGAAGACTTTGTGAGACGACCGAAGAATTTATTCTCGGGATGGTAAATGCTCACGGTTGGGCAAAAAAAAAATAATTGTTCATCCGTGCAAGAAGAAAAACGAAAAGCGCTTATCTCATATGTATATAAGGCTTTGCCCCATATATATATAAATGCAATCGATTCGAATGACGCTTTAAGGCAAAAGTCTTGGGGGACGGATCATTTGTTCGCTTCGCTTGGTCCATTTATTTTAATTTGCAAATACTTTCGGGTTATTTACTCTCCTACATATAATTATATATATTGATCGTCAGCAGAGAAGGTTTTTAGATAAAGAGGTCGTATCTTTTGTATCACAAAGTATAGTAGGAATACACACATATATATATATATATATATATATATATATATATATATAGGTAAAAGGAAGAACGAAGCACGACTCATGCATTATTAAAGCGTTCGCAAATTTGTTCCATCGAGTTTGTTCTCATTCTCGATTTGTTTCTCCGTGATCTCATCAGGAGCATGAAATTTCGAGATCTCTCTCTCTCTCTCTCTCTCTCTCTCTCTCTCTCTCTCTCTCCTGCATACGAGCCAAAAATGGCCGACGACTTTTTCGAGTGAACCATTTTTTTTTTCTGACGAGTACGACGAAAGACTTCGTTCCACTCTCGCGCCATGATCCCTTTTATACTTTTCGCGAGACCCTTCGCAGCTGAATGGGGCAGACTGTCCGCGTGTTTATATAAACGCGAGACTGCATTCTTCGAATGAGAATTCGAAACGCGAAAGATCGAATCGATCGAGCCAGCTCGATGGAATGACTCGCGAGAGACAAGAGACCGCGATGAACGATTTAAAATCGAGAAACAAAAGGAATTTTATCATTTTGCATTTAAAATATAACGATATGGACGAGAACTCCTTTTTGTTATAATTTCGTCTTTTAAGCTCAAAAGACGTATTTGATATACGATTTTGTTTTATAAAGACGATCGAACGAAGCAGTCAAGAATGAAAAAGTGTGACAAGGTTGACGAGTTTTGTTTTACCGAAACTTTTGGGTAAGTTATCGATCTTGGCAAAAAAAAAATAGTCAATGGACCAAAGCAATGTAGGAAAGAATCCAAGCCGATATGATTTTTAACCAAAACTTTCTTTAACATTTGGCGAGGAAATTTCAACTCTCAATTCGAATAAAACTGAAGATTTGAATCGTATAATTTTTTTTGAAACGGTATATATACAATGGGTTATTCCATCGGGGAATTCCATTCGAATTTTGCGAACGAAACGTGCCCGATGTTCGTATGGCGCGTACGGTCGTTTAGGGGAACTCGCGCGACACATCGCGCACGAGTAAAACGCACGCGCGCGCGAGTTCGCGAATTCGCGCTCTATTGTATACACTATATATAAACACACACATATAATTTACGTATATATGCCGCGATTATATTATGCAGAATAGCTAGAATAGCCCTCGAGTATAGCGCGTGGTGTATGGATAACGAGGGGATTATATTCAGGAAATAAAAGGAGAAGACGCGTCGGCTTTAGCGCGAGAGACGAGCGGGAAGAAAGGAGACTTGGGAGGAATTTTAAGTAACGCCTCTCTAACGAGGCATCGTGTCTATTTCACCATATCCATTCAACGTATATATACGTATAGTTTCTGCGTGCACCCAGTGCATGCAGATAGAAAGAGGATAGAGAGAGAGAGAGAGGCAGAGAGACATTATAGACGTTGGTTGGGATTTACCTGTGCCAAGTTCAGGGACGCTTCCTACGCAATTCATATACCTCTCGTAAATTTTACGTCTAGGCTCGATCGATGTTTTAGAAAAGAGAGACAATAAAAGTGAATACTCGAAATGATTTTTGACAGTCTTTGTTTCTTTTTTTTCTTTTTTTAATTTATAACTGATAACAAATTTTGACTCTTCAAATATGCTATGTTCAAAATTCCTTATACTTGTATAATTTTTTCGTCATTCTCCGTCATCGATTTTCCTACTGACTTATCTACTCGTTCGAACTCTCAAGCCTGCGAGAACTAACGCTGGCTACAATTTTTTCTCGATCCATCATGAAATTGTATAGGGACCCAGGAAGCGAGTATAATTTCGAACAAGGTTTTTTGAGCTAAACGAAACCCTCTGGATTGAAAAAAAAAAAAGCTTGCAAATTGGAAACTTGCACATTGCTTTCTCATTAACAAAGTTGCCTATACGAGGAAATGGTTTTCGTAGTTTCGTAAATGTGGAAATGGCTTTTCGTAATTTTAGCTTCCTCATATATAGAGAAAGCTCTGTTAATGAGAGAGCAATTTGCAAGTTTCCCATTTGCACGCTTGTTTTCTAAATTCGATTTGTTCGTGCGAAATTTAATATCCTATCTCCTATATAGCGTCTACTTATAAATTTGCGACGGTTATAGAGCGATCGCAGATTTTTCGAAAATTTCAAAATTTTATGAAACGTGAGGCCCTCGAGCGATTCTTGCTAAATTTGTCATTGAAAAATCTTTGTCCTCTGGTCTATTGATGTAAAAAAAATTCAGCTCTGAATCTCCAAATTTACGAAAATTTTTAGAAAATTAAAAAAAATTTTTAAGTTTGAATCCCTCAAGCGATTCTTGCCGAATTCAATGCGAAAAATTCTCGAAATTTGCGAATGTTAGAGCGACCACGGACGGCTTTTGAAAATTTATAAATGACAAAATTTGTAATTTTACGTCATTTTTATGATTTTTCGATATTTTTGGACCCATTCTAAAAACTCTGCAGTGAAAAACGCGAAATTCTTCATTTTTTTTTTGTTCCTCGTATAAAAGCAAAGTTACCTCCATGAGGAAGAAAAAGAAAAACGGTGATTTTTCATGCTATAGTCACGAGTGCGTAATCGCATGTGATCCTGTAAAAAAAAAAAAAAAAAAAAAAATTCGCGCTACGCCAATGATCGAATAAACATATATGGGTAGACACGCGCATATAACGAGATGACTACCGCGGTTTGTGTCGTGTGTCCGTAAAGTTGACTCCCGTTTGTGTCGGGCGAGATGAGCGCGCGGTCGATGCATCTGACTGATGCCATCTCGTCCTGCTCAACGCGCATACCAATATTCGCGAGTATAGGGGAAAGACGAGACGGAGGACCGAGACCTTCGAGAGTCTGTCGATCTCTCTTCGGAGATTCAGACGCCGCAAAAGTCAACTGCATGTTACAGCCATATAAATATATATATATATATACGTGTGCAGAAAGAGGCGGCAAACCGTTTCGAGTCGCAGTAAGGAATTCTACAGAGACGATTTGGCCCCTTCGATCCCGTAATAATAACGATGGAAAAGCGACAAGCTCACGAGAATAAGAAGAGAGAGGACAGATTGGAAGTATCTTCGAATCGGTCTTATACATACAAGGGGTTTACCATGCGAAGCCGAGCTAGCCCTATATCTCTCTGATAGACGTAAATTCATGGGTGTTCTAATGCCAGGTAAACTTCCATGACTATAGTGCAAACATATATCTGCAGATATACGACATAATTCGATGTAAAAAGGGCGTATGAAAGGCGTACGAGCGTAAAATTGACCGACCTTCTCGCGCGACAGAGGCGATGCGTATACGCGCGTGTACACATCATATATATACGCGAGGATGGAAACCGCGGAGATAAATTTATGCGTCCGTATATGCGGTCTAGCATCGACTCCCGGAGTTCGCCAATATACGGTATAACTCTTGGGAATCATGGACGGGACGCACGCAGCGATACAGTCGAAGGCGATAGCCACTGGTATAAACTTGCGAGGATATTCGTTATTGGCAAGCATATCCACAGTCATGCTCAAAATGGAGCAAAATAATTTCAAAAAGAAAAAATATAGGCCTTCAATATGCTTTACCGTTAATTAGGAGGACGGAAGGAGGAAAATTAATTACGTGAACTTGAAGAAAAATTGGGGAAAAAAAGTTTTAGTCGATTTACTCGGATTGTTCATTGTTTTTTTTTTTTTTCATGAAAAATCTAAAAATAATCTGCGAAATTTTTGACATTCATGCGGCTCATTATCGTTTTGTCGAAAAATTGCCTATATACGATTCATTGGACTTGGAAAATTAGTATGCAAAGTAAATGACTTTCATTCTCAAACGAGTAAAATTTTCTTCAATATTTATTTCAGTTAATTGATTCGAGAATCAGAGATTATTGTTAATAGATTTTTTGGAATTAAAAAAAATAATAAATTCTTTTAGTGGGCAGTATAGGGCATCGAAATCAGTGAATTCAATGCAATATAGAATTTACAATTATACTTGTTTTCATGGCAAAACATTTTTCGGACCGAAATATGAGAAATCTGGTGAAGCTCGAGCTCGGAAATATTGTGAAAAACGATTTTTGTGAAAATTTCGTATTCTCCGGACATGACTGTACTGCACTGTTGGCAAAATCGGTAACGAGCATCTCACGGCGAATGGTGGAACGAGAGAAGCGAAGAGTATCCATGAAGAATGAGAGAAAATTAAGAGCCAGACGACTAGAGAGAGAGAGAGAGAGAGAGAGAGAGAGAGAGAGAGAGAGAGAGAGAGAGAGAGAGAGAGAGAGAGAGAGAGAGAGAAATGGACACCGGGCGAACGGTAAAGAGACTTTATATCGACGATATGCGAGTTTGCCGCCGAGTAATGCTTTAGTGGACCCAGCGTGTGCCAAGAGAACTTGAAATTAGTCGTATCGCGGGGAGTCCGGCGATAACGATAATCCAACTACTCTCTCTCTCTCTCTCTCTCTCTCTTTCTCTCTTTCCCTCTTGCTCTTTTTACCAGACTGCACCGCATGAAGGCCATATCCTTAATCGATTATCACACATATATAGCTTCGAATTAATTAAATAATCGCATATATCAATTACTATAGCGATTAAAAAATCTTTCTTCTTGTAATCATGAAATGGCCCAGTCAACAGGGATTGAATTCATAGGGATCCGTAATGCAAAATTCTGAACAAGTTTTTTTTAATGTTGCATGACGTTTTATATTGACAGATAAGGAGCTTAACTTCAAAAGTCTACGGTCGCACGTTGACCGCGTTAGTCGCCATCTTGAAAAACGCGTTTTAAAACATATCTTAAAAACGGCTGACTTTGAGACAAATAACACAGAAACCTTTTTTGCAGATAATTACATTCCTTATCTTTTTTATTTTAAACTTTTTTCAATTTAACTTACCGTTTTTTAATTACAGCTCGTTCGGTGTTGCAAATATTCTTTTTTCCTCTGAAACTCCCTTAAAAATCGATCTCCTGATAAAAGTCTTATTATCTTTTTTATTCACTACTAAATTTCCTACAAATTTTCTGGATAACTTTTTTCCACAAAACTAACACTTTAAAAGTTATTAACAGTTGAATACACCCCCGTTCGCGCATAACGCAATAGAATTCTTTCTTTGCAAATTCTCCGATCGAAAAAATTCAATTACAGTGACTATTTGAAAATGAAACTTCGAGCTCTGAAATTTTCGATAAAAATGAAGAATTTTTAGGGTTAAAATGGAACACTGATTGATTTTCTGTTTTTTTGTTTTTGTTTAAATAAATTATTAAGGGCGTTGCTTCATTTTTTTTCCACGCACAGAACGCGAAACAAATTTGTAATTATAATCGCATCGAAGCAATATAGATTTGTCCGCTCGTAAAATTATATACGGCTGAAGCTCTTATCAAACTTTGACAAACAAAACTTTCCATTTACGAGAGAGTGTTTACGACGACTCGCGCGACGATAATATTACTCCCGATGGGATCAATCACCGCGGGAAGTTTACTTTTTTTTTTAATCAAGATTATTATCGCGGTCGTTTGTGCCGGCAAATTAATATTATTCAACGCGATAAATGGACCAACGCGCGTGAAACATTTGTTCCGCGACGAATTATCACGCACCCGCGCGCGCGCTTCGCGACAGAATAGCCCGGGAGCCAGCGACCTATTTTTGTCAATCATTTCCTCTCGGCTGATAATTTGTTAGATGATTAAGATAGTTGTGTCTTGAACCCTAGCGATCGTCAGCTGCGCGACCGTGGGTGGGTTGGGCGTTGGCGGCCTCCCACGCACGTAAAAAAAAAATATGTTTTCAATCATTTCCTCCCGGTTGAAAATTTGTGAGATTATAGTTGGCATAATACTTATTTGAAAAAAAAAAGTCAGCTGGCTATAACGCGGTGGATTATACGTCAGCTGCTCATACGAACATGAAAAAAAAAAAAAAAATTTCAATCATTTCCTCCCGGCTGAAAATTTGACAGATGATAGTTTATATGCTACTTTGAATAAAAAAAGAAGTCAGCTGGCTGTATGTCGGGGGAAAGATCGTCAGCTGACGCAGTGAAAGTGTCGCGCGGCAAGGTAGTGTGAGCGCCGCTCGCCTATTTACAGCCCAGTCAATAGGTAGTTTTGAGGTGAAAAAAATAAGGAACATGGGATATTTTCAGGACTGGTAGGGGGGTGTCTCCTGAGTATAAATCCAGATTGGTGACCTCTTATCGCTATCAGGGTCGCCGCCATCTTGGAAAACGCGTTTCGCTCTATATCTCGCGAACCGTCTACTTTACGACAAAATGTGCAGACACCTTTTTTATACATAATACAATTCTCCATCTTTTTTGCTGATAACTTTTTTACGTAACATCAATATTTTCCAAGTTATAACACTTACAAAACTATTTCTCCGAATATCTCCCTGAGCGTTTATTATTTCACGAAAGAACTAATTATCAAACTTGTAGAGCATCAAATTCTCGACATTTTTTAACTCAACCTTTTTTTCCTATCATTGAAACCTTCAAAGATATACTGCCTTTATTGCGCGAGGCACCGCGAAATCTCCACAAAACCCGCACAATAACGGTTGACGCAGGTACCCAGTGAACACGTTATATTGCGGCAATATAACATGGAAGTTACAGGTAATGTCACAATGTTATTTTTGTGATACATAGCTGTTATATAACGTGGAAGTAACATGTTATGTACCATATGTTATATGCTGGTTACATAACTGGTATGTAACGTTTTGACGTTACAGTAATGTAATAGAGTTTTGTAGCCGTTACGTAACATGTTTGAAACAATGTGAGTGTACCTTGGTGATATTTATGTAACGTTAATGGGGTGTACCTTAGTAACGTTACGGTAATGTAACATTACTCTGTTACGGTTACATAACATGCTTATAACAATGTTAGTGTACCTTTGGTCATATTTATGTAACGTTAATGGGGTGTACCGTAGTAACATTACAGTAATGTAACATGACTTTGTAATGTTTACGTAACATGCTTATAATAATGTGACCCTGGAGAAAATAGGGTGTGCAAAGACAATAATACAAAATACAATAATACAATAATACAAATGACAATAATACGGCGGTCTTCATTCAGGTAAATGCTGTAATAAATGATTATACTTTCTCGCTATTTTTTATATTAACGTTAAATGATATCCATTGCTTATCGAGCGCGTTTTGTGAAGATTTTGCGGCGCCTCGCGCAATAAACGCGGTATATCTTTGAAGGTATTAATGATAGGAAAGAAAGATCAAATTAAAAAATGTTGGGAATTTGATGCTCTACAAGTTTGATAATAAGTATTTTCGCGAAATAATAAACGCTCAGGGAGATATTTGGATAAATAGTTTTGGAATTAGTATAACTTGGAAAATATTGATGTTACGTAAAAAAGTTATGGGCAAAAAAGATGGGGAATTTTATTATGTATAAAAAAGGTGTCCGCACATTTTGTCGTAAAGTAGACGGTTCGCGAGATATAGAGCGAAACGCGTTTTCCAAGATGGCGGCGACCCTGATAGCGATAAGAGGTCGCCAATCTGGATTTATACTCAGGAGACACCCCCCTACCAGTCCTGAAAATATCCCATGTTCCTTATTTTTTTCACCTCAAAACTACCTATTGACTGGGCTGTAAATAGGCGAGCGGCGCTCACACTACCTTGCCGCGCGACACTTTCACTGCGTCAGCTGACGATCTTTCCCCCGACATACAGCCAGCTGACTTCTTTTTTTATTCAAAGTAGCATATAAACTATCATCTGTCAAATTTTTAGCCGGGAGGAAATGATTGAAATTTTTTTTTTTTTTTCATGTTCGTATGAGCAGCTGACGTATAATCCACCGCGTTATAGCCAGCTGACTTTTTTTTTTCAAATAAGTATTATGCCAACTATAATCTCACAAATTTTCAACCGGGAGGAAATGATTGAAAACATATTTTTTTTTTACGTGCGTGGGAGGCCGCCAACGCCCAACCCACCCATGGTGCGCGAGCTGACGATCGCTACGGTTTAAGATACAACTATCTTAATCATCTCACGAATTATCGGCTGAGAGGAAATTGGTCGCAAAAATCTGTCGCTGGCTCCCGGACTAGAAGTGCCAATCGATTTTTCACGAGCCATTAAAATTAATTATTCCTCTGGCGTGATTTCCGATCGCGTAGACACAATTACGTTATAATCTTTGCCTGATATTGAAATTACGAGTGGAGTATGAAATTGACGTTATTTTACGAGAAAAAGTGTTGTTTTTTTTTGCCACTGATACATTTTTATTTTTTGAAATAAGTAATCAGAGATTATTCGTTTTACTGTATCGCGAATATTTTCAAAGTCACCGAAGAAATTGAAGGCGCAATATAATATACTTTATTTGCATTGAATATAAAAATTTCGACAAAAGCTCACGACTATCCATATGGTCCATGGTCTTTTCCTCGAGAAATTCGCCATGGTCTGGGGGGGGGGCAAAGCCTCGAAGATGCAAAGCCTCGAAGATGCGATACTAATGTGCATAAGAGAGGGACACGGTGGTTTTGTATTGCCCTGAAATTGGCCATTTCGACTCGAGCAAGAGAACGAGAAAGTGTTCGACTCTATTCTCTTCTCGCATCCATAGAAATCTCAAACCAAAACCTCACTTTTTTCTTTCGAGTCTTTTGTGCCCAATCTCGTTCTCCGACACTTGCATATATACTCGCTCTTGCACATTATAGTGCACATTATAGTCTCTCGAATTCACATCTTTTGCGCTTGCACACACACGTTGTTCTCTATGCAGAATTGATATAACTTTTGCCTAGAATTTAACTTTTCTCTCTCTCGTGGCACAGCTGGTGAAGGACCACACAAATATTGTGTGTGTGTGTGTGTAAAGGCAAAAATTAACCGTGACTAATCATCACGAGAGATCACTGAGAAAAATTGCTTTCGCTATTCCTCTCGTGTTTGCCAATTCTTCCACAAGTCTCTCGGGTCTCTGAACTTCCAATGTTTCATACGGTAATCACTTATCTCTGGGACTTAATTAATTGGCTCGTTAGTCATACCAACCTTCGATAAATATCGAGATTTATATTGACGATCAATGAGAAAGTTATAGTCGCGATTGAGGATGTAAAATTTAATGAAAAAAAAATATATATTTCACGATCTTCGATGCTCGCGCGATCAGGAACTTTTTGTCCAAAAAATAATGAATGGAAAAACAAAAATTGGTGGCTTGAATTGAATCAATATTCGCTAATTACGTTTCCCTATTTTTAAATTGAGAACTTTTTTTTTTGCTACGGTTTAATTGATGAAAAATTAAAACTTGCATAAAATATGATTGCATTCGAATTTTCCGTAGCAAAAAAAAAAAAGGAAACGATAAATACGAGATATAAACGAGTCACCCCTTCTCCTATGACATACGCGCGGAACTTTGAATCCTCGAAAACTTCGTCAGTTTTCATGGCGTATCTTTGTGAGAAAAACAAAACGATTTCTTTTTGTTTTTTTTCTCTCGCATTCGTGACACGTATACGCAACGGAAGAACGAGATTCAAAGAAAATTAAAATCATAGTTCTTACGAGGCTTTCGGTTCTATCGGGGCAATGATCTGTGTGTTCTAAACGAGTCTCCGATGGTCACGATAGCACTCACGCGGGGAGCACTGCTGGAATAAACCGACTCGGGGGGAAAAAACGTGAAGAAACGTGACCGTGGCAAAATGGACGCTGCACTGCGTTGATAG
>OY751320.1:25927536-26109506 GCA_963564615.1 Rhorus exstirpatorius
CGAGACACGAACCGTCATTCTGGCAGGGATGAGATTCGCACTCGTTGACGTTTGTCTCGCATCTTGGTCCCGTGAAACCCTGAGTACAGTTGCAGGCAAACGAGCCCGGTGTATTCACGCAGATACCATCGTGCTCGCACGGTGAACCTGCGAAATTTTTTCGTCAAAACACATTTCCGGCGAATCGCAAAAGAAATTGCGAAAAAAAAATGGCTAAATCTGTTTTTCAAATAAAGAATGAAAATTGAGAAAAATAATTGAACAAATTAAAAAAAAAAGGATCCAATCAAATTGACAAATTAAGTGTAAACAATTTTTAATAACGAATTTGTGTAATATTTTCGTGAATTTAGTCCCAATAAAGGGACAAAAATTTGTTCCAAAAAAAAGGGACAAAAATTTGTCCCTACTCTCATCGATATTTCGCGTGACTTTGTCACGAAAAACCCTGTTCCATTTCCAGAATTGTTAATGAGATATATATATATTTTTTTAATCCGTCTAGTTCCCACGGGAAAAAAAGTGCTCGTGTTCGGGGAAAGGGAAAAAAAAAAAGAAAAATTGATTTTTCTTTCGCGCTAATCAATTCCATAGATGAAAAAAATAAATAAATAAATAAGAGTACAGTCTTGTGTGCGTGGTTTCGTAACGGGGTTTCTTTAAATATTCTGCAAAACTGTGCCACGATTTAAAAGGAATATCATGGATACTCGATCGTTTTATGGTGGCAGACGTCATTACGAAGTTAAGGAGAATCACTTTCTCGTCGGTGATCTTAAATTCAATGGATATAGTTAATTTTCAAATTTGCAATTCAATTCTCTCCTCCGAATGATATTATATATATATATATATATATGAGAGAGTTTCAAGTGTGTTCAAATTCTCACTGACGCGTTTCATTTTCTCCAGCTCCACAGAAGAGCTTTCGTCCCGCTCATTCTTGCGAGCGAGAGAGAGAGAGAGAGAGCGAAAGGCTAAAATTGTCTCTCAAGACGAGCGCGAGTGATAATTAAAAGCGCGAAGAGAGACGCGCACCGCATGATTAATAAATGCGCCGTCCAAGTCCGCGGGTGAACCGGCTCATACATGCGGCCGATCGTCCGCATCACGCTGGACGAATCGTGCATACACAAGTATACATCGAACAGCGAGTATAGTGCATAATTAAAAAAAAAAACAACACTGTAGACGTGTACACGTATGGTGTACTGAAACTGCGCTGTTTGAGAGACTGCGGGGATAATTGCAAAAGTGGATTTCTTTGTGGCTTTGGATCGGTATTGTCCCGAATTTCCGGAAAAAAAAGAAGGTTTCCGGCTTAAGAAATCCCTTCTTTTTTCCATTACACATTGAGACCAAGAATAATTTAGCTTTATCTGATTTTCAGCGCAATATTAGTTTATGAACGAACGATAATCTGCAATGGGCAATGTGCAATTGAAAAAAGTGCATTTTGTATCATCAATTCATTTTTTTTTTTTCATCTATTTCAGAGCTGGGCAAAGTACCTGAAGGTACTTCAAGTATAAAGTACAAAGTACTTGAAGTACTCGTGTATTTCAAGTACCAAAGTACCCTAAATACTTGAAGTACTAAATATTTGAAGTACTTGAGATACCAAGTACATGAAATACGTCAAGTATCAAGTATCAGATACTGTTTAAGTTTTCACATAAGTTCGAGTACTTATATTTCATTTCTCGCGTACTCTTTAAGCTCATTTGATTTTGATTCGAGTACTTTTTGTATCAAAACATATTTTGACATTGTGCAATTTACTCAGGTTAGGCAGATTGGAACAGAAATATTTAAACGAAGAATTAAAAATATAAAAACAAAAAAATAGCATTGACGATTGTAATTAAGATTTATTTATAGCTTCAGGCTTGAAAAAGAAAAACTAAATAATATAATACAGGGATCGTTAAAAACGAATGCATTGACAATGGCACCCCAACTACATACCGTAGCTTGAGCCTTTGAAAGATCATTCCTTAAAATCTTAACCAAAAGATGGCGCTGAACGGTCCTCAATTGTATATTCAAATGCGTTATACATGGAGCCATTAGCAAGACGTATTCAAAAGTACTTCACACTTGGTACTTAAAAAAGTACTTAAAGTGCAAGAAAGCACTTGAAAATTTAAGTACAAATACTCAAAGTACAGGTCGAGTACTTGGAAATTCAAGCACAATACTTGAAATACGTTTAAAGTACTTTGTACTTCAAGTACTGTACTCTCAGTACATCTCAAGTACCGGGTACTTGAAGTACTGTCCAGCTCTGATCTATATGGAAGTTTGGATCGCTCGCTATATCGAATAGAAAATTCTATAGCAATTGCCATGTTTTCGTGCCAAAGAGTCAATAAAAAAAAGACACTTCTCCCTCAACAGCAAGAAAAATTGCTCGATCGATCAACCACAAAGAGAAAGAGAGAGAGAGAGAGAGAGAGAGAGAGAGAGAGAGAGAGAGAGAGAGAGAGAGGAAATGAAGTGAACTATAATTGCCAGCAAAACGTTGATAAGCATGATATAATTAAAATCAAATACAAATATATATCTCCACTACAGTAATCAGGGCCTCCCGCGGTGAAGCGCACGAATGATTTATCGATTTTATTTGATTGATTGACCATAACATTAGAGCCAGTCTCTTTGGAGCGGTTGTTAAAGTCTACTTTCTGATATAGCAGAATACGTAATTGCTGGCCAGAATCAAAAGGAGAGTACTCATTGCGATACATGTATATAATGTGTTTATACAGGTGTGCTGCAGATATGGAGGCAGTTGAGTCAAGTGTCCAAGAACAAGAATTGAGGGTTCGAGATCTCGAGTTTACTTACTTGCCACGTACTCTCATATACATACATACATACATATGCTTGTGTGTGTCTATGTATAGTTATATATCCTTCGAGGACCGTAGATGGACATACGCGGTGAGAAGGCCCTCTCGTTCCTCAAAAGCAATGCGGTTTCGCGTCCGTTTTCGTCTCGCTCCCGCAAAAGCCCAGCGGGGACACGCGATTAAACGAAGAGAGAGAGAAATTTCACGGAGGCTTTGCGAAGCTCATATACGTGTCTTATATACGCAAGCTGAATCGAGAAACGAAGTCGGAGGCTGAGAGAGATCGAGGCGAAAATGTGCGGACGAACGACTACGGAGGACCGTGTGTGCACCTGCCGCTATTCCATGCTTGTTGCCCCCTCGCCAATTATCCGAGATATTTATGGACTTTTCCAGGAGCGGTTTGACGGCGATATATTTCTCTCTCTCTCTCTCTCTCTCTCTTTCTCTCTATCTCTCTCTCTACGACTCCGACACATGCGTGAAAATCGCATAAAGTTCGCAATACTCACTCGAGTATATACTCGCTTAAATACCAGAGTTGGTCAAGCATCAGCGAGGAAGTAAAATTGTACAATTCTACGTGCTGGAGTGTAAATTTTTTTCAATTTAAAAAAAAAGCTTGAAATTTAATTCAAGTATGAAGCTTTTGAGCTTCGCTTCTCTCTTTCTGTATATCTTCATTTTTGATTTTCGATATTTTACGAATCGCCCACTTTTGTGATTAAAACGAGAAACTTTGGCTGGCAACAAAGAATAATGTCCCTGTTCATTATTTATCGATCTTCGGGTAAGTATATATATTTTTTTTGTCGAAAAAAAAAAAAAACATACAATACCACCAAACACTGAATTATCTTATCGCGAAAATTTATTCGATTATCGAAATATATTTTCGACAACCTTCCTTGCCCCGTCTGTATACAGCGCGTAAATTTCGTTCCGATAATTAGGGGGAACGGGGAACACGGTGAGTGCAAGGGGCCTCGACCATACCAGCATCGTCGAAAAGTGCCATTATCAGATTATGGGGTCTCCGGTATTTCGATCCGATCTGACCATATGTTTGAAACACTTTTTATCTTTTTTTTTTTTTTTTTTTTTTAACGAACGTTACACACAAACGTGCCCCGGATGAAGCGTTGAATACAGTCAAGTTTAACTTGGCAACAGAGAAATACAAGCCAGCGAAAGGTATACGCTAAATTTATGTGGCAATCAATTGATTTAAGTGAAAAGAGGATAAATGAGGATCATCCGAGGGAAAACTTCATATTATAGGGAAAAAAAAAGTAATTACGAAAATTTTAATAAACCTCTGCCTTTGCAATATCGAAAAGACAAAATGAGGAATATCTTTGAAAAAAAAACTTGTAAATTTGTCGTAACGAGGGTGACTATGCTCGCTACTTTGATATGAAAAAAAAAAAAAGTTCTTTCTTTTCTCATCGAAATTAGTTTCTCGGGATATTGCAATTTCGTGCGGAGATTCTCGAAGCAAATTGATGCAAAGACAAATATAAGATTCCTCGTGACTCGTGCGTGAGAAAAAGCGAGAGAGAGAGAAAGAGAGAGAGAGAGACGATGATATTGTCGGTACATATAACGTAAAAGCTCGAATACCGTGGTCGTGTAATTCACGACTCTTTTTCCGCCATTGTAATTGGCGAGAAGCGAAAGAGCCTCGGATGTCTCGTTGAGAATTTTATATATATATATATATATATATATATAAATAAATACTTAAAGCACGATGTACAGATGGGCTCTTTCTGGTCTTGGAGATCTCGCAAGAAACGCATTGCAACGCCATGTTTACAATGCCACATGACTCAAGATCCATTTTACCGAATATTTTATTTACTTACTAATTTTTATTTACCGAATATTTTACCGAATATATACAGAGTGGGCTAAGAAAAACCGGACCGTTTCAAAGCGCGAATAAAATCCAAGCGAGTCGACCGATTTTCGAAAAATTTTTTTTGGCTCGAAAGTACAAGAATTAAACTTTCATTTCGCGTTTGAAAATCCGAAAAATTTTCATTCCTCGCTGAGATACGCGGCCTTGCAAAACATATTTTTAAAAAGTCGCTGGGAGAATTAAAAAAAAATTAATATTAAAGAATGTTCAGCTTAATTTCCATCTTCAATTATCATTCGAAGACAAATTTACTTTGATTCAATTAATGACACAAAATTTACAACACGTGTGCTTTTCTCTTAATTTTCTTATTCTTTATATTTCAAGATTTTATAATAATTCGTAATAAATATCGTAATTCGTAATAAATCCGTAATAAAAATTTGAATAAATTTACTGGTACTCTTTTCGATTCATAGAATATTTTCCAATAGTTCATTTTGTTATATGCAACTTTAATTTAATAAAAAAATATATTTATTTAGACGTGAATCTTGAAAAAATGGAAAATTACTGTGCCCTAAAAGACCCGCCTTGCTGACGGAGGCTTAGAAAAGTCAGCCGTATAACGCCGTCTCGGAAAAATCTCCAAAACGTTTTACCTGCCTGGTGATTGAATTCTTAATAAATTCCGATCAACCGTTATGGCTGAAGTTTTCGGATCGTTTGCTTGACGTTTATCAATTTTGATTAAGTTCTCGACATCATTTACAGCCAACTTTGACTCTAATATATCGAAGAAACATTTTATGTCATGTGAATAGAATTTAGAAGAATTGCTAAAATGTCAAAATCGAACTTCGAATCACAATTTAAGATAGAAATTAACTTGAACATTCTTTAATATTAATTCCCATCTTCCCAGCAACTTTTTCAAACCCCATTTTTTAAGGGCACGTATCTCAGCGAGTAATGAAGATTTTTCGGATTTTCAAACCCGAAATGAAAGGTTCATTCTTCTAATTTCGAGCGAAAAAAAAGTTTTTGAAAATCGATCGAAGCGTTCGGATTTTATTCGCGTTTTTTTTTGTCCAGTCCGGTTTTTTTTTGGCCCACCCTCTGTAGCTGCGGCTAGGACTAAAGAATTAAAGATCCTAACCGCGACGATCTTTCCCAACGAGCCGTGAGAGTCCGATAAATAAATATTGCTAATGTATATAATTTACTCGTAGTACAGTGAAGGCATTGGAAAAAAAAAAAATTCGAATGTTTGAATAGTCGATTCGAGCCGATAAATGGAGAATCGCCATGAATCGAAAGCCACGAGATCTTCTTTCCCCCTTTGTACTTATACATATACACAAAAGATCGTCCGAGGGAATCGAACGAGACGATTAAATGAAATTTTTCCAAGGTTTTGCGTCTCTCTTTGACGCGCTCCGATCGCCCGCGAATCGATCGTACGCTGTATCGAGGCAAGACTCGTTGCAACGATCGAGGATCTGTGTATATCGATCGAGAAAGACGAGGGAGCGAGGAAAGAAAGACGAACGACGTTCGTGCGTTCCGGTATGTGAAATTACCTCTCAGGGAGACTTTTCTCTCTCTCTCTCTCTCTCTCTCTCTCTCGCTTTCTCAACGAGAGGAAGCTGGGAAGACGAGAGAAGAAAGAAGAGCACGAAGACAAAAAGATAAACAAAAAAAAAACCTGGAGAGAACAGTGGGAAGGAGAGGAAACTTAATCTACCAGAAAATATGCAATCTAGATAATAACAGAGTCGCGCGGGAGTGCATCAATGGGCGCGAGAGGTCATTATAATCGTTATTAAACTTAAAATAACGTTTTAGCGTTTAATTAGATTCGTTCGCGTACGTATAAGCGGTGCATCCTCTGCAGTTGCCTCGTGCAACGTATGCATCTTTGTGGATGCAATGCTGATGCACCAGAGAGGCAGAGAGCGGGGGGGGGGGGGGGGGGGGGAGAGTAGAATTCAACGGTAGCATGTACTAGCATGTAACGCGAAGAAAGAACAAAAAAAAAAAAAAACGTAAGTTTACACAATTACACCAAGAATTTAAAGCGATTCGTTTGATTTTATAGTCGAATTTAGCGATTTTATAGCCTCGAATCGTAAGCAATCGGCTGAAAAGTTTAATTTTACCATCGAATCACGAAAATTCAGGGAACAACAAAATTTTTCATATCAAAAAAAATTTTAATTCGGTCGAATGACCTGTAATTTCAGAAATAAAATTGCCAATGACGTTGCAATCGTCGTAAAACATTTTTGCCTACCGCAAATGCTTTCCATGGGGAAAAATTAAATTTTTTAAATTTAATTTCACAAGAACGTAAAAATTTCTTCACGATCATCGCCATCGAAGATTTCTTGGCTTGTGTAAGTTAAACTCGAAAAAAAAAACAAATTTCGTAGCACGTCCGCAAAAGTCTCGGATGTCACCCCCAGAGGGCTTTCCTCGGGCGATATGCGATTTTTTTGTTTTTTTTTTTTTTTTTTTTCGGGGGGAAGAGAGTAAGGCCCAGCGGGATGTCTGGCGAAGAGAGAAGGGATATAAAGGTCCTCTCTGGGCCAGGAGGGAAACGGTGGCAGGGGAAATTCTTCGAGGACCAGGTACGAGATGAGACCACCACTCATCCTCGGAGATATATCTGTGTGTGTGTGTGTGTTTTTTTTTTTTTTTTTTTTATGACGAAGAGTAAGGTGAGCGCGGGTGCTCGAGAAACTGCTGAGGAGATGAGGCCCCCAGGGATATCGGCTTACCTTCTTCTCCTATACACGCTTAATATGTTTGTTATTTCTCTCTCTTTCTCTCTCTCTCTCTTTCTCTCTCTTTCGTTCTCCCATTCCTCGATCGCATCATTCGCGGATCGCGTTCTCGCGACGTTGCCGAATTGCGACAAAGAAGCCTCATCTTTTGTTCGAAGGATATAATGAAAAAAATTCTCACCCCTCAATGTGTACAATGATCCAACTTTTGTGGGGCGCAAAATGTGACACAATTTTCGACGAACGAAAATCCCGAACAGAAGGACTCATCATCGTAATTGAAACAACTATTTTTTTAAAATAATTTCTCGACATTTTTTGGGCGTTTCCTTTGCTTGGATGACAAGATGATGAATTTTCACGTTAATCGTGAAAAATCAATGCACTTTTTCGAAGCCCTCGCGGAGGGAAGAATAAGAGCGAGGTCCTTCCGCGTTTTATAAGTTTTCTAAATATGTTGGTCCATCCATGAACGCATATACAGGCGCGAAACAGTGAAGCAGAGACTCACCGTGTCGCGGTAATCCGACTCCGGACACGTCGGTGGTCCAAAGAATGAGAGAGAGAGAGAGAGAGAGAGAGCGAGAGAGAGAGATTGAGAAGGAAGACGATCCGGTTGCACGTTCATGAAGAACGACTATATACGAGAGAGAAGACCCTTGCGTATAACAGATAGAATGGCTTCCAGGAATTTTTCGTGAAATTCATAAACGAGATGATGGGGCATGGACGAGGTGAGAGCCACGAGAAGGTATACGAACGAATGAGAAAGAAAGACGCGACGACGGACGGGAAAGGAAGAGCAAGCAATAGAGACGAGAACGAAGAACATAGGCGAGGAGATCTCTCGTGAAAATTCTGGATCCGATGGAATTTGAGTTTCAGTTTTTTTTTTCTTTCTTTCTTTCCTTCAATATTTATAGCCCTATACATATATCATCTAATTTTATTATTATTTTTTTTTCATTCGCTTCTCCGTGTATCTCTATCATTTCACGGCAGTCCGGAAATTCCCGCGTCCCAAGGATGCGGGCCTTTTTCGCGGTTCGTTTGCCGAGCACGAGAGCTTCGTGAGAGATTTTATGATTTTATATTTTGTCTTTATGGCACACGGACGCACGCGCGCGGCTTCTCGTGGCTTATCATTTACGGCGTATTATTGAAGTTGAATAAGGTAAAAACCAGGAAGAAACAAACGTTAGATCTCGTATAATGCACACAAAACCTCGCCGCTAAACCCCTCATCCTTCGTGTTGCTCTTGCGATCGTTCTTTGCTCGAGAAGAAACGAGAGAGAGAAAGAAGGAGAGAGAGATAGGGCTCTTTATCGTTAGGGTCTCGTCGTGTACGCGCCCGCAGGGGAGGAAATAAAATCTTGAAAATCGCAGAAGTCGAAGAAGAAGAGGAAGAAGAAAGAAAAAAGAAAATCCCAAGATGGCGCAGATGAGTATATATGAGTTCGGAGAATAGTTTAAATTGTGTGCTATAGGAGTGCCAACGGCCCAGAAACGACGCAAGGGCGAATATAAATGTAAGTATATATACGTATGATCCCCTCGGAGAACGAGAAAAGAGCGCCAGGAGCGTTAATTATCGTAGGTGACCATTAATAACCGATCAGAGGTAGAATTTCTTGACAACACGGCCGTCTCTCTGCGCACCGAGCAAGAGGAGGAGGAGGAGGAGGAGGAGGAGGAGGAGGAGGAGATGGTACATGATGTGATCGCCCTTTATCGCGATACCGAGATCTCTCGATGTGGCCCGCGGTTGTAAAATCGCGATGCATGTTTGCGCGCGCGTGTATATATGCGTGTGTAACTCGGTGGTCGAGTAGTACGAGATAAATACGGAGCGCGCAAGAGCCCATAGGGGAGGAGGACCGCGCCGGAGTAACGAGAATTCAGGAGTTGATATACGAGTGGTGTTGAGGTGATAGTATAATGCGTGGCATATAGGAGCGAATATAGAACTCCAATTGGATGCTATTTCATCGATATAAAGAGGGCGCGCGGTGGTCATCTCATCGGGATGTTAATACTTTTTGTCATTCCGAGAGATATAATATCTTCCGGTCTATTTAAAAATCACCACGGCCGATCGTGTCTCGTTGGCGCTTGGGGAATGGAGATGAGAGAAATCTACGAGAGTGTACACTGAAAAAAATGGTTCGGGATTTACAATAATACTGTTATTGTTGGCCAGTTATAGGTATACCGGTGAAAAAATATTGCCCACACAGAAAATGCAGTAGCCCTTTTAGAAAATCCCGATTGCCGTAAAGTTCATACAAATATGACTAGTGAAGTATTTCTAATTCAACAATAATATCGCTGGTGAAGGCAAAGCAGTTTTGTCTACGGCGCCTATACTGCGCCTTTGTGGACGACACTCAATCGTCTGGCTAGCTTAGCCATTATAAATAGCTGGAAATTTATCGTTTTTGTAAATCAGCCATACTAACATAGCTCGCGAAACTATACACTGTATTGTTCAAACAGCTGTAGTAGCTGATTTTTACATGCCCAGCTATTTCAACCATATAGTATGGCTGCGAGAATAACGTTGTGACACATAGCTATACTATAATATGGCTCGCGCAACTATGCTACGTTTTTGGAACACCTACAGTAATCTGTTAACGCGTGGTGTCTATGCCTCTGCCTCGCGCGAAAACGAGACCTCTCGCTACGCAAAATTTGATAACGAACGAGCTTGTGAAGAAGAAACTGAACGAACGGAATCTTGATGAGCTTATACCAACATTTGAAGGTAAGTCTGTTCTCACTTGTCTACGGAATATGTAAAAAAGGACTATTTCTCCTGTTATATAAACGCCAATCGTATAACAAGCGAATTTTTGTAGGTTAGGTCAACTGTCATTTTCCTGCAAGGAGAGTATCATATGTCTCCGGGCCATGGATTCTCTCAAACTTCCAGGTGTGTTTCATTAGCTCTAAAAATCAAGTCTCTTTTGCAAAATATTTATGTATGAATATAATTATCGATAACAGATGATTAAAATAAATATTCATGATTATGAAACATATTGGCTGAATTTTTACTGTGACCCTATACGAGTATAGGTAGGTACAATATCCTGTAATTTATCCATGTAAAATGAATTTATAATTCAGCCATATTCTTTTGGTAGTATAGCTGGTACGTCTACCTCGTATTCTAGCGTTTATAAAACAGCTCTACTAGTATTGTTGGTATACAAAGAATTCTGCCTACACTGACAAAACTGCTATCCACGAAACAACATTGTATATGCTTGCTTCGGCTATACTAGTATGGCTGGTGTTCGTCTACCTCGTATGCTAGCGTTTATAAGACAGCTATACTAGTATGGTTGGCATACGCATAACTCGTGATGGTGAACTCAACCATACTATGGTATTGCTGAAATAGAGATACTTGTCAGATTCGCGGAGCTATTGGGTATATGTCTGTCATGACATATAGTGGTATGCTTACGCCAACGATATTGTGTCAGTCATATTTGTATGGCTTTATTACCTAGATGGTATGGCGGTAGCGTATTTTCCCATATAATATGGCTGAAGCAATAATAATTATGGCTCGAATCGGGAAACTTTTTTTTCAGTGTATAGTCGTTTGGAGAAAAAATTGCCGTAAAGTTTATTCTCCAACTTTGGTTATCCTTTTTACTTCTCTGGCTTTACTTCCTCGATTAATCTCCTCAGCAAAACTCTCGTAGCTGTTATTTCTTGGTATCCCTAAACTCTTCTTTTCCATCAACACCTCCAGCCACGCTCCATCAACTTCCTCCCCAAAGTTCCCTTCTCTCGATTCATTCTCTCCTCCTCCAATCCCCATCGCGTGGTTCCTCATCGTACACCAAAAAGTGGCCACTAGCACCGGCCAGAGTGATAAGGGACTCCAGGTGGGAAGAGAGAAAAATATCCAGGAACGTGGAGGAGGAGAGTCAAGGGTCTCTCCTCGTGTCTCAACGCATACACGAGGACATGACACACGCCTTGGCCCTGCGCGCAAAAGGACCTCCTGAATCCCAAAAATCGAACTCCCCGTGCCTTTGGGGGGGCACTTTTTTTTCTCTCTCCCCATCGTTACGAACGTTTTATTCGAGGACACGGATAGAGCGAGAAGAGAACAGCAGGAGAGTCTGCGATGACGTCGATTGAGGATTCAGGGGAAGAGGGGGGGTTTTTTTTTTTTTTTTAAGGTATTATAGACCGTCTTCCGAGTAAATGCGCTTATAATTACACTCCCTTGAGTCTCTCTTGTCCCCCGCGCTCGGGTCTTTTGCACAAGCTGACACTCGATCCGCGCTCTGTGTCTGGCCTGTAGCGCATTACGGATCAGCGAGACACGGTGTGGACCATATCCAAGGCGGACGTTGTCCGCCGCAGAGATCGGGCAACCATCGCACGATGGATGGGGGATTTTGTTCTTTGCTCGTTTGCTTATAAATGTACATACGCGCAGCCTGCCTATATATATGTATATATATACTCGCAGTCTATCCTCTGAGAGACCTCCGAGAGACGCTGTTTTTCTTTCTTTCAGCTTGCTCAGGTGCCCCCGCGAGGGAGATGGTTAATGCGAGTAGGAAGTGAGCGATAAGATGGAAGATGCGGTTATACGTACGAACTATCGTGGCAGGCACATATATGCGCGATGGATAAACATGCACGAAGATGAGAATTCAGTGTACGAAACGAGAGTGGAGGGAAAGATGTATGAAGCGAGTAGGGGCGGATGAAAATGATAATAAGAAGAAGAAGAAGAAGAAGAAGAAGAAGAAGAAGAAGAAGAAGAAGAAGAAGAGGAGGAAGAGGCAAACGAAAGTCGAGATACAAAAGAAACGCTTCAGATTATTAATGAAGTGTCTTTGTCCGGAACGAGACAAAAAAAAACATTAACTGCAAGATGAAGAAGAAGAAGAAGAAGAAGAAGAAGAAAAGGTTTCGTGATTTTTTAAGCTTGAGAGGATGTTAATTTGTATAAGTGCGCAATGTAACGGCAGCACTCATTGCGGTAATGCATAATCGCCGTTTTATTTATCATCGAGAGCGCGAAAGAGTCTCGAAAAGGCATTGAAGGATTATCAAAAAATCCCTTCGCTTTGTTACGTTTATTTTTCAATTCTAGTCTCACTACTCGCGTTACGTTTCCACAATCTCTCGCGCCAGTATCTCTGCTGCTTCGTTCTCCCTAATTTTCCTCCATTAAAGTTCTACATACACGAGCCCACAGAATTCTTCATTTTTATTCTTCTATAATTCATCTCTATCGTCATTTTTAATTTCATAAAAATTCCAACATATTGACCGAGGATAACGAATTCGAATTTTCAAATCATTTTGAAAATTCGAAGAAAAAAAAAAGTAGTACGTTAAGAAGCTTTCTCCGCACAGCCTGTGACGACTCCCGCTACGAAATCACGATCAATATTTTTGCTGGGAATGATCGAGGAATCTTTGAGTAAAATAAAAGACCAGTGCACACGATGTGCGGGTATTATTGCGGAGACGATCTCAGCGCAAGAGTCAATGCTGACCGGTCGAGGCTGATGGCAAAAACGAGAGAAGAAGAAAAAGAAGAAGAAGAAGAAGTAGAAGAAGAAGAAGAAATAGAAGAAGAAGAAGCCGCGCAAAAGGCGAATGACAACGATTACGAAGACTCGCGCGCGGAGCACCGGTCGCGAGAGTCTCGGATGATTCGTGCACATCTATACGGGGAGTGAGATGAAGGAAGTTAAGAGATGAGAACAAGAGGGAGAAGAGAAAGGGGTGGGGGGGGGGGAGAGAGAAAAAAAGGGATATAGCCTGGTTATTAAGGGTCGTCCGGTACCCCGCGGGAGCTCGCAATCGCGACTCGGTGTCCCGGGGCACGAGATTACTCGACGATGATAATAACGATCCCGTATAGTCAGCGCTCTCTGACAACGACATTTTCTCTCTCCCTCCCACTCCCTCGCTCTCCCTATCTCTTTCGCTCCGTTCTTTTTTATCTTCGGCTCTTTTTTTTTTCTTTCCTCTTCTTCATGCTCTCATTTATGCAACAACTCCGGCAATTCTGATCTTGATTCTCGCGTATACATTCGAGCCCCAAGTCTCTCTCTCTCTCTCTCTCTCTCTCTCTCTCTCTCTTCCTATCTTCTCGCTGTTCTCAAATCTGTCTCGTCTTTTATTAAATTTGCGATCGATAACGATTAACAAATAAAATAACAAAAAAAAAACGAGAGCAATGGAATAAAATCGACTCGGATTCATTCGTCGAGAGAGTCTCGAACGAGTATTTATCATTCGACGGTTGATTTTTCATCGATTGGAACTGTCTCGCGAGTATGAGGCAGAGGTCGATTCGATCAATTTTTATTAAAATCGATCTGGAACCAGCCGAGAAAGTAATGGAATTTTTTGTTTATAGGATAGACTTACCCGGTTGTGGCCACTAGATGTACCGTTTGTGGCCACTTCGCATTTCCCTCAAATTTTTTTCAAGTTTCAAGGCTGTGTTCTTTTTATCGAGCCACTTTATGGAATTGCTTTATAGAATATCTGGTAATTTATTTCAACGAAATATGACGAAATGTGCCAAAGCTCAGCGATTTTTGAGTCTCTTGTCAGAAGTCTTTTGAGGGATCCCGGAGGTAAGAAGACTACGGTTTCTCATATCTAAAATCATTCCACTCCATCGAAAATTTATATTTTATCAGCTGAAGCTCATTTTTCGGGTTAGAATCACAAAAAAAAAAAAAAACTGACATATCAGCTAAAATACCTGAAAAATACGCGATGACCGAAAGTGATGCATTCGAAATGCGATTGATCTATTTGTGGTCAGCTTATGGCCACAAATAGATCACACTTATATATCACTTCAGTAATATGTTTATGAGGCAAATAAATAACTATTTTTTACTCGAATCTGCCGTTACTGGTTTGTCCAATACTCCACCTTTCGTTTGTAGCTTATCTGTATCCCAATTCAAAGCTTGCACTGCAAATCCAAGTGTGTAGTTTTTACACACTTATGTGTCTAATTTCTTGTAGTCACTTTTTACACACTTTAAGTGTGTTATTTTGTAGAATTACACACTTTAAGTGTGTTATTTTGTAGAGTTACACACTTTAAGTGTGTTATTTTGTAGAATTACACACTTTAAGTGTGTTATTTTGTAGAATTACACACTTTAAGTGTGTTATTTTGTAGAATTACACACTTCAAGTGTGTTTTTTTGTAGAATTACACACTTTAAGTGTGTTATTTTGTAGAATTACACACTTTAAGTGTGTTATTTTGTAGAATTACACACTTTAAGTGTGTTATTTTGTAGAATTACACACTTCAAGTGTGTTTTTTTGTAGAATTACACACTTCAAGTGTGTTTTTTTGTAGAATTACACACTTCAAGTGTGTTTTTTTGTAGAATTACACACTTTAAGTGTGTTTTTTTGTAGAATTACACACTTTAAGTGTGTTTTTTTGTAGAATTACACACTTTAAGTGTGTTATTTTGTAGAGTTACACACTTTAAGTGTGTTATTTTGTAGAATTACACACTTTAAGTGTGTTTTTTTGTAGAATTACACACTTTAAGTGTGTTTTTTTGTAGAATTACACACTTTAAGTGTGTTTTTTTGTAGAATTACACACTTTAAGTGTGTTATTTTGTAGAGTTACACACTTTAAGTGTGTTATTTTGTAGAATTACACACTTTAAGTGTGTTATTTTGTAGAATTACACACTTTAAGTGTGTTATTTTGTAGAATTACACACGTGAAAGTGAGTAAAAAGTGACTACAAGAAATTACACACAAGTGTGTAAAAACTACACACTTGGATTTGCAGTGTGGTGGCCACAACTGGTACACTTCACAAGACAAGTAGTCCAAATGTGGCCACAATCGGTAAAAATAACAGCTACAGGGTAATTTTTTATTTTCTTATTTATCATGATCAGAAAAGATTTTGAATAATGACAATTCGATTCTGGGTACCTTTTAGGTTATATCGATTACTTTTTCGGTACTGAATTTGCAATAATGTGAAAAATGTTCGTAAATTAATGTTCGAAAATGCTTAAAGTGGCCACAACTGCACCGAGAGAAAAGTGTGAGGTTATCCTAACGATATGGCATCGTAAGAAAAAAAAATGGTAGCAGTGAACATAATTATAGTGCGTAGAACAATATTATTATCCCAGGCACTATATTCGTATAGTCGCTGTAACCGTAGTCTATTTTCAATGTATTTATAGTATGAGTAACTATATTTTCAATTCAATGAATACACTATATGCAAATTGTCATGATTACTATTCAGTATCATTTCATTTGACTATATATCAGTAGTCCAAGGAACTCAAGTTGCATGCGTAGTAAACAGAATTTTAAATTATGGTTACCGTAACCATACTCTCATAATAAAAGACACTATTTCTGCTATAGTTGGGACCATACGGCTTACTATAGTTTTATAATAAGAACAATACATAATGTTATAGTGTACATGACCATAATACCATTCTCCTGTGTACGGTTAACTATATTCACTGTGAATAAGTGAACAATATTAATATAGTCATGCACACGAGAACTGTTCAAGCTTGACGACACAAGCTTGACGACAATATAGTTGAGTTGATTTTATCCTAATATATACGTGATCGTTATTATAAAAATATAGTAAAACCCGTATAGTTCAGACTACAATCGATGTATAGTCACTGAGATTGTCGGTAGAACCATAATTTAAAGTTTTTGGTACCATAAATGCACATATGTTCCTCTGACGATAAAAATGTGTTCGAGGCCTTTTTCCACTCAACAATATAGTTAAAATATAGTCACGTTAACTATAATTTTTTCTCAGTGATGGTACTTCGGATGACCAAAAGTAGCCCAATTGTGGCCACAAACGGTGAAAATGACAGCTACAAGATAATTTCATATTTTCTTATTTATCATGATCAGAAAAGATTTTAAATGATGACAATTCGATTCTGGGTACCTTTTAGATTATATCGATCACTTTTTCGGTACTGAATTTGCAATAATGGGAATACCGTTTGTAAATAAATGTTCAAAAATGCTTAAATTGGCGCACAACTGGTGCGTCTACCCTATTTATATATATATATATATCCACATGTGTGTGGATGTGGCTGATAATTGTCCTCAAGGACGAGTATTTCCCTTTCACCAGCCATGAGTAATCGTGCCATTGTTCTCGCGGGAATACGCGAGGATATAAAAAAATATATATATACACGATCACGAAAAGATCGTGATTTCTCTTTTCTTCGCGAAATCGGGCAAAAAAATTTGCCCCGCAGGGACAATGGCCGGACAACTTTGACTCTCGGGATTCTTCGGGCATTGCACGAAACATTTTTCGAGCTCAAACCTTACCGTTCATTATTTACATATATAAAAATAAACAAAAAATAAATCATAAAAAAATAAAATTTTCACGTACGCGAGGAATGAAAAAAATGTGAAAAGCAATTTATAATGGGATTTTTAGCCTGAAAAAAAAATTACGATCTTTTCATTCGAGTCTCCTCCCTGTACTTTTCCCTTTTGAGTGTACGAACAATTGTTTTTTTTTTTTTTAATTTTGATCATTGAAATTTTCGAGCTATACATCGATGAGAGAGTAAAATAATTTTTGTTCGCAATACGATTCGATGCAGGATGAATATTCGTTTGAACTTACCTTGCTCGCACTCGTCGATATCGTCGGAACAATTGAGTCCCTTGTAGCCGCTCGCGCAGGAGCAGGTGAAGGATCCGTTGATTGGACTCGTGTCGCAAATCGCGCCCTGATGACAGGGATTCGAGGTGCACGCGTCATCGAGATGACACAGAAGACCTATCAACATCGAAGGAATAATGATTGAGAGGAAAAAAAACGAAAAAAAAAAAAAAAAAGAAAAAAAAAAACAAAACTGCAACATATATAATTGGAGATTGAAATAATTGGGTACGATCGGCAACGCGATGAGTGAGACGATGAGAGGCAACCGCAAGTGTCCGGTTTAGATCGAGAGACACATGTGTACCAGGACAAAAGTGTCATCCTCGATGAGCATATATATATATATATATATATAGTATATATATATATATATATATATATATATCTCTCATAAAATCCAAATATGGTCTCGATCGTCTCGAGCCAAAAAAGGCAAGATCGACTTGCGATGCTGCAAGAAACGCGAGAGAATTCTCTTTTCGTTTATATATATATTTATATCGTACTTGAAACTCGCGGAATGAGCAAACCGAGAAAACGCACAACGCCGCTCTCCGCGCTACCCTTATTCCTTATTTCGCATTTATTTATATATATGTATATATACCTCAAGAGACTTTATTATAGTTATCGCGATGTAGGTCTCTCTCTCTTTCTCTCTTGAAGTAAACGGGCTTTTCCAATCTCCAAGCAACAGACGGACAAAGTGGTACTCGACAAATTCACATCTTTGGACATACACGATAAATTGAATGAAATATAAAGCTGACTCTCTCCCTCCTCTATATATAGCTATGTCTCGGTCTCGGTCTTCATTGGACCTTGGAAAATCGATATTCCATATCGGAGATTATGCTAGGCAATTTTCGACATTACCATTCGAATGTAATTTTTAAATGTCTTCGGCAATTTGAAGAAAAAAAAAGGAGTTCAAGGGGGGTGCAATTTTCACATTTCAGGATTTCATTTTTTTCGCGATCTCTAGCCAAAAGTTATAATTTTATTCGAAAATTACGCGAAAAGAGTTAAATTTTCGTACATACAATCCGAGTGTGAACATTTTGTTAAGTTCTCTGTGATGTCGCGGAACGTAGAAAATAAAAATTTGAACCCCCCTCAAGCGATTTTTGTTAATTTCAGTGCTACGCATATTCTTGTCCCATGGCCCATCAAAATCAAACGCGTATGAACCTTTGGCTCGATAGTCAAAAATTTGCAAAAGTCAGAGCAATTGGAGATATTTTTGAAAAATTCAATATTTCTTGAGATCTAAACCCCTTGAGCGATTCTTGCCGAATTCAATACCGAGCATTCTCGTGACTGAGTTTATTGGTGTGAAAATAAAGAATTAGAGCTCGATAGCTACAAAAATATACGAAAGTTGGAGCACCCACAGACTTTTTTCGAAAAATTAAAAATTCCGCAATATTGAGAATTCTGAAGCGATTTGAACGAAAATTGCAATGAACAAAGATGGGTACATTGTCTGTCTTTCTGTCAATTTGAATTTTTCGTGACTGGAATTTTTCGAGACTGAATTTCTCGACGTTTCGAGACATTTCGAACATGGCATCAAAATCTCGATACTATTATTTCATTTTTTTCATCGAAACAAAACTTCCTCTGTGAGAAAATGAAAATCATAGTCCGCTAGAAAAACGACGGGTCCTTTTTGAATTCTACATTGACCGATAAAAAAATTTCTATTTTTCGGAAAGCGAATGTCCAATTGGTCAAATATATATTCGCAATATTATCGAGAGTAATGGATGAAAATTTGCAAAAATTGTTTGACAAATCGATCGAAAATATGAGAAATTGTTGCATGACGGAAAAAATGGTAAAATCCGCGAGGGGAAAAAAAAATCTGGGCTAACGTTTATTGACGCGAACACACCTGCTGTTGCGGATACACAGAGGCTCGAGAGAGGTACGGCCTCGTCTTACGTTATAACGAGATTGTCAAATGTAATATGGACATGAAGAAAACTCGTTTCACGAACGACAATCGCGACATCAGAAGGGGGGGAGTGTACTCGCGATACTGACGCGCGGCGCATGGTGCGAATATATACGATAAACTCTCGTCGTCGATCTTCAGATCGCGGAGGACACGCACTGACGTTTATATACGTAAGAATACGAGGGAAAGAGAGAGAGAGAGAGAGAGAGAGAGAGAGAGGAGAGGAGAGAAGTACAAATAAGCGTTCACCTGGAATATGCGCGTTTGTCCACCTGTTTGTAACAAAAGGTGCGAGTTCTCGGTGTAATTTATTGGCCTAAGAGATCGAGACGATACACCGGACTCGATATGTACTTTTGATTCCGAGTCAAATATACAATTGCCTAGTTACGGGCTCACTATAATCGCAAAGGATCAAGGGGACACGCGACGATTTATCTCCTACTGCGGGATTCTCGAGGCTCTGAATCGACGAGCTATACACAGCGACGACTTGACGAATGATCGCGTGTATTACGCGCATCCAAGATAGGCGGAATAACGCGAAACATATACAGCATTGAGGAATAACGCACAGCAGTGACCGATAAGTGCGCATCGAGGGGAAAAAAAAAAAACGGATAACGGATTTATTTGATTTTGCGTGAATTCGAATGATCGTTTTCGTTGAGAGGTTGAAATTTCATTCGAGGCAGAGCTGGGCAAAGTACCTAAAAGTACTTCAGGTACGAACTACGAAGTACTTGAAGTACCCGTATGTTTCAAATACGAAATACCGTAAATACTCGAAGTACCAAGTACTTTGAGTACTTCAAGTATCAAGTACTTCGAATATCAAGTACTTCGAGTACCGAGTACTTCGAATACCACGTATTTCGAGTACCGAGTACTTCAAATACCAAGTCGTTCGAATACCGAGTACTTCGAATACTAAGTACTCCAAGTGCCGAGTACTTTGAATACCAAGAAGTTCGAATACCGAGTACTTCGAATACTAGGTACTTCAAGTACCGAGTACTTCGAATGCCAAGTAGTTCAAGTACCGAGTACTTTGAATACCAAGTAGTTCGAATACCGAGTACTTCGAATATCAAGTACTCCAATTACCGAGTACTTTGAATACCAAGAAGCTCGAGTATCGAGTACTTCAAATACCAAGTCGTTCGAATACCGAGTACTTCGAATACTAAGTACTCCAAGTGCCGAGTACTTTGAATACCAAGAAGTTCGAATACCGAGTACTTCGAATACTAGGTACTTCAAGTACCGAGTACTTCGAATGCCAAGTAGTTCAAGTACCGAGTACTTTGAATACCAAGTAGTTCGAATACCGAGTACTTCGAATATCAAGTACTCCAATTACCGAGTACTTTGAATACCAAGAAGTTCGAATACCGAGTACATCGAATACTAAGTACTTAAAGTACCGAGTACTTCAAATGCCAAGTAGTTCAAGTACCGAGTACTTTGAATACCAAGTAGTTCGAATACCGAGTACTTCGAATATCAAGTACTTCAAGTAATTGGAGTAACGAGTACTATAAGTACTTGATAATCAGTACTTCAAGTAACAAGTACTTCGAGTACTGATTATTTGAAGTACTAAATATTCGAAGTACTTGACATACGTTAAGTATCAAGTATCAAATACTTATCAAATTTTCAGGCATACATCTTGTAAGTTCCAGTATTTATATTTGATTTCTTACGTACTCTTTAAACTCATTTGATTTTGATTCGAGTACTTTTGTACAAAAACATGTTTTCACATTGTGCAATTCCCTCAGGTTAGGCAGCTTGGAACGGAAATACTTAAACGAAGAATTAGAAATAATTTTAAAAAATAGAATTGACGATTGTAATTAAGATTTATTTAGCTTCAAGCTTGAAAAAGAAACAATAAAGAATATAATACACGGATCGTTAAAAACGGAGCCATGCATTGACAATGGCAACGTAACTACCGTAGCTTGAGCCTTTTAACCGTTATTCCTTACAATACAAGTACAAGAAAGTACTTGAAAATTTAAGTGCAAATACCTGAAGTACAGGTCGAGTACTTGGAAATTTAAGTACAATACTTGAATTACTTTTAAAGTACTTTGTACTTCAACTACTGTACTCCCAGTACATCGCAAGTACCGGTGCCTTGAAATACTGCCCAGCTCTGATTCAAAGAGATTTTCGAATTGTTTAAATCCCGATGGTTTTACGCGATATCGATATTTCGAAAATTATCGCGGCGTAACGCAAAAAATGTATAAATATTTTTTTCTCAAAATCCGATTTTTACTGTTCTCCAAGTTGTACTTTTTCACGGAAAACCGCGCGAAGGGTTGATGAGCTACTTAAAATTAATTCACAGTCATTAAAAAAAAAATAATAATAATAATAATAATAATGATTCACATTGGAAGAGAAATTTGATCGAAAAATTACAAAATTACGAATGGCCTGTAAAAATTTTTCGTACCGATTTTCCATAAGATCGCTCAATTTAAATTAAAAAAAAAATTTAAGCAAAGAATTGTATAACTATGTAGAATCATCAAATTATCGAAATGAAGCGAATAAAAATACAATTTCAAGTATACGTGACAGTGAAAATTTTCAAAATCAGCGCATATCTTTTCTATTTTTAATTTATTTTCATGCACAAAATACGTGAAAAGAGGAAAAATAAATTGAAAAAAAAAAAAAAAAAAAACAGAAAAAAATGGCGAAACAAAGAAACGAGCAAAGTGTAATGTTAACTCACCAGTTTTGCCATAAGTGCACCGACAGTAGAAGCTACCGACCCGATCGATGCAGGTAGCGCCGTTGAAGCAGGCAGCGCCAGCGCAATCGTCGATGTTGATGCTGCAATCGGGTCCGGTCCAGCCGTTGACGCATATGCAGGAATAACTGCCGTGCGAATTCGTGCATGTTGCGCCGTTGTGACAAAGCGACGGTCTCACCGAGCACTCGTCAACGTCGAACTCGCACTGGGCACCGGTAAAAGCCGGCGGACAGAGACACGAGTACTCGTTGATGCGATCCATACAGGTCGCACCATTCTGACAGAGATTGCCGGGACAGTCGTCGATATTTTCCTCGCAATGTTCACCTCGAAAACCTGCAACAGGTGATCGCGAGCGAAAAAATAAAAAACGGTTAACTCTGCCCATTATGAATAACGTTGGAAACAATAATTACCACATTATACTTCGAGAATTTTCAATTATATATCATATATATATACACGCTTGCTCTCTTTTCCCCGATAACTGACATTATAGCGAGACTCGTTTTGAGCGTATAAACGAGCCAGGGTTTCCTCGTCGTATATTATTAAATGCCGGAGAACTGCAATTACCCATATCCATGTATGCGTTCATGCGCGGATTGTGTGTATATCGAGTGATTTCCACAGGAGACATGGAACACATCTTTTATCCAAAAAAAAAAAATTGATAATTCCAAATGTTTTTCCTGATTACTTTTGCGTCTTCCCTCTCCCAAGTATCCCATCTCTCCTGGACTTTAGTTCGCAGTGCATATATAAATATCCACAGAGGGTGTGGGTAAATGTGCGACGATGAAATAAATGAGAAAGAAGGGATGTCGTTCGGAACGAAAAAAAAAAAAAAAAAAAAAACAGGTCCACGTAACTGAGGCAGTCTTAAATCGGGTGGAGTCGCAGCGGAGACTCTTCGCATTGATGATTCTCATTACGGGGCAGGATTGCATAGGATTATTATACGGAGAGAGAGAGAGAAGCGTGGAGACCGAGGGAGAAGAAGACCCGGTATAATATTAAGCGAGAAAAGTCATTAAGAACTCGCGGTGGCAAAATTGCCCGCTTGATCCAACACTATTCTACGCGAGAGTTCGATGAGCCTGAATGCATATATAACGAAAGGATATTAAATATCCGAGATGCGAGGAAGTTGAGAAAGTAGACGACGAGTTTACATAGGGCGTAGAGGAGGCAAGAACAGGATTGGTACAACGTGACGAAAAGACGAAGGCGGGCAAAAATGATCCGAACGATCGATCTTCCGTGTCTAATCGATCTATATCGATCGTTCATCGGCGAATCTCTCTCGCTGAATCGTTTTTCTTCCTCCCCTCGTGATCTTTCTTCCGTCGACATGCGTTTATATATATATATATATATATAATATAGATACAAGCTTTTGCGCCAGAACAAATATTTAGACGCGAAGAAGAGAGCAACTATAATGGATTTGCAGCAAAATCTCTCGCGTGACCCCCTGTATCGACGCTCTCTGTTATATTTTTTTCTTTTGCACTTTTCCTCGTCATTCTCTCAACGCTTGGGTTGAATTGTTGCGCAACGGAGCAGCCCCAAACCCCGTTGATTATCGATCAACCAACGAATGAGACACGGTCTCTTCGGGGTTCGACGAACTTTGTTCAAAGCACCGAAGATGAACGAATAAAAAATAAATGAAAAATACTTCGAGTTCGCGTTGAACGGAGACTCGACTCGAGTCTTGCGAAAATTATTGTGGAAAATATGAAGTTTTTTTTTTGTACACTCGTGAGAGGCTCGAAATCGCTGCACAATCGGTGTGCATTTGTTGGATCACGATTCGCTTTGAAGCAAGAAATTCAGCGGAGCACTTTGATGATAAATATTGAGTGCGGTCAGTTGAGTGATTGATATAGAGAGAAAGAATTAGAGTTGGACTCGGGCAGTGCTACGGAAATTCTTCTACTTGATAAAACTGAGTAATGATTTTTTCAAACATTATAATAGGCCCTAGTCACTCACACTTGTAAATGTCATACTTATAAATGTATTAGGCAACGATTTTTAAATTTTTATTGGGGTTAAAAGAAAATAGAAGATCCGGACCGTCCATTGTATCTGACAGATCTTCAAAATTCAGGTTTTGGACGTAGAATTTTATGAATTTACGAAAGGTAAAAAATGTTTACTGAGAAATTTAAAAATAATCACAGACGATTTTTCAACAAAGTACCATGTAAAATGTAAAAAAAAAAAAATTAAGCATCAGAAAAAAAATGTCGACGTCAAATGTGCGCGAGAATTGATGAAATGCCCCATATACATTTACAATAGTACAGGATACCGAGCACACGAGAGATAAGGGCACACTAGCGTAATTAAGTGGCGATAAAGAAGAGAAGCAGCTCTGCGGTGTAGTGCGCGGCAAAGGTTTTCGATGTACACCCTCGAGAGGCATATATACATATATATATATATATGTATATATATATAAATCGACAAGGAGAGGATTTTGCCGTGGCAAAGCTCTCTCGGCGAACTACATCTCTTCCTCTTATTTTCTCGCTCTCGCTGTTCCGCACGCGGATCTCCGCAGCCTCTGGTCTATACCATCTTAGCCCTTTCTCGGGCCCAATGGTGAGCCACGGTGGAACGCGATAATGTCCGGCTAATAGAAACCGTATATACGAGTCGGCGGCACGCGAGTGTAATTCAGGTAACTCGAACATAAATGCTGGACCGACGTTGGGATGTATAGTATAATAATAAGAAAGAAGAACATTATCTTCTCGTGTTTGTACCCCCTTCCCTTCACCAGTACGTTGGCATTTAAGCCAATGGATATATCTGAATTAATTATCATTGTTATTCTCCCATGAAGTCGGGGACGAGATAGGCCCTTTTGTTGTTCCATGGAGGATATTAAAGAATAACAAAAATTAATAATAATTATTACTATTACTAGGTAAAATGTATTAGTAATTTTTTTGTTTGTTTGGGAATCTTATCAGTTTGGAAAAAAAATACAGAAATCGAGCTATCGTGTCTTCGGAGGAAACAAGCTAGCCGCAATATTTCTATTAAAAAAAAAAAAAGGCAGCCGATAACGCGCGCGCGCGCGCGTGTGTGTGGGTGTAATTGATAAGAAAAATAGGGTTCATTTTTGCAGACAGCCATTACCGTTCTTGGCTATAACGGAGCGGCGTATACGAATCGCCTCGCGATTGTGAATTCGCGTGAGAAACTCGAAGCCATGAAAGTACGGAATAGACAAAACCCGAGCGCGGCAGCACCGAGGAAACGAGTACTTTCATAATGTATCGGCGTGTGGCAAGCCAACTTCCGGTTCAACACCTCACAAGTAAAAGTATGGGGCGTTGAAAGGACATTTTGTTTTCTTCTATGCAAGGGGAAATTCAGAGAGAACTTGTATGAGAATTTTTGGGATTTCAACGAGCGACTGATATATATATTTTTTTGACGAAAAAAATGCTCATTTTAGCATTACTCGTAGATTTTTCCAACAAGATTCAAGACGTTTTTTTTTTTGAAAGATTTCCATTACCCCAATTCCCCCCGCGGTTCGCTATACTCAGGCAGAACAATTAGCAAGCTACGCGCGATCAGCTTCATTAATTAATTATTATTTTCGCACGGCAACTGCGTCGATATTTAACAATAATGACGCGCCGCGGTACGCGCTAATTTATTTGAATTCTCTGCTCCGCGCGCATTGCCCTCATGCGAGTAATAATTAACAAGACGGGTTTCACCCGCGCGCGAACCCGACAGCCACCCAATTCCCGCGCTTCGTTATTTATCAATTTTTTTTTTTTTTTTTTTAATTCTTTCATCAACTGTACGGTCTGGTGAGAGAAGCGATAATTTCTCGTTGACGAGAATCTGCGGGGAACGAGCTGATAAATAGGGAAATTAATTAAAGAAACTTTTTTTTTTCACATAAAGTGAAATATACGAATAAGTTTTGGAACGAAAAAATTTTTCGGGCCATCAATTTCGATATAGAATTTATTTGAGATTTTCGAAAAGTGTGAAATTCAGACAGAAAATTGAAGATAAAAAAAATTTGTGAAACGGAACTAAAACTCACGTGACTAACACGTTTTATATTTTCTCGAAGACTCGTTAACGCCATATTTGAATCTGCTATAGCGAGTTTTCCTATTAAAAAAAAAAAAAACCAAGAAAAATTTCGAAAGTCAGTGAGAAGCTGTGGTCTGGGAACGTCTCACAATGATTTTCAAGCAAAAAACGACGCTGGATCATAGACCGGATAATTTCACATTTCTATATGGACAAGAACATTGATTATTGCGAGGGCATTTTTTTTTTTCCTAATTAACTCTCGTTAAAAGTCGCCGATTTCGACGAACTTCCCAAACGTAAAAATTTTATGTCAAAGGATATCTCTGATTTTCAAGATATCATTCTTTCGTCAGCGCGGAATCGATGCTATAGTTCGATTGATTTCCATTCGAATCAAAAGAGGCGAGAGGCGATATGTTTGCCCGAAGGCAAACGTGACCACGAGAGAGAGAGAGAGAGGAAATCCGGGTGTGTTCGATAAGTTTACCGACTGGATGCATGTATTCTTATAAGATGTATATATAGTTGGGGAGCGTGCGATCCTGTGGTTATAACTATTTCATTCGCCCTCTCATATATATATATATATATATATATATATATATAAACATCGTATATGTCCCTTTCTCTTTCTATCTTTTTATCCTCTGCACTCCTCGACTTTCTTATCGTCTCGTATCAGCTGTTGTACGGTGATGCATACCTACGGTCGTGGACCATAGTTAGCATCTAATGGCTGGCATAATTTATGCCCGATAGGGCACCTTAACTATCGCGCATAACGTTGCCCCGAGCTCATATGTGTGTACCATATAATATATACATACATGGTGCGTTGCATGTATTCTATGCACACCCATTAATGTATGTAGTGCATGCCTACGGTCTCTCATCTATACAGATTATATGTACCTTCTTTGCTTCGTCTCGATCTATGGAGAGTATGCGATATATATATATATATATATGTACATGTGTGCATATAGGCGATGACTCGAAGGCCCTGCATCTCGCGCTTGTATACGCTAAAAACACGCGCGCAGTCGCCGCGACTAACTCCCCTCGAACCACGACGTTATTATACCGCAGCCGACCTTACTTACAAAAGAGTGACATTAATATTAACGCCCGCGGGCTCTAACACTCGGGAGGGTTTTACTCCGAAGAAGAAGAAGAAGAAGAAGAAGAAAAAAGAAAATGTAACGCGATCGTTTAACTCTAGATAGGAGGGAGAGTATATATAAAGGGATTCATGTATGCGCGGTGAGGTGCCTCGATCGCTGAATGTTTTATCGACCTCCGCAGGACTTCTATTATGTGTATCGGTTTCCGGATGTAAAATCTTGGGATCGTCGGTGAATAATATTTCGCGTTCTCATTTTTACGAATCTTTCGAATATCAAATGTACGACCGCGCGTGTGTGTGTGTGTGTGTCTTCTATCGGAGAAATGTCCAGGGAAAATTTTTAAATACGATTATATCGGTAAATGTGATATTTTCCCTAAGCTATAATAGTTTTCCACAGGCCAAATAAATTCTTCTGATTCTTTCCTTCTTCTTGTTCATTGATTAAAACTTTTGAGAGAAAAAAGAGACACTTTTGGTGCACAAGAATTTCCATTGAAGATGGAAATTTTCAAACTATCACGCTCACGAATTCAATGATCCAGGGGCTTGCATATTAACAAAATATGGAGAATACAAAATTTGGATACCAGTAATTACCGAGGAATCCGGTAATTTCAAGAAATTCCGAACAATTTCATCGACCCCCGACCCCACTCACCTCTCCGATAAACCTGTTTTCTTTTTACCGAATTTAATTTAGGGATTTTTGTTTCTCGTATAATCATTTTATCGATGTCATTTCTGTTAATCTCGTGACACGGGACCACCCAGATGGTGATATAATAATGAAAATCTCGATAATTCCAGCGGGAACGTACCGCATGATGGGTACGAAATATTTTACATCAGGCAGGTATCTCGAAGGAATTCTTTCATCGGGGTCTCTCGTAACGAAAGACTTGAGAATTTTTCGGTGTTATATATACCGCGCGCGCTGAAGGGCTTCCAGCGTTCTCGCGTTAGTAAAACCTCTGAAAGGTCTGTTGTCCGGAAAAAAAAAACGATCGCGAATAAATCTTTAGCTGCCAAATGGTCGCGACTCAGCAATATATATATATATATATATAAGATATTTTTTGTCCCGAATCCCGAGCCAAGAGCAGAGGGCGAATAAATTAATTACTCTTTTTTTTCATTTCCTCTTTCGTCAACCGAAATCGACAAAGCTATCGAGGCCTTTGTGTCCTATATATCGCTTGTAATAATGTTTAAAGTCTCTCGTCGAAAAATCGATTTCGAGAGGAGTCACGAAAAGCAAAAAAAAAAAAAAAAAAACTCGATCCAGCTACCGGGGGAGCAATACCTTTTGTAATTAACGCGCTTGCGCGATCGCGTTATCGGCCGGCCACCGGGACAAATCGATTCCCGTTAAATGTCGATACGGCGCGAAAAATTCAAACAGAAGCTTCTCTCGAGGTTCATTGCTAACCAATATATATTTATATATATATATATATATATATATATATATATATATATATATATATATTGTATTATTTGCAGTGTACACCGGACATATTTGCCCGACGATTAGTCATGCACTTTTTGCCAATATACATCACGTTTCTCGGTACATGCTTTTATATTTATCATCGAATTTCTTTCACGCTGTATCGAGGGATTAAATTAATTGAAAAAAAAAAAACTCAACTTTTCTTATACATGTACTTTAACGCACAAAGAAACCGCATTATGAACGAACAATCTTTAGTAAATTTTTTTCCAACTATAAAGCTCGTAAGCCTTCCTGTAAATTTGAGTCAAGACAGCTCTTGTATGAAACTGTTTTTGAGTCATATTTAAGCATCTCAAATTTCTGTAATTGTTTCGTCGTGAAATTATAATTGCAATGGCTTTCCTTAACTCCGAGATAAATATAGATATGAAAATGTGTGAAAAAAAAAAATGCAAATTGTTGTATCCCGATGAGATTCGATATTGGGTCATACAAGTGTCTCGTGAGTTTTGAGTTTTTTTCGATGGGGATTCTCCGCAACGTGGTAAAGCAGGAGAAAGAAAAGGGAAAAGAAAACAATGTGGCGAGGCAAAGAAGCGCCATGGAATAATGAGAACGGTGGAAGGAGGACGAGAGTTCGGGATGCTGCGGATAGCACCGAAAGAACGAAGAAGGGTCCATAAGAAGGTCCCGCTAATAATGCGTACGCTGATTTCCATAAGCTACGGTCCTCTTCTCGCTTCTTGGAACCCCTCTTCCTCCGTGTACTTCACTTGATCAACCCCACATTCTCTCTCACTTTTTCGCCATCTCGTCTCTTTCTCTTGGACTTGGCCGCGAGAGAAGTTTCGGCATTTCGTCGTGCGAGGAGGACTTCGAGCAACAAACACACACACACACACACACACACACACACACACACACACACACACACACACACACACACACACACACACACACACACACACACACACACACGTGGAGCAGGATAAAGGAGAACGAACAAAAAAAAGCGTCGAAAAGAAGAGAAATGGGAAGAAGGTTAGTTCGGGGGACACAGAGCCGTAGAGCTGCATATAAGGCCAGAGAAGACGATATACTTTATTTATGAGATAGGCAAAGGAACGACACGAATGAACGCAACTATATTCGCCTTTGCATCCAAGAATATTCCCAGTCGAACGAAATATGTATCATTTATAAGTAAGGCATTATTCAAATTGATGCAACATGCGATACGTATAGTGAATCATCTGCACTTGAATTTTTTCTATCCTGCGGTATGTCATCGACTCTTATATATAAAGGTTCACGCAGTCATATTCTCGCTGACGTTTGAAGGCAAGCGCGGGAAAGAAGCACCTCAATCGCTTCTGCTCTTTCCGGAAGGGATGTATCGCTTCCGATCATCGCTGGCCTCTCCCCCCCCCCCCCCCCCCCCCCCTAAAACGCCACCAATTCTCACACAACCCTTTCAAAAGCAAACTCCAATATCGTGAGCTTCCTGAGAGATGCCGGAGATGCGTCCCCGCTTGGCGATACAAAAGTATTCAATTTCAATTCTGACGTGAACAAATTTTTATTACTCAATCATCGTTGTGCTTGTGTACTGCATACATACATACAATATAGTGCGTGAAAATAATTCTCGCGTATTAGCAAGGAATTTTTTATTTTAAAAATATAAACGTAAAAATTGACAATATAACATGGCGGTCCTTAAACTATAGTAGAGCGAACTAAACAAAATGCGATTCCTACGACTAAATGTACGTTCAAGCGCTTTACAAGCTGTAATTAAACTTTTCACAATATATAACGATTGTAACGAATATTATTGTACTTTATATGTCTAAAAGATCGTTAACCCTAGGTTACCACACTTACTTTTTTGCCTAAGACTTGACCACACTGGGGTCCCGTGGACCCCACGTAGATTTTTTCCCACAACTCCAGCTAAAATTGACATATTTATGTTGTTATTTCTTTTCAAACGATGGAGAATCAACCAAGGAACAGCTCCATGATATAAAAAAACGGATAGAACGCCAAAGCTCTGATTCATACGGATTTAAAGAACGAAGAACGTCCAAAAACACGAAAGGAATATTGATTTTGCAATTGGCCTGGGGTACCCGGGACCCCAGAGTGGTAAGCTAGGGTTACTAAAAACTAATATAAATCTCTTTTTTTTTTTTTTTTTTTTTACACTTACACTTCACGTTCTCTCAATCTCACTGTTTCGTAACTTAGAGCCTATCGCAAAAATCCTCGTATCAACTTTTTCCCCGTTTTATCTTCACACGTTGGCTCATTCTCTTCGATAAAACCGTTCTCGTGCAATAACCGATCGTCGAATTTCCCCGTATCTCGTAAAGCTCCTTGAATCTCTTCAGCCAATTGTCATCGGGCACGAAGGAACGATTATTGTTCCCAAAGTATTTCTCCGCTGCGTGTATCGCCCAATCGCGTAACGTCACGTCGGTCACGTGCTCGGATTTTTCCCGAAGAAAACGCGCATAAGTCCAGGTATCGACAGCATCGTGCTTGTCCCTCTTCGTTCCGCCAATCTCAATTTGTTTTTCCCATTTTTTCAGCTGTCGAAAGCTTCTAACGCGCAACGAGCCCATTTGACGTAATTTCGGGATTGACCAGTCGGGATTTAGCTTAGCCAAATTGACGATTCTCTTTTTGAACTCGAGATAAAACATCAGACGTTCGTTTCGGGTTTTTTGATAAGGCTCGTCCGTGGAATCGTCGGTGTCGCACGAATCATCGTTTACCGGCCTATTAGCTTCGCATTGTTCATTCTGATGCGTCTCGATCCTCAAAGACGTATCATCCTGCGAAAGAGTCTCCGCCGGCTCTACGAAACCTTCCACCGGCTCTACGAAACCTTCCACCGGCTCTACGAAACCTTCCATCGGCTCTACGAAACCTTCCACCTCGAGTTTCAATGGATTGACATCATTCTCATCGTAAAATTGCGACGGCGTATCCTCATTCTTGACGTATATTTCCTCATAAGTGCCAGTAACATCGATCCTCGATTTTTCAGGCAGCTCGATACTCGTTATTTTGGCAAACATTTCACGTCCAAGTAGCTCGGAACGTACGCTTGGATCATCGCTTGGTTCACTGGTCATTAGATCGTTGGTTTTCAGCATAGACAGGCAATGATGAACGGCATCGGTGAACATTTGTTTGTTCTTCCGTATATTCGTTCGATGAATCGAGCAGGCATTTTCCGACTCGTCGATATCGTAAAGTTGTTTCACAATATCGATGGGAATGATGGTACGCCTGTTGCTGCGTGACATTACCGACGCCGAGTATTGAGCACCACTGCGTTACACGATTTTGTCGATGGCCGCGAGTGAAACGGATGTTTTTTTATACCCCGCGGCCCCCCCCCCCCCCCCAGCCCCTACCGCGCGCGTCTCGATATTTATCACCGAAAAATTATGCACCGAGTACTCGATGAAAATTGTGATAACGCGTAGACAGAGCAGAGGGATGGCGCGGGGGAGAGAGAGAGAGAGATCGAGCAAAGCGAGAGGCTGATAATACCAAGTTTTTGGATGTCGTCCGAATATCCCGTTGTTCTTTTTTTTTTTTTTCTTTTCCTTTCGAGGTTATGGTACGGGCGCCTTTCTCTCGCTCTCTTTCGTTCGCAGCGTTTACAGCGCCTCTGTCTCTCTGAGCCCCACGGACACACATCGTCAGTATTACTAACAGGCGAGGGAGCGAGTGAGAGAGAGAGAGATATATATATATAGGCAATAGGCTCTGGGTAGAGTGAGAGCGAAAAAGTTATAGCGAGTGCGAGAGAGAGAGAGAGAGAGAAAGAGAGGGAAAGAGAGAGAGAGAGAGAGAGAATGCGGTGAAGCACAGAGCCCATTGTCGTGTTCTCTCACTCGTTCTCGAGCGCTCTGAATATAGTCAAGTCCGTAGCGCGCTCAGCAGCGAGACGGGGCAACATGGCATGTGTATACGCAAGCACGGAGAACACTCACACAAGCATCGCCTGCTCCCTCGTGTGGGTTCGCTCCTTCGCGCCTGCCATTGCTCTCCCCCACCAAACGGCAGTTCGGTCGAGAGCGTCGTAGTCGCTGAGGTGTGGCAACGTTGCGAGAGCGGGTGTGCGTCCCGAGGGGCCTCACTTCAGCGTACAGTGTGGGGACTGTGGGAAAATTCTCATGCCGCCGACCACGGGATACCAGTGACTATCAACCCCGGAACATACCGCGCGAAAATTCGACGATCGTACAGTGGGGCGAGGGGGGAGGCCTAGAATTCGGCACTTGTTTTCCCCACCTGAGGTCTCCAATTTTTGGGATTACGAAGGACGAAACTTTAATGACAGTTCGAGACACATTCGATCTGCTATTTTGGAACGTGTTCGGTGTTCGTGTTATGATAACTATCGAAAGTGAAGGCGGTATGGGAACGCGGGAGAGAGCGAGGATGGAAAGCAAACAGTCGTGAAACAATCGTGTGCCTTCACTCGACGAAAAACAAAAGCTCGAAATTTGCTACTTACACGAGAGATGTCTTGACGTAGTCGATTGAAAGACACGCGCTTTTACTTTTGCGTCCTCGTGAAGGAAGCTTTGTTTTCGTGGAAAAGAAAATTTTGAGTATTCAATGCCACCGTGGTTGAAATGTGCCGAAACATCGCCAAGCACACATTTAGACAAAATGTGTGTGTGCGTGTGCAGGACAGGTCTTTGAAAAATTGAGATTGCAATAACTCTTGAACTGCTTGAGCTACCACGTTGAAAATTTGTACACTACTAAAAAATGGAATACTTCTTATTTGCTGAAATTTTCAATAAAATTTTTGCTGGGTGTCCGATTTTAGATGATCCTTTGGGTTTTTTCAAAAATATCTGTGATCACTCTAATTTTGGTCAATATTCACCTAAAAAAATTTTATATCAATAGGCTAGGATACAAGCATGCTTGATATCGAATTTGGCAAGAATCGATTCGGAGGGATTCATAAAATATTGAAATTTTCGACGAATGTTTGCGTTTGCTATAACTTTCGTAAATTGGAGGTTATCGGACCAAATTTTTTTTCATGAATACGCTGTGTTACAATCATATTTAATGTTAAATTTGGCACGAATCGCTTGAGGGGCTCAGATTTCATAAAATATTGAAATTTTGATTAATGTCTGCGTTTCTTATAATAACTTTCGTAGATTTAAGGTTATCGAACCAAAACTTTTTTCATGAATACGCTATAGCCCTAGTCCGAAAAGCAACCACAAAACAACTGTAAAATAACCGCGGTTGCTTTGTGTCGCCGTTGATTTTGCAACCAATGAACAACCGTGTAAGCAACCAGACTATATAAGATAGGATAGTCTGATTATTTTATGGTTGTCGACCCAAAGATGATCACCATCGAACCCTCCCGACGTCGATGGAATAAGAAATGTTGCGTAGGATTTTTCGGTTGGGGGGGATACAACAACATTGTAGAACATTTCAGTGTGAAATAAATGCGAGTATACAATGATACTATGTGTAAAGTCATGCAAATGTAAGCGAAGAAAACAAAAAGTGATTCTTTTATATTATACATCGTTAATCGTCGCTTACTACTATTTGTTTACCTTTCCCTTGCGAAAAATGTATACATTTTATCAACACAAAAGTGTGAAAATTATGAATTTGCACATTGATACCTTATTATCTTATCTCGCTTACAAAGTTCCCTCTATTAGCAAGTAAGTTTTTCAATTTTGGCTTCTTCGTAGGGGAAGTTTTGTAAACGAAATAAGATAGCCACAACCTCTTATAAGAACCGTTTGCTTACCAGCGGGCTATTTTGCTACAGCAACCATCGACAACCGTTAAACAACCGTTGCTTTTGGGATTATTTAGTGGTTACTTTTTTGCACAAAGCAACCAAAAAAATCTACTCAAGTACGCTAGGCGACAGGATATTAAGTTTTTTCAAAAACGAATCGCATTTTTAAAACAAGCGTGCATATTGGAAACTTGCACATTGCTTCCTCGTTACAAAGTTCTCTCTATGAGGATGCCAAAAATTACAAAAGCCATATCCAAATTTACGAAACTACGGAAAACCATCTAAGCACAAAGGTAACTATATGCAATGAGAAAGCAATGTGTTGAGAAAGCAATTCTTGTTTTGTTTCCTTATTTTCTCTGGTTTGTATGCATGGAATTTCGTTTGAACGATTTGAGAATCCCTGAAGCCTCGTCGAAGGCCCCGAGAAGAGCAAAACGAGGGGAAGGTTAACTGCAGACCCGTGCTCGTCTGCCCCACCAAAAACCTGAGTGGTGAGGCACCGGGTGGCCAAGCAAGGCTCTTAGCCACGGGGGGGTGCACAAGGAAAAATCATTTGGCTGTTTGGCTCCCGAACAAATCGAACTTTCCAGTGTATGCATACGTGTGCGTCGAACGGTCATGGGTCCTCGGCTCGTTCCGGTATGCGGGGGAACGTAACAATCGTTCGATGAACGACGGACTTGTATATAAGTTGAGATGGCGATGAAGACGTGATGGCGGGAGAGAGAGTCAAGCGATAAAGTGGCTCTAATGCATACGTATATGTGTAACATATACACTGACCGTTGGTCAGCTCCAGTCCGCACAACGAGATGACCCTTGACGAAGTGTCTGGTTCGGGGAGACTCTAATGATTCAATCTACGTCCCTTTCATCTCGAAAACTTCCTTTTCTCGTTAGAAAATTATTTTAAACGACAAACGAGCCATCGCACTGACCTGGTCCAAATGGCATGAAAATTTTGTCAATACTCAATGTTTCGAGTGTCACTGTTATATAACATTGAATTTTCTGAGATTTTTATTTGACTAACGTCGAAATACCGCGTGTAAATTCTGGTTGATTCATAAACTATACTTTTTCAATTAAAATTATTCAAAGATACGTGTTTACATGATGTACTTTCTGTAATATTGTAGAACGGCAATTTCATAAACTGAAATGTTATCATTTCTGTTTAACGCCACAGGAGGGATTATAAGCGTGCCTGCCTACTTATATACTGGAGAATAAATAATTTGGATCATTATCTCGATTGGTGATGCGGAATTGCGCAAACGGTCGCACAACGTGCAAGCGTTGGTATACCCTGCTCGGTATCCACAGGGAGAGACATCGAAAGTAGAGTATTATAACCGGAGAGACAGATTATTAGAGTTGCAGACCAGAATCGAGGGAGAAAACGAGAGATAGCACGAGGAGAAATGTGTGGTGTGGTGAGATGGAATAGGTATATATATACATATATATATCTGGAGCTGATCTCGAATGGAACGCAGCGATGGAGGTCTCTGGTCCGCGTTGCAGCGTATACGGCCTCCAACGATCGGCTCGCGGGTTTCTCTCCCCGATCGCCGCGATGCCCTTTTATGGAATAATTATTTCAACGCTCGTCGACGCGTACGCACCCGAGCGATTTAACCCCTCGTTAGAGACGGCTAATGGTACGATTGTGAGAAATATAACGAAAGACACTGTGATAGAAGAGTCCTTAGATAAGTATGACATGAAAGTAAAAAAAAAAATCAGGCACAACCGGATTGCATTAGAATTCGATTCCGCGGCTGGACCGGTTGAGTCCGGCATTCTATCTGGGAAATAAAACGCGTAATGAAATAATTCGCAGCTGCAGAAATGCAGTCGAGAGTATCGCATAGTGGAGTGCATTGAAATCTCACCTCGCGCGCACATACATATATATATATATATATATATATATATATATATGCATAGGAGCAAGCGACGCGAGTGTGTAAATCCTCGTCTCGAGATAGCGTCCTGACTCGTTTGTCCAAATAATTTGTGACTCTCTCGTTTATTCGCGATTTCTCAAGCTCGCGAGTGCCCGTTACAACAATCACGATGAACGGGGGAAATCGCGGTACCAACGGACAGGTGTCGATAGGCCCCAGCATATATATATAAGCATGTCGCGGCGCGAGTTTTGCTTCGCGAGAATGGGGAACACCGGAATGAAAGACGACAGAAGTGCACCGGGGGTCCACGAGAGAAGACTATCGGGCTTGTTGATCGAGCACACGCGTGAACGCTGGCTTAATGCCGCGCGATGCAAGAGAAAACACACGGTCCCCCGAGACCGCAAGAGAGGTCCCAAGGAGCTCTCAAGAATCGGGAGTGGTCGAGAAAGAGAGACCGTATAGAATGGCAAAAAGGAAAAAAAGAAAAACAAAGCGAAAGCTTGAAGAGGCAAATGGAAGTAGAAAGAGAGAAATGCCAGAAGAGTTAGCGATAAAGCACTGCGTTGTGTGTGTGTTATAGCTGTATGATATGTGTTAGTTGGTTGGACGAAAACGTCGTCTCGTTATCTCACACGTATAACAAGCAGAACGACCGCGAGTTCTGAGAGTGAAGCTCTCTATAAGTTTCTCTTGTACGAGCATAAATGCACCCTTGTGTTCCAAGACCTCTTCACGAGTTGGTTCTTAAAAAAAAAAAAAGGCTCACCTATACACATTCATACCGGTACGTAGCACACAACAGGCTCAAAAAGGCTCTTTGGGGTCCAACGATAAGCGTAATTTGAATGGGTAATGGCTTCACCGGCCAAAAGGGGTCGAGGAAGAATATATATATATATAAACACACACACAGAGACTATAACAAGGAAGAAGGTGGGTCCTACACGGTTAATGATGAGAAGAAGACCGAGACTGATGGGCCCAACGAGATGCCCCGAGTTGAAGGGTATCGTTCTTCGTTCAATACCAAAACTCTGCTCAAGTCTCCTTCTCCAATCTCATGGCGATGATTGTCGTGCCGATTCTTGGAACTCTCTTCGAGTGCCATGAAGTAAATCTTTGGACCGAAGAGACTTTTAAAGCTATATAACCGCAATGGACCATTTGGATTTGACATACCGCGGAGAAACATTGAAGACTCTACGGTATCTCGAGTCCCGGACTCAGGTAATCGACGTTAGAGAGACTTTTGCATTGGATCAGCAGTTGAAAATTCTTTGAAATCCTGGAGCATTCGTATCACATTCTAATTCGTCTTTAACAATTATTAATCAAGCCCACTGAACACAGCGTGTCTCTTTACGGGATGGCTCACATAACTGAAAGGTTCTTCGTGGATTAGTTCACAATGGGAAATGAACGAAGACTCCTCGTGTAGGAAACATCAGTAAAGAAGAGGACCAAGTCCAGCCAATAAGAAAGGCCTGTGTCTCGTTAAAGTATGCGGGGATCGCGAGCAGAAAGAGCTCCCTGCCTCGGCCAACAGGTATAAGACAATCAACAGGTTGTTTCGCATGCCGGCCGTCTGAAAGGCACGCCGTTCGGCGGCCACAGGCCGTTTCAGAGAGATGCTCAGACCGCCTCGGTTATATCCTTCTCGCTCCTTTCTCCAGTAGCTTCTCTACACACCGTCCATTCTAGCCTCTCGCTCGTTCATTCTACCGGCTCTTCCCTAGCCCGAGAGAATAAAGAAAGAACGAATGAGAGATATTCCACTCTGCGCAAGAACCTGGCGAAGACACGGCAAGATGCCGAAGGTACGATAGAGATAGAGAGCTCACAGAAGAAATGAAAGTCTAACGGCAGAAAAACTAACTAGCATTTCTCCGCCCTTATGAACCCTCTTATTTTTATATGTGATCCGGCGGAGACTCGACGACCAGAATATTTTTAGCATGCTCCTTGTAAATGGACGAAAGGTGAATTCCAAAAATCAATGACACGTGATAATTCGAAGAATCAGCGTATAAAAGTCGTGTGCCTCGGGTCAAACGAGCGGAGAGGTGAGCAAGCTCGGGTCCCTTAACCCGAAGGTTAAAAAAAAATACCGGGGGACTAGGAGAGTTAGGGCTCTTCTTGGGCTTCCACAGAGCGATCTCTCGATCTTAAATTCTGTCTAGTACGTAAGCCATACGGGCACACGTATGCCCCTGCGATACGGATATGTACGTATGGGTTCGTGTGAGTATAAAACATACACACACACACACACACACACACTGGAAATCGGGAGGCATTCGAACAATGGTCCCGTCATACGGCTACCATTCTTCAGGGACAATCAGTAGGGGTCTTGAGGAGCGGAGGAAAGAAAACAAACAGAAAAAAAAAGATAGAAGCTGATCGGTGGCGGACCAAGGGCACAGTGTGTGCGCGCTCCTATATCGAAAAGGAAAGAACGATAAAGCTTAAGAAGAAGAAAAAGAACCACAGCACACACGGTGTGTATGCCTTTCTCCCCCTTTAAAAGGACGATCGAGGCCCTTATTTACGATTTTGGGCGTGCGCGTAGGCGCGGCTTCTCCATTCCTCTCGCTCTATCGAGGGGGTTTTTTTTTCTCCTTTCTTTCATTTTATCATTTTCCTTCTTCGTTCGTTCTTTTTTCTTTTCGTCGCAGCGTAAGACTAACGGCGAGACACAGCGATGCACGATGGAATATTCGTGCGTTCGCGGCCGCGAGAAATCGAGATTGGTCACGCAGAGGGTGAAATAATCCACGTCGAAGAACTCTCATACCATTTATACCAGAATGAATATCTTGTATGTATACACGTAGTTTTCGGGATCTCCGCGGTATAAAACGCGAATAAAAGTCTCGGCGAGCTTGCAGAAAGAGACTTCTGTAATTCGAGATATCGAGTACGGGAAAAATTTTATGGTTCGAGGTTCATCGAGGCAGAAAGTTGTAGAAGTGAAAAAATGCATGCAGGTATGTAGCATAATCGGCAAACTGCGAATCAGAATGATGACGACCCGAGCAGAAATTCATTCAGGCTGCCTGATGATTCATCAGGGCCTGATCAGGTATCAATAAGGGGTGCCTGATCCGGCGTGCCTTATTAATGCCAGATAAGGGCCTGATTAGGTACCAATAAGGCGTGCCTGATCCGGCGTGCCTAATTTGTGTCAGATAAGGGCCTGAGCAGGTATGAATAAGGCGTGCCTGATCAGGCGTGCCTTATTTATGTCAAATATGGACCTGATCAGGTATCAAGAAGACACGCCTGACCTGGCGTGCCTTATTTGTGTCAGATAAGGGCCTGAGCAGGTATGAATAAGATGTGCCTGATCCGGCGTGCCTTATTTATGTCAAATATGGACCTGATCAGGTATTAAAAAGGCACGCCTGATCTGGCGTGCCTTATTTGTGTCAGATAAGGGCCTGAGAAGGTATGAATAAGGCGTGCTTGATCCGGCGTGCCTTATTTATGTCAAATATGGACCTGATCAGGTATTAAGAAGGCGTGCCTGATCTGGCGTGCCTTATTTGTGTCAGATAAGGGCCTGATCACGTATCGATAAGGCATGCCTGATCCGTAGTGCCTTATTTATGTCAAAAATTACTGTGTATTATTGTGTTTACGCAGTCACGTTGTTCTATCCAGCCCGTTGAGACAGCGACTTTTCATCAGAACTCATATACTAATGTCATTTAAATACAAGAAAATAATAAGGAACTAATAGCGTAGTGGTAACGTGTCAGTCGTTAGGTAGGTCGTTAGGTAGGTCTCAGGTAAAATCTTAGGTAGGCTCAAAATTAATTTCGACGGAAAAACGTCCGGACTATGAAGCCGGAAACACTCGTAAAAAAAAATAATCTCCAAATTTTTAATTTTTTTTAAAAATGATTATTTAAAAATCGAAAGTGCTGAATTCGTCGATTGGAGGGTAGTGGGATCAAATCCCGGTCAATGACTTTTTTTTTTTTCTTAATTTACAGGGTTTTCAAAAATAATGGAATGTAACAGCTTCAAATTCATTCATCGATCATTCCTAATTGCTAATTTAAAAATAATTATATCTATAGCCGGACGAAATTTCTACTCGGGCTTTATCAGGTCCAGATAAGGCGTTTTATCAGGGCCGGATGAAGCGCCTGATCAGGGCCGAACGAGGCACCTGATCAGGGCCGGATTTACCAATGCGTTACACCCCTGATCAGGGCCGGAGTTATTTAGCCTGATCCGGGCCGGATTTGGTATTGTGGCAACCTGATCAGGGCCGGATTTCTCCCTGATTAAATTTCTGCTCGGGGAGGGGACTGCGGTTGGTTGCTGTCGCAACTTTCCGCTTCTTCAGGGCTTTGTATTTCCGATTGAATTCGCCCTTAAACCTTCGTTAAGGTCAAAGAATTATTCTACATTCCAACCCCGTCAGGGGAATTTCAACTCAGAATGTCAAGGGAACAGTTCACGTTTTGATTTTGTTATTTTGATATGATTTTTCGCCGATGTCCGATTTTTTCGTTAGCCAGCCAGACCGTCATCGACATCGATCCCGTGGGAGACACTAGCTGTGGATGTTTCCAGATCAATACCACCCGACTTGATCGCGGTGTGCAACGTGAAGTTGCACACCGCGTTGGAGGGAATGGCCACGGTTGGAGGGAATGAGCTCGCTGGGGGCTTATGTTGTGGTTTTGCGAAGAGATCGACACACACCACACGTCGAGAGCTTCGTCCTCCGGCTTTTGGTATCGTCTCTCTTGCGTGCAAGAAATTTTTACACATCGAAGAGAGAAGGCAAAGAAGAAGATGCCATATGAGATGAAGAAACAGAATAAGAAGAAGAAGAAGAAGAAGAAAAGGGGTACGATGGAGAATAAGAGAGGCTTTATCCTTGCACTGCGGATAAAAAAAAAAGAAGATTTCTCGGCAAAACTTTTTGGTTGGAAAAGAATGGAGATCGAGACACCCGGGAGTATTGTTGTTGCTTCAATACCATGCTCCATCGAACGTTGGACCGTCGCCGCGTTACTGAAAGACACAGAGAACCCTCTGTGGGTATATTCTACATAATCTATGGTCTGATTCTTTACAATGTATGCTGGGCACAGAGTCTCGGTAAGCGTTATAGCAGCGGCGGTATATATATCGTATCTCTTGTGGCTACACGGGCAGGGCAATGTTCAGAATTTCAGTCTTTCTTCTTCGTGCGAGGTAAATAATTCTTTTTTTTTGTTGTTTTTTTTTGTTTTATGGAATCGGACAAAACTGTGGTTGGACAATATTTTATTCGTAAATTTTGCATCCAGTCTGTGTGCATACTCTATACAGCACATATATTCATGCAACAAATTCATTACACTGACAAATAAATATGGCCTATTGACTACTTTTCAATGTCAAGTGCCAATAACAATAGGAAAAGGATAAAAATTGGTAAATCAGTCTGTAGAATGGATAATTCCTGAAAAAACACTTGCCCATGCTCCGTACGATCGTTAAGGCAGGCGGAGCAGGGAAATCTCCAGCGAGCTCCAATGAGATAGAGAACCACGGGTTATGATTCGAGAAAGAATAAGTGTATAGAAGCAAAGACAGAGATGAAGATAGAGCGCTGAGTATAAGGGGGCGTGGGTGCGCCCTTGGTTGATTTACATATGCGTATTCCTATACCTTATTTACTGCGTCGATCATCCTGGACTTTATCTTGCTCGAGTGTGTGCGGATGGGAAATGAGGATGGATAGATACAGAGAGGAGTACGCATGCAACATTAACGTACGTATGTATAAACATATATACGGGCATATTATACAAGTGCTCGCTCACTCGTTCGACTTCACTTTTGTCTTTTTGTGTAGAACGCCCCCGCGCGAGGAAGACCTATAACCCCGTAAGTGTTGCACGCGCCGCCGCCGCCGTCGATCTACCGATGGCATTGACCTTTTTGCCTCACACACACGGAACATGTTACATACCCTATATATATACAACCATCGCAAAATCGACACTTCGGCAAATTGCAACTGGTATGTCGGCTTCAAATTGAAATAATTCATTTCTCACATTATTTTATGACCCATTGAAATCTCCGTCAATAACGATCGCGTCGTCGGAAGAAGAAAAAAGGAAATGGAAAGAAGCGCCCTCAGGAGTTTCAGACACGAAATGCAGTCAATGTATACTAAATTTCATGCACTTTCACTGCAAAATCAATCGTGATCTGACGACAGTGATGATAATTACGGTTGATCGAACATTAAGCTCGAAACTGCTGCGATCTTTTAGGCTAATCAAGTCAAGTATAGTCGTTGATTATTTCAGTAATTACCGTTTGAATTCTCGAGCATTCGAGAAATTTACATGAATTTCGATGAGAGTGACTCTCATTGATCGCGAAATATGATTTTCCTGGGGATATATTTTGTCCGAGTTGAGGCGAAGAAGGGAACGGGTTTTCGCCCCGTGGGACTTGTCTCGAGAGAGACTTCTGGGGGCCTCAAAGCATGTACAAGTGAGGTGGTTGGAACATTGGTGCAGAAATCTCATGAAGACTCCGCGCTCACTATAAGAATCTTTGGGCTGTATGGAGCTCAAGAGAGAGAGAGAGAGAGAGAGCTGGTGTGTGCGCGGCTTCTCGTGAGATCGTGAGAGGGCGTGTGAATGTTCGACACAGAGACGAAAGAACGAGAGACGACGTTGATAGCAGATTCAAGTGAGAGCGAGCAAGCAAAAGCAAACTCTCCGGTTTCAAAGCCCTTAACTAAGTGAATCGAGGTGAACATAAATCCATATAATTTATGCCTCGCTATCAATAAACTAATGCCATGCCTCGCCCTCGTCGGATTCATGATACAACACGGCATATACATCCTGATGGCCACAAAACTATCGGTAACACTTTCAATCGAGCAACTATACGGATATTCACAAAGAGCCCACAGAGTGAAAGCAGAGGCGTGAAATGTTGTAAAGTGTGATATACAAGAATACACACGATGTATCATGGTTATCAGGGACATCGGTATGTTCGACGAATATACAAAAAGAAAGACGGAGAAAGTACTGAATAATGAATGCATCTATATGTTTTCCTGACCCTTTCTTCTCTTTGAACAGAATCTATACGAGGAAAAATTACACAATATTCATGATAAGCAAGAGAGTACGAATTGCGAAAATTCAGGTTTACATATTTTTCAAACGTTGATTCTCAATTGTCCGGCTCTAATACTGATAAATTGACATTAAATACGACAATAACGTTGATTATATCATCAGGATGAATGGCAGCATCTTCGCTAATTAAAAAAAAAAAAAGTCGAAGACAGCGACAAATAAAAAATACATCAAAATATTTTCGACGCTTCGTCATCTTTGTCGCTGAACTTGCAAAGTGCGCGAATAATTTGATCGTGAATAATGTCGATCGATTAATTTAAGACAATAAGAAGAATGACATTGTCGGTGATTGGAGGCATGTTCGGTGAATCAATCACGATAAGAAGACGAAAAAGGAAAAAAGAAAAAGGAAGCACTGAGAAAGGTGAGCCGGCGAGAGGGATTCACAAATCCTTTTTTCGCCCTTTCAGCAACGACTCGAAGAAGCAAGGCCCCCGGAGACCTGCAGAGACCGGCGAAGTAAATCATGGGAAGAATATTCGTGAGAGCGAGAGACGTCTTTGCTTCTCTTCTCCTCTATCTCATGCCAAAAGGCATAGAGAGAAGAGTCCGAAGAGGGCTCCAAGGCAAAGCGAGAACCTGAGGTAGAGGGAGAAAAAAAGAAAGAGAGAGAGAGAGAGAAATAGAATGAGAAACCGAGAGTTCGCGAAGCAGTAGAAGATGCGAACGAGAGCTGCGGGGCTCTCGAGAATAAGAAAAAGCTGGGATGAAGAAGCGAAGAAGTGTACACGAATAAGAAGGGAAAAAAAAATGAAGAAAAGGGAGGATAAAAGAGAAGAGAAACGAAAGAAACCGCGGGCGGACGATAGTCCCGCGAGAGAGGAAAGAGCTCTCGGATGAGAGAAGAAAGCAAAAGGAGCAAAAAGAGTCAGGGGGAGAGCCGGGGTTTCGGTTCGACATATCAGCCCGCGGTGGTCACGAGTCTCGTTTCCCTTGCTTATACCTTCACTCGAAGTATACGCGGGGACCCAGGGCAGCAGTATTACCGATATAACTTTATAGTGGGTGGGACCCCTCTCTATCTATTTATCTATCTCTCTCTCTCTCTCTCTCTCTCTCTCTCTCTCTCTCTCTCTCTCTCTCTCTCTCTCTCTCTCTCTCTCTCTCTCTCTCTCTCTCTCTCTCTCTCTCTCTCTCTCTCTCTCTCTCTCTCTCTCTCTCTCTCTCTCTCTCTCTCTCTCTCTCTCTCTCTCTCTCTCTCTCTCTCTCTCTCTCCCTTTCTTGCTTCTTCGTATCTTCGGGGATGTTCATATTCGCACTTATTCAAAATCTGCAGTATGCTTATGCATTCTCGAGTTCACATCGCGAAGCTTTTCCCGCCATGTTGAGGGTAGAAAATTCCACACCTTTTACATCCAGTCCAATTAACATATCACACGAGACAATAGAATCAAATAAAAATACATTAGAGTATTAAAAAAATCTTAATTTTTCGAATTAAAAGACCTGTAACCATAACTTACATTTTCTCATACAGAAAACACTTTTTTTTTACTTCTCAGGTAAACCAAAAAGCATACGATTGCCCGTCCTCGTTACAATATACATGTATCTTTCTTCCTCAACGCATCGCCGCGGATGCACCACACGCGAACTCCCCGAGAGGCACGAGGAAAATAAAGAATCTTCTTCCCTCTCATCGTTTCATCCTCATCTCTCTCTCTACGATCATTTGCTCTCACTATACCGATGCCCAGAAAAAGCGTCACGAATCGGCCGGAAATTGTCTTCGGGCGCTATCTCTCTCTCTCTCAAACCCTTCACTCCCCCCGCCCTCTCCCCTCTTATTCATTTGCACCGGAATCCCCGACACCCTGTTAAATTATTACCACTCGATGCGGACGTACAGGGAACCGATATGTTGGAGTATTTAAAGAAAAATTCAAGTCATTGCCAATTGAATTTGTTTTATTACCGCATGAACGAGCGTTATAGTCGTTGTCCGAAACGTTGATAGCTTTTTTTCTAGCTTTATTTCGGTAAAATCAAGGAAAGCAATTTTTTCAAATCTAATTTGAGGTGATTTAATGGAATTTTTTGAAAAATTATTTGATTTTAATCCAGGGCTGATGGAGGTCTTGGTAGTTCGAAATTTGTCTAGCCACAATCGCGAGAAGAGGTCTTTCTTTATCTCTTTCTATCCTTCTCTCTCATTTCTCTACCCACGAAGCAAACGCGTGGAGACGAGAGAGAGAGTACAAGAGCGGAAAGTGTTACCGCGAGGGGGGGTGAATATGTATATGGCGGCGTGAGCGTTTCGCCGCCGGGCGTTCGCGCGAGTGACTTACGTGTCCGCGCATGATAAATAAATCTACGCAACGCATTATGCGCTGGGTTTCTCGCTGTCTCGGAGCACCGTGATTAATGCGACTGGCACGTATACGCGAGAGGGTCCTTATATGCTCTCTCTCTCTCTCTCTCTCTTCTTTTCTCGTTCCTTTCGATGCATTTCTTCCACCTCACACTCTCTCTCTCTCTCTCTCTTACCCATATTTTCGCGCACATCTCTTTCTCAAAAAAGAAAGACTCGAAAGATGCTCTGCACGGATGAAAGAGATTCACCGTGACGAAAAAAAAAAAGAGTTAAAAGAAGCCGAGGAGTATGACGAAAAATGATATCGAAGAATTTGATTAAAAATTTTGTTTTTTTTCTCCCCCCACCCCCCAAATCAAGCACGCTTACAAAAGAGATTAATCGAGCCCGAAGAGAATAATTGAAACGAGGGAAATTTAATATCTCACGCTTGAATAATACACCGTATAGACCGCGTGTATGAAGGAAAGCTTGAATCGTGGTGTGTGGCCCGGGATCATAAATCCGGATAGAGTAACAGACAAATAAAGATTAGCATTAAGGCGCCTGGTGTGCGCTCTTCTCGTTTCACGTTCTTTCACGTGTATGCATGTGTATATGTGTACTGCATATATATATATATATATGTATTCGTTTGGTCGTGGCTATCTCTATGCTAATGGAACGAGACTATACCGGTATAATATACCTGAACGCTTCTATATATGGCACTCTCGGAATATTATATTATGTACTCTCTGCCAGAAGAGGACACCGAAGAGATCATACTATCTTGTCCGGTATAATATGCCCGAGCAACTCCGCGCATTGAATAGATGCACTCCATACGGATTATGGTGAACGGAGGACAAGCGGCTGGTAACACCTTTTTAACACTTTGCTTCTTAATATACAACGAACTGGCTGAAAATTCGAAAGAGCCCGATCCTCGTATCGCTTCATACATCTTTAAGGGAGCTTTCCAGTGTGAAATTTTCAAAAAATCAATTTTTTTTTTTTTTTTTGCTTTATCGAATAGTATACACTCTTCCGAATATTCCCTGAAATTTTCATGCCGAAATTCAGATTATTTCGGTTACTGTACAGCATTTCTTGGAAGAAGGGAACGGAGCGCTACAGCTGCCGCGTCGGCCGTCACTTCCTCACTTGAAACTTTGAACGCGTTTTTCTCGAAACAGCATTTTTAAAACGGTGTCCAACCTGGAGGGCAGAGTTTTAAAGCTATCGAGTTGAATTTTTTACACAATATTCTTAACGTCATTGTTTATCGTGCTATGGAAGCTTTTTTTTTTTTTTTGACATCTTCCTATTTTTTTGTAAAAAAAACTGCCAAAAAAAAAATGCTAAAATCGATACTTTTTGTTCAAACCGGCGCCATTTTTGCAAAAAAAAAAAAAAAAAAAAAAAAAGCCTCCATAGCACGAAAGCCAATTATATACCGATCAATAATCTTTTTGTGTTTTTTGTTTCAAATCAAAATTGTAACCCCCAACGTGGACACCACATCCAAGTGCATTTTCTGCAACAATTGTTTCATCATTTTTATAGATATTAATTAATAAATAAATCGATCTTTAAAAAATTGTTTTGTATTCTTCAATACCCAATTAATATACAAAAAAAAAACCAGACCGATTAGATTATTTTTTCTTTAAAAAAAAAAATCGCGAAAAACAGCGATTTTTCGGGCTGTCACACTGGAAAGCTCCCTTAACACTGCGATTTACCGCACGGTTTTGCTTCGCAACTAAATGGCTACCGAGCGCTGAGCTTCGATAGAATGTACGGAGAGTACTTTGAAAAAAAAAAAAGCTGTCAAAATGCCATTCTCAATCGGCTGGGTAGACGAGCGAGATCAAACAGGGAGAGTCTGTGAGATATTTCTGTCCCTCGTTATCGTTCTTTTTATTTCTTTTTTCATTCGACTCTATATACTTCTCTTCGTGTATCGCTCCACGTGTATTGGCTCAGCGAATCCGCGCGGGAGTTGCCGAGTTTTAACGGTGAATATAAAGAAAGGAAAAAAATCGTCCGATAATTAAGGTTGATAACGATCGCGCGACGTAAATCCGTATGCGAGCAAGGTGAACGCCGCCCGTTTTGCCCGCGCGCGCCGCAACGTCCATGCAGCATGCTCTCATACCTCTCTCTTTTTTTTTTCTATCTCTGTTATTTCTCTCCCGGCATATCCTCTCTTTGCTTCGTTCGCGCGGTGTGTCCTCAGTGCACAGAGAGATATCTGCATCTCGCGGAAGTATCCTTGGACTCGGCAACGCCACCGCCTCGGTGGTTGCGAGTCCACGGATATATATCCTGCTCTCGCATCCATATGGGGGAGGGGGGGGGGGGGGCGGAGGAAGAAGGGACGAGAAATAAATCAGATCGACGCAAAAAGTATTCACGGCTGAGCTCGCTCGCTTATAAATGCTCGCTCTATAGCCGCGAGAGTGAGATGGAGGAACGTGCTGAGAGGACGGGGTATATATAATATGTTGAAAACGAGTTGGTGGGACATATACACGAGGAAAAAGGACGTAAAAGATACGAGGGAGAGAGTGAGAGAGAGAGAGAGAGAGATGAATCTTGCTGCACGCGCACGCCTTTATCACAGCCATATATTCACCCTCGTGTTTATCTTCCGCGTACACCCACACGAGTATTTCAGAATGCATATTGCACCAGCAAAAATGCATATGTGTGCGTATGTGGGGGGGGGGGGGGGGGGGTGTAAGAAAGATGTTCTCCCAATGTACGGATCAGAAAGATGGAGCAGAACGGCGTGGAGCTTGGTGACGTATACGCGGCTCATATGCGATCCGATAATTTGAAATTCAATGATTTGAGAAATTTCGACGCAGAAACCAAAGATTCTTAGCCCAATCACCAATGGCTTGAAAGATTCATTTCGAATTTCGTACGATAACAGTTTGAAGATCATAATGAAGATACAGGAAATAGCAAACTTCGAGGATATAACAATATAATTTTTTTTTTTTTACCTGTTTAGTAATTTTAATCCTTCGTGGTCGCACTGGGTAAATTTTACCCAGGCCTTTTGGCAGCAATGGTGATATTCTTTGACAAATTGACCTATTGACGATTTTTTTTTTTCAACATGCGATTTGAATTTTGACATACCAACTTTTGACACGTGTTTTATAATGTTCAAAGTATTATTTAGTATTTTTTCGATCCCGATCGAACTGACACAGTTTTCACACAGCAGCCATTGGAAACTTGGCTGGGTAAATTTTACCCACGTGCGACCGCACTAATAAGTTATTCTACAGAGGTGTGAACCGCGACGAAGGCTTAAAAAGCTCTTAGGGAGGAGATATGAATTCTTCGAAAAATAAAACAAATATTTGTAAAAATCTAATATTTTTCTCGCAATTTCATATTTAATGCATCCGATGTGAATATATTTTTGTTTTTTTACACACGATCAGAAGAGAATTTCGAATCTCTTCGTTTGGGATATTTCAATCCTGTAAAGTTCAAAAGTATCTCTGAGCTCTCGTTAATAAAAAAAAAAAATTTTAATTTTTTTCGCATATACTTTTATCAAAATACGATAGCTATGAATTTCAAGAGCTGCGTCGCAATAAAACGCGAAAAGTTGTTTCGAAAATGTTAAAAGCCACACAACTCTCGTGTCTCGAGAGTCCACGTGTAGGTGTCGCGGTATAGTGCAATTTGGAGTTTCCGAGCCAGGCGAGTAAACAGATGCAGCCGAGAGAAATATATATCTATGCGTATGGGATTTTGCCACATGTTGCAGTTGCAATGCTGCACTGTTACGATGTTACATACGGTCTGTCGGAAGTCCCCGCGTGCTCGATCCAACGAGCTCGCGGCATCTTACACGCGTGGCTTACCAGGTATAAAGAGAAAGAGAGAGAGAGAGAGAGAGAGAGAGAGAGAGAGAGAGAGAGAGAGAGAGAGAGAGAGAGAGAGAGAGAGAGAGAGAGAGAGAGAGAGAGAGAGAGAGAGAGAGAGAGAGAGAGAGAGAGAGAGAGAGAGGGAACCGTTACATCGTTCGGGTGAGGGAAATTCCGAGCTCGCCACCCGCGACTCCTTACACCGCTCAATCCATCAACCCTTTCCCCCCGGCACTTGCCAAAGTGCTTCTCCTCGCGACACCCCCCCCCCCCCCCCCTCTTTCGCACTCATCTCTCTCGGCCCTTTCTTATACGAGAGGGAAAAAAAAACTATATTATCGTTGATAATAATCGTCGATTCTCATAAATTTCATTATTTTTCTTTCACAACATGATCATTAATCACGATTCAATTGTAATAACAGCTCATATTTCCTCGTAAAAGTTTAGAAAAATGAATTAGTCGAACACGCGTGTGATCCGAGAAACTCTTGAGATGGAAAAATATACGCATACCCGCACGCGATTCAAAGCATGTCGAAGATGTGCAGCATCGAATAATAAATAATCAACGCGCGGTCGAAGAATTGAAAAAAAAAAAAAAAATTCCCATCTTTCGTAAGTCATCGCGCAACAAGGGTACCTCGGCAAACACGAGTCTATATTATCGTGCGCTTGACTATAATGAGAGCCCGCGGATCTCGACAAGCGAATTTCCCACAAGCCAGGAAAATTTTTACTTCATATTCTATTCTGCAGCGAGATTTCGTACGTATATATGAAAGAGAATGAAAAATTTCTCACACAGATGGGGCATATATATATATATATATGGACGAAGAAGAAGAAGAAGAAGAAAAAGAAGAAGCAGCGAAGAGCTAAGAAATACTTGAGAGGGTTGTAGTCCCGCAGGAATATTTCTCGTATCTTGGGTTTCGGGGTCAGAATCGTGTTCCAATTAGATGGCACAAGGGCCCAGGGACTTGCGCGTTTTTCATCCCTTCTATCCCTCTATCGCTCTCGCTATATATATTTTTCGAGAAAAAAAGAGAAGAGCCCCTTTTACGATACAACCATAGTTATATATATGTACAAGATTCGCTTTAAGCCAGTTACTTTTTTCTTTTCCTTCCTCAAAGTGCTCCCTGGCTTCTTCTAATAAGGGCGAGATACCACCGAGATTCACGTTTAATATATATATATGTCGATACGTGTGGTTAAAAGGGGGATATAGCTGAAAGCGAGCATATGCATTTTCTCCTATGGAATTTGCGGTATATGGCAATGTAACAAGTCCCAAGGTAAACGCAGATACATCTCTAGGGATATCTTTGCCCGAGGTACATGGTACGTATATATATATATGCGGTGAACGTACGTATATCGATAGACCTATAACGAGAGATGAAGCAGGGGGAAAAAAAAGGTAAGAGAGCGAGAGGGAATACGCTATCGAGAGTTTGCCGAGATGCCAGGTGAGATCGTCGTCTTCGTCGTCGAGTCAATATATATATATATATATATATATATATATATAACTACTTGTAAAATGGTGTATGCATATATACGTGCATTTACATGCGCAACAGAGAACTCCATCGTGTGCGACCCCTTTTGAGCTTCCGCTCCGATAGATTAGAAGGGGGTGTTCGTTTTAATTTGCTAATTAACGATATCGCGGAGTCACCGTCTCGGGGTCAGAGTTTATTGACTTCTCTATTTCTTATACTTTCGTTCCCTCTCGCATTATATTTTCCTTCGCGATAATGCAATATCGCCCGCAACTAATCTCGACGTATACTCGCGCGTTACAACGTTTCTGCATTTAATTTCGCTCAAACGAGTGTTCGAACGCTTCGCCGAGGGAACAGAAATGCACGAAAAATTGATGTAAAAAAAATAAAAAAAAAAGAAAAAACAAAAATGATTGGGGGTGAAAAAATGTGCATTTTTTAAATTTGTTTCTCGACTACGTTTTACGAATATTTATCAAGGTTTTCAAATAAAAATAAAGAATTTAAGCAAATGAAAAAATAGTTTTAATCATCGCGGGGTCGTTACTAATCGTAAAAAAAAACGAACGAATAATTCATATTGTTAATTCTCCGAGTTCAGTTATTGTTCTCACGACCTTTTCATTCAATTTTTTTTATAAAAGTTAATCTGCAAAAAATTGCGAAGTGTCTGTGTGTGTGTGTGTGTGTGTGTGTGTGTGTGTGTGTGTGCGAAGCTCAATGTAAAAGATGAGGACTCCTCCATTGAGGTGAGTAGACGCCAAGTACATTGTCGCAATTAACCGCGAGAAATTACAACGGGGAATCTAGTCTTGTCCCGGGCGAGTCTTTCGAGCTAGAGCGATGAGTCACGCGGGTGCAACAGCATCCTCGCTCTTCATCACTCTGTATATACGGATTACTATACGGATACCAGCGACCTTATATAACGACAGTGAAGAAAAGCACATACGCACGCCGCGTGTCTGCATCATAAAGCTTTTAACCGTGCGCGCGCGCGCCCGTCTCGCATCTCGCTACCGGCACACGATTTCTCATCTGTCCTACTGTCTGACGGGTTTACTCGACAAATTCTGTCGAGAGAGCCTACCGAGATGATGATTGATCCAAGATAAAATATATATCAGAGGCCAAGATTTATTGAGCTCAAAATACGAAATTTCATTGAATTTTAATTGAAATGGATTTTTATTTCAATAAATGATTTACAATCGAATGGGGGAAAAAAAATATATATATTCTTATCAATGAATATATATTTGTATCGAATATAAATTTCATTCAAATTACGCGAATCTCGAGCTAATGCAATTTAATTCAAACAAATTGTTTCCTTTTTTTAACTGTAATTTCTCACGTTTTTTTTTTTTAAATCCCTCGCACGTTAGAGAAGAATTAATGCAGTAAAAAAAAAAATCATTAAAGTACGAAAATTTTTCTTATCAAGTCGATTCAGCATACGATCGAAAGATTTGAAACTTCATCTCGGTTAATTGGAAAGGCACGCGGGGGAGAAAAGCAAATAAAAATGAGGTGAAGAAAGGCTTGAAGGCGGCGAGGAATTCTATATCGTTGCAATCGAGAGTGCAAGGGGGGGGGGGGGGGGGCTGAAAGGGCCTTTGGATGTTGGATACGAATACATATACAAGGCCCTTCAGCTCCACATTGTCGTTGTCGCTAAACTCGTAAATCTCGACGCGTTAACGATAAAGTTCTCCCTATACACAATACGCGCTAGAATTCCATCGAAAGAATTTTAACGCTGAGGGAACGCGTGTATATATAGGATCTGGATTGATTGCAAATTGATATATTGCATATATCGTTGTGGAGATTCTCAATCGTTTTACTTTTGTATTCGAGTTTAATCGTTGCGAGCTGATGATAAAACGGATTAGTTCGATTTTTATGAACTTTTGTATCAGCCTAAATGACAATTTCAGCCATAATGTTTCACCAAATCGTAACTATATGTCAATAATTTTTCGATCAGAGCTGATTGTAGAATGAAAAAAAAAAATCAATGGACCATCAAATACTGACGAATAATAACGAACAAATTTGGATAATCTCACAGGCAAACAGTTGAGCTTTTGCATCGATGTTTCCGCGGTGGAAATCGTGCGAGAGCAAACTTATGCGAGAAATAAAAAGATGATGAATATTACGTCAGAGTGAGAGAGGTCGTAAAGTGTATAAATCCTTCGCGATCCTCTCCTTTTTTTTTTTTTTTTTTTATATGGGAACACGTGTGACGATGACGGAGTCACCAAAGTCAGGGGTCAAACGGGCTTTAACGACGCGAGTCAAGGAAACAAATAACTTAACATTTTGTCGACTCTCGATTGGTCCATTCATCCGCATATACTTATTTGTGAACATATTACACCCGGGGGAATAGCGACGGATAGGCGGATAGAAAAAATTGAAAAAAAAAAAAAAAAAAAAAAAAAAAAGAAAAAACCCTGAAAGTAAATTTAAGGGTTGTTAAAAATGAAACGTGTCCCAGTCGTTCGATAAATATTCCAATATAACGATTGTAACTCTCGAGTTTGAGTTTCCTGGCGAAACGTCGTTCCGCCATCTATTATGGCTATTTTAGTTTTATTTTATTTTTCCTCGCGTCGTTTTGTGCAAGCGTCGCGCAATAAAACCGAGAACTTGTTTCGCGCAAATTGCATAAGTATATACGTGTGCTATATGGCGTATACGTGTAACAAGTGTGTATACCGAGGAGTTCACGACCTCTCTTTAGACATATTACACTCGTTTCGAGAGAGAGAGAGAGAGAGAGAGAGAGAGAGAGAGAGAGAGAGAGAGAGAGAGAGAGAGAGAGAGAGAGAGAGAGAGAGAGAGAGAGAGAGAGAGAGAGAGAGAGAGAGAGAGAGACTCTTCTCAACGAAAAACCAACGAAAAATCTCGCTTAGCTTCGTCGTAATAATTAAATGACCACTGTCCGGTGAAACTTGTTCTTCACCGGCAATACAGTCCCGCTGTACGCTCAGACTTTGTGTAGGGCCCTTAAAAAAAAAATGTTTCCCGCACTCTCGCTGAGAATGTTGGATCACCGAGGCTCCTCTCTCGCTTCGAGAATTTTTCATACGCTAACCGTACCTACCGTTTTATCCGTAGGACCCGTTACCAGCAGCATATAATTCTACACTGATAAATTTCGGAAGATTCGAGTGAGAATTTCCGTTTGTCTTAAATTTTTCATCCCGCAAGAATTGAAAAGAGAAAAGGTCATATATGAGGCTGTATCGTTGAAAAAAGTATTCGAAAATTTACGATCGTTAATCAATCTTCATTGAATCCGAGTCTATTCCAGTGGCCTGAAAACATCCTGCACAGGCTTAAAATTCTATCCTTGACTATCGAGTAAACGGCTTAATCATAACGAAACCGGTAATTCTTTTAAGGAGGTACGACTAGTTCTTTGGAGTCAAAAAAAAGTCTAAATTTATTTTACCCACAGTTGTTCTGATTTATGTTTATTTGAGTTGATTATTCATATTATCGATTATAATGTGAAAAATTTTGTGGTAAATGATTAATTTATTGCGCATGAACTAATAAAAACTGAAAAATTAGATTGTCAACGACTCGATAGTAGTCTCCATCATAATAATAATGACATGTCTACCACAAAAACGGACTAAAAAACATTTTTTAAAATCAGCCGAAAACCTATTAAAATAGACTTGAATTACCTCAGTGGAATTAATACGATCGGTAGAATGATAATTATACATATAATTGATACGTGATAAATAATAAAACTCCATAAATAACATGATGGAATTTGAAGTAAACACTTGGCAACGTCGCATTGGCGATGCTATAAGTTGGTATACGTGACCAACGAAGATGACTCTATCTTCGTTGCTAATATCAAAACAAAGCTAGGTTATGTTCGCCGAAACCCTTCAGCTGTTACTCGCGACGTTACTAAGTCTGTGGGTGCTATTTGATCGTTCTGACCATTTACAACCGGAAATTGAAACTTTTTTATGATGTAGTGCCAGAACTACACGGTGAAGAGTAATTTTTCAATTTTTTACAATATCTATTATATCTAATCTATCAAGTTTCAGTTTTTCAACGGGTGTAGTTGGATACGTGAGCAGCAAAACCGTGATCACAGCACTTCCGGTTAACCGTCTCCATAAGACGACGTGCTTTAGTAACTCAAACTGCTCGACTTTGCAATTTTATTACGAATAAACTAAACGGTTAATATAGCTCAAATTTTGGCAATAGGCGCATAAAGTATTCGGCAAAAACATATAAAAAATTCAAGTCCGTCAGTTGGATTCTTCATACTAGTCGTACCTCCTTAATATCCAAGAGTTCGCCATTCATATTTTAGACGGTATAGGAGCCTCGGGTTTGTCGCAAACATGAGAAATTATATTTAACGCCCACGCAACGTACTCTCTGGCTCCAAAGTTGTATGTGTGTGTGTGTGTGTGTGTGTGTGTGTGTGTGTGTGTGTGTGTGTGTGTGTGTGTGTGTGTGTGGAATTTGTAGAGAACATTGCAACGGTAGAATCCGGACTGGCGGAGAAAAAGGCTTTGGACGAGGGAGAGAAAAAGAAAGAATGGAGATCGAGTAAACTGGAAGCCAGAGAGAGAGTATATAATCCGAGTCGTACAGGGGGGGGGGGAGTACAGAAACGGATAATATGAATCGAAGAAAATTTCTATTCGTGCAAGATCTCGAAATAATTCTCGGTAGAAATTTGTATGTATGCGTAATGTGTATAATGTGTACTGTCGTAAGCCTCGCGTGTACAAATAAATAAATAAAGCTTTGATTACACGAGCATGGTATAAGCAGTGCGGAGTATTGAAATTGCGAATATATATATTCATTGATACACCAAGAGCGTCGATATAAATCTGGATTAATTCGAAGCCTCGTCCGATCGGAATGGCCATTAGCTTCATGGATTATTTGCATTTATATTGGCATAGTTGGCGCGCGTTTGAAAAAATAACCGTGGGCGCAGAAACGTTACAGCTCGATCGAGGACGACTTTTGCTCCCATTAGTGTCGCTCGATTATGTTTGAGAAAAAAAAAAATAACAAAAAATGATCTATATTTATGTGGTGATTATGAGATATAATCGGTGAATACAAAGTCAAGAACTCTGTAAAGTAAACTGTGTGTGTGTGTGTGTGTGAGTGTGCGCGTTATCTTTGTCGTAAAGTTACGTGTATACGACTGTGAATTCAATTTTACATTAACACTAAAGGAAACTGAATATGACAAGTAATTTATCATATTTTTTTTTTACGAAGACTAAATATAAATTATATTTTTATACACGATTAGTGGGAACTGAATTTCCCCGGGAAATTACGTCCGGTAAAGAATCGAAATTCAAAAAATAAATAATTATAATATATTTCGAACAAAAATTGGATAAATCGCGAGGAAAGCTTCTTACGAATGTAAATCGGGCCCTGAAAAATCTTTTTTTCGCACTATCCAGTCAAGCTCGCACTCTCTAAGAATCAGCTCAAGCTTCGAGACTTCACTCTCCCAATTAATCTCAAATTTTTCGATCTGAGAGTCGACGATTTGAGTCTCAAAAAAAAAAAACGAAAAACGAAAAAATTACAAGCAAGGATGGAAATAATTTGAGCGAATCATTGCAAATTTTTTCATCAGAAAATATAATTACGACGAATTATATCGTGTAAAAAAAAAAGATGCTATGTTTTGCAGAGACTCGGGAATAATTTGAATCAATTACATATATATATTTTTTTAATGAAGAATATATTAATGTTTCAAACGATTAGTCGTTGTTTCGTTGAAAGGAAAATCTCGAATGTTTCTTTCATTTTTCTTTCGTTCCTGCTCATCTCTGCTTGGAATTTATACAAGATTACCGCTCTGAATTAACGACAATAAACATGAAACCTGTACAAAGTCAGTGCAGGGAGTACACGTCGCTTGAATACACGAAGTAAAATCGGTGCGTGTGTGTGTGTGTGTGTGGGTGTGTCTATTTCATGTTACGATACACATTATTGCATACGCGGTAGGACGAGGAGCGAGAGGAGAAATATTTCACGTGAAAACTGAACTTCTCTCGCGAGAGCACACACGCGAGGATACACTTTTCAGCCAGGGCAACGTGTGGTACGTAACGCGTGCAACGGACAAGTAAAAAAAAGAAAAAGAAAAAGAAGGAAAAAAAAAAAATTTTGCAAGATGGAGGGATTTGCGTTCTGCCGTGAAGAGGCTGTCTTTCGCACAGGTATAAAAATCCTCGCGGCAGAGGCAGGCACTTCCGAGGCTAAGGTCACGTTCACAGCAAAGTACCGCGAGCAGCGAGAGATTCACTCCGCGGGAGCTCTCGCGAGCGGGAAAAATCTCTTTTCTCTTTCTCCCCTTATGAGAAAACGCGTGTGTGTATACGTGCGAGTGGGCGCTTTTGCGAGTCCATGCGGTATATGCAAAATCAGCAAAAGTTGCTGCGAGGCTCTCTCGCAACTCTCGCAATAATTTAACGCGGGAATCTCTTTCTTTTTTTTTTTCAAACTTTATTCTCCACCCCCTTGTCATTTCGCCTCTTTTAACTCTCGCCTTACAAATTTTCTGACTCCCAATCATTTTTTTCTTGTCGCAAAAATTCTCGGCTGCACGTTGCAAAATGATTTCGTAATATTCAGAAATTTTTATTGTCAAAAAAATTCAATCGATGCACAAAAAAGGGCTTCGAGTCAGATAAAAAAAAATTTGTTTTATTCCTTTTAATTTTCGAGTTGGAGAAAATATTTTTTAGCCTTTGACTAACGGGGGAAAAAAAACGAATTGAAGGATTTTGAGCAAAAAATATTTTTTTCAACGACGTTTCGGGTAAAATATTGAAAAAAAAAAAAATGTTACGAAAATTCACAAAATTTTCATCATTTTAGGTGCTTGGAGAATCGGTCGAATAGCTGAACAAGAGTCACTTGTTTTATCGAGGCGATAAACCGGTTCTCGCAAATATCGAATTACGGAAATAAAATTCCTCGGCTCGCCAAAATATATTACCCAAAGCATTGGTTGTTACGCATTATTGACTCAGAAATTCCCTGACTTTTCCAAATTTTCCACACAAGTTTTGCAAATATTCCAGGGTGATCAGGTTCAAATAAAAAATATTAAATATCAAAATAAAAAATTAAAAAAAAATAAAATAAAATACAAAAAATTATTTAAGCACTATAAAGTAAAAAATAAATACATTAAAAGCAAATACCGAACCTGTTCGTTATTACAAACGGAAATTTTTATGTCAATGCCAATAAATGAAAAATAAATATAAACACTTATCCTACAATAATAATTGTGTAGTTGCGTATCGACAAATCGAATGCAGAAGCTCAGAGCTTTGGAGTAAATTAGTTTTTAGTTTTTGAAATTTTCATTGTTTGGCACTGACGTAACTTTTGTTGCATATAATAAAGAATAATATAAATATTAAAAGTATACAAAAATATTTATTTTTATACTTTTCAGTTTTTTTTTTTTTTTCAAGTTGGTTTCATTTTTCGTAATTCTGGCAAAAAGTAAATTCTGAAAAAATTCCAGACAATTTTCTAAATTCCCTGACTTTTCCCTGATTATTCCAGGAGGAAATTAATTCCCTGAGTTTTCCCGGTTTTCTATATGGCGTACCAACCATGTAAAGTAATGAAAAAAAAAAAAAAAAGAAAACTAACCAATAATCCATTATTCGAGACGTAAAAACTTTCTTCTCATTGTATCCTGTACATGCTTAAGATATTTCCATTGCCATTTCAAAGACTCAATTTTTATAATTAATTTTTATCAATTTTTTCAAAAACAAAAAAATCATTTAAAATTCTTCGAGACGATAAAATTTTCGTCACCCCCCGTCATAACGACTTTTCTTCCAATCTTATTAATTCTCGTTGCCTCTTTGAATCCCAGCTAAGCTCAATGCGTAACTTATACTCCCCAGAAAAGAGTAACAAAATATTTTACTGAGCCGTATATATAGCCATTAAAAATCATACGGTAAATTAAATTCTCGGAATAACGAAATAGTTATTGCAACAATGTGAGATATCTAACGTCCGGGGCAAAAGCTGAAAAAAACAAAAAACAAAAAAAAATCGGAGTAGCCGCGGACAAAAGGCATTATTTTCATCGTGGTTATGCATGACAATGTAGTTCAAGCAAAAAAAAGGGGACGCAATGTTCGCTATTCTCTTGCTTCCCTATGGAGTAACTCGTTTCTAAAGTGAAAATTCAAGGCAATTCGAACGACTCGGAGCTTCTTCACAACGATATAAAGTGAAGTGAGCGCATGAAGCCCCGGTATTTGTATATAAAATATTACTATATATGTCCGTAGTAGATGAGGATGATTCTAAGTAGAATAGAGAAAAGAGAACGAGAGAATATAATGGATTATTCTAGTCTGAAGAGCCAGGATGAGCTTCTGTCTTTCTTTGAGTCTCTCTTCTCTGTGTATGTGTATGTGTTTGCGTGTGTGTGTGTGTACATGAACGACGTTCCTACGAGTTTACTTGGCACGTATCAGGGCCTCAACCGTGCCCAGATCTGGTTCTTGCCTCATTTATTTAACTGCCCACGCGGGACAGTGCTTTTATGAACGTTAACTGCCACCCAGGGATACCGATACTTCTCTCAAAGCATGCGGCACTATATATATATATATATATATATACATATGTGTATATCACTGTAGAAAATCTTGTACACCACACGCATATATAGTAATACTTGTATTCTGTATAGTCCGTACGGTGTAAGTAACGCAGTGACAGATATCTGTCATTGTCAGACAACTGTGCCCTGTTCACGAGGTTGGGTGTCCCCCGAGCCGAGGATTTCCATCCACAACATCGCAGTCCTCGGACGCGGTAGCACGTGAAAGTACGAAATACGAGTACCGCGAGAAAATTATGTATAGCGAGAGTCGTCATTGCGTCGAGGAAAAAAAAAAAAATGAGTAAATTCGACAGGAAAATAACGTTAATATTCATTTAAGGTAGTTCGGTCGAATTGAGGTTCACGTTTAACACCCTGTTTTTTTGCATTTAATCAAAAGAGTTGACCTTGCTCTACATGTCTGCAAAATTTCAAATTAATTTACCGTGTAGTTTTTGCGTAATTAATAAATAAGTTAACATTGCTCTTATAGGGCATATAAGGCTCAGATGGCACGCCAACTATCGAAATTTCAGTATACACGAAAAATTAATCGTTTAAGGGAAAAAAAAAAACATACCACAATAATGGTTGATATCTATAAGAGATATTTACCAAAGATTTAAGTCGATTTACCGTACGGTTTTTTTTTTTTATTTCAATAATTAATGCGAGTCCGCGGTTTCTGTCCTTGTCATACACCGGATCTGCTCGCTAGCAGAAGACTAGGGGAAAAAACATGTGAAAATCGAAGCTAATCCGCGTCTCACTTCAGATTCGATGAACGCCAGCAAAAGTGGCTCTGAACAACTGTCACATTTGAGTTATTCGGCAAGATATACAATGTCAACTAGACGAGTTCCGAGTTCATTGCATACTGGCCGTTGATTCAACTGTACTTGCCTCGAGACGAGCCTTTTTTCTCCCCTGTTCTTCATTATACCGTTTTAAAGCATACAACAAAACTCGCGAATGCAATCTAGTAACTTTATGCGTAAGGTTAGATTAGCTCGCTCCCTAACGTAGAGAATGAGTCAAGTTGAGTCTGTCATTATTCCGGGTATTAATTATTAACTTATTATTTACACCCTAAAAGAAGCTTGTAATATTTTTTTATGCAACAATTCAATTTATCATAGCTTTCATATGGTTAAATTGTACGTAAATAAATCTGAATTACGGATGAAATTTGACTTCGGCCAAACTCGACCGAACTACCTTAAAAAAAAGAATGTATGCTGAAACGTTTTTGAATAAATTTTTTCCTGGCCATATAGAGTTGCAATTTTTATCAGATTTTTTTTTTGTTCTTTCTTCAATTTCACACGGCTACGGTTTTATCCCAATTATCCGAACGTAATCCTATTGAAAAGATATCTTCGATATTGTCCAACACACACACGGACACACAATTTTTTTAGTCAATTAATCTCTTCGGATGTCAGTTGGAGAAACATCTGTTCCAAAAAAAAAAAAAAAAAAAAAAAAAAAAATTGACGGGACTCGGCATTCTTTATGCCCAAATTGAATTGTCGAAGAATCGCTTTGAAAAAAAAAAAGAATCAAAAAATCCTTTCGAAAACTTTCGGTGAAAGATAAATGACCACGGCTATTGAGATCGTTCAAAGCGACTCGCCCCGCATGAGTCTATTGAGTCGATGACCTGGAAACATTGCATTGAGTCTCTCGAAAAAAAAAAAAGAAGAGAAAAAAATACCCAAAATTCGTATGGCCGATGAAACTTTTGTGAATCAGACACGAGAGGAATCGGGAAAGCTCGCGTAAAGCAAAGTGTAAAGATGGTGCAATGACACGGAGATCTGTGGGGGGGGATTAGAGACCAATATGATCTGACGAACGCCCGGTAAAGTAATCGAGGGTAGAGAGATAGAGAGAAAGAGGGAGAGAGAGAGAGAGAGAGAAAGACAGAGATGGAAGGATGCAAGTAGATGCGGTACGTAATGGCAAGACGCGAGAGAGTTCATATAGAGTCGGCGTATACGCCGAGAGTCTGATCTCGGGCGAGCCAAGACAGAGTGCAAGGGAATGTACTCTCGGAAAATGAAGCGAGAGAGTAAGTGAAAGAGAGAGAGAAAGAGGGAGAGAGAGAGAGAGAGAGAGAGAGAGAGAGAGAGAGAGAGAGAGAAAGAGAGAGAGAAAGAGAGAGAGAGAGACAGAGAGAGAGAGACAGAGAGAGAGAGAGAGAGAGAGAGAGAGAGAGAGAGAGAAAGAGAGAGAAGTAAGTTTCTGTAACTATCTCGCTTGCACTTTGAAGCAACAGCAAGTCGAAGAGACGTTCGACTATCGCTCGCAAGTATCCTTCAGACTCAAATATACATATAGACTGTAAACCCATGGAACTATCCTATACATACATAGGGAAATAGGCGGTCGCAAGAGACAGCAAGCAAGATGTGCTTGTATGTGTTTCTATCCTCCTTTCTCTCTCTCTCTCTCTCTCTCTCTCTCTCTCTCTCTCTCTCTCTCTCTCTCTCTCTCTCTCTCTCTCTCTCTCTCTCTCTCTCGTGGAGATCTCCTGTTCTCCCCGTGCTACGCACTTTATGCTCGCTCAACGGCATAAATCAGCGCCGAGCGCATAACCACCCGCTCGGCTCTCTCGCTTCCTCGATCTTACATCCTCCGCAACAGGCCTCGCGAGCCTATCCTGAATGTTACGATGTTCTATCGCGAAAGAGAGAGGAATACAGATAGTGAGAGATAAAGAGAGATAGAAAGAGAGAGAGAGAGAGAGAGAGAGAGAGAGAGGATAATGTGTGTGGGTGCGAGAGCTCCATCAGGATTTGTTGCGGTATCTATGCATGTTCTTGGTATATGTTCGGTATAATTTACCGTAAGAATGTAGAATAATATATATATATACGTGTACCAGAGTCGTAAGAACATGAGATTGACGATGAATTCACCGTGTGTGTATATATATATACCGCATGTATTTATATATCTGTATGCCCCTTTCAGCCCTTGTGAATCCATCGATATTGTTTTGAGCCGAGCTATACAAAAGACGATGTAAGGTAATATCGCAGGAATTGGGTGTTACGAAGATCGTTGGATTGTGTTTTCTCAACGTGTAAATCTTTTCATCGATTACTCAAGATCGCATTTATATATCGTTGGCTCTGATATGGCATCGTTGAATTTCAACAATTACACGCGTGTAACACTCGATCGACGTTACGCAAGCGCGACCACCCTCTCTGTTACACGTAATTTCAACAAACGAGGGAACAGAAACGCAAAAATTCGCGCTTCGTTTCGCTCGTTCAATCACAAAATTAATCTGCAATACGACGAAGGCATTCGTATTACAAATATTATATCCACCGATGAATGACCGTATCAATTATAAAGAGTCAGCGGAGTTTATTCGTTGGAGAGAAAAAAAAAATGTTTAATTTCATCTCTCGGATATATAATTCGTTATACTGACATTTGAAGACGAGAGATATAATTTTACATCGAGTATAAATTTGAGGTCTCGCTTGACATATCGCTCGAGGAAAAGATTATTATTATTATTATTATCATCGCTGAGCGATCAAAGTTCTTCAAGATCGATGAATCCCCGCCAGGATTATTGTGAAATTTCAATACAAAGCCTCCGGACAAACCTTCGAATGTTTTCTCAAGCTTCGATGTGTGCCGTATACAGTTTTCCTAAAGCGGCTGTCGTGTAATTTATACTCGTGAATTTTCGACATACCTGACTATATATTTTTATCTCGGCTATCCCTAAAATATTTGTCCCCGCTTAAGAAAATATGATTTCTCAGGGATTTGTTTTTCTTTTTTTTAATTACTTCGCGATCCTGCTCTGGTCTCTTGGTATAGGAATTGAAATTTCGGTAAGATGTATGCGCATACTTATTCGGGCGTATACTTAACATATATCGAGAGACATACAAGATCCCGGGGGGGGGCCCTCGGGAGTAATTAAACGAAATGTTAATGAATCCGAAGCTTCGTTAATACCGATTAAACGATCGCATGTATATTTATAATTTTCCGTATAACCGAGAGATGAGTCTGATTTTTTTCTACGGGAACTTGAGGAGAATCGACGAAGAAGCGCGGCGACCGCACACATCGCGGGAGAATTATAGAAACGGAGGAACTTCATAGTTGGCGGAAGATCACCATATATAGTGGATATATGGGAGGGAAAAGCGGCGAGGATAAAGTATAACTTGTTAGAATCCGATGCAATATACAAACATTGAGTACCAGTGAGCAAGAGAGACAGAGAGAGATATAGAGATAGAGCCAATGCCACATTGAAATAGAGGCAGAGGAGTTGCACGCATACCGAGGGTTCTATCGAGACGCGGAATCTCGCGGCCGTCCGATTAATCCGCTGTGGGCGTGCGATAAATCGTTTAACTCTCGCGGTTAAGATCGATAAAACAGTTTCTAATTAGCGCAGTAGTCACGCTACGTGCGCAAGTACACAGGTGCCTATTTTTCTTACATATAAATTGGAGCAGCCCGTATATATTACGTGTGTGCGTTTGTCCAATGTAGGTTATATAGATAAGCTCGAGGCTGCTTGAGCGAGTTGGACAATAAAAGGGTCGATGATAATCACGGTGGCATCCGGTTTGAGTAATTTTAGGGTTTTAGTCATTGCTAAGGAAGATTCGACGGAAACACAGAAACGGGAAAAATCGGAGCAGTTGATGATAATATTGAGGAAACGAGCGCGGAAGTCGCAAATTAAACGATTACACGGCGATAGGGAGGCGCGTAAACTCGAAGGGGACGTAACGAAATCGACTTCAAGAGCTGCCGGGAAACTGCGGCTGCTCAAAAGTTTTTACAACTGTGCTATATATATATATACATATATATATATATGTAGGCAGAGATATAGGGAAGAATCTTTCGAAAGGCGGGGCTCCTTCAACCAGGATAGTTATGACCTTGTCCTTGCTGCATTCCTCCCCCTTGTCCGCTTTCCCCCTGATCCTAACTGTCGTATATACCCCATAACCTTTGAGGGGGTTCTTTAAACTCGGCCGAGTCCTGCGGGCTCTCGTACACCAGCGTCGAGGGGCCTAGAGACTTGCTGCTGCTGCTGCTGCGTATAAAACGAGCACCGGTTTTTCGATCGCAGCGACATATTAGATTGCCGGGGGGGACGCGCCGAACGAGTCTTCCCCGACTAGAAATATCTGCTCAGGTCCTCGTAAGGCTTGCCTAGTTTGAACATAAGGCCCCGGTAAGGCAAACCAGTCGGGAACCTTATCAGGCACGTAACGCGATTTGATCATAAGGTCCTTATCACTATCACCTCATAAGGTCCTAGTAAGGAGTTCCTGATAATGTTTTAGTAAGGATTACCTCACGATCCGTGTGGAAATGTTGGTCTGTATAGTTTATTATTTATAAATTAGCAATTAGGAATGATCGATGAACGAATATAAAACTGTTATTCTATTATTTTTGAAAACCCTGTAAATTTTGCAAAAAAAAAAAAAAGTCATTGACTGGGATCGAACCCGGTATCCTCCAATCGACGAATTCAGCACTTTCGATCCTTAAATAATTATTTTTAAAAAAAATTAAAGCTTTCGGAGGTTTTTTTTTTTACGAGTGCTTCCGGCTTCGTATTCCGGACGTTATTTCGTCGAAATTAATTTTGAGCCTACCTGAGATTTTACCTGAGACCTACCTAACGACCTACCTAACGACTGACACGCTACCACTACGCTACTGATTCCTTATTATTTTCCTGTATTTAAATGACATACAAGTTCCAATGAAAAAGCGCTGTCTCAACGGGCTGGATATAATAGCGTGATATTCAGTAAACAGATGATATACAGCAAAAAAATTTATTCCATTGTTAATTAACAAATGGATTTGTTTAATAATAATTGATATTATGTTGTTTATTAATAATTATTATTATGTAATATGACTGGATAGAATAGCGTGATATTCAGTATAAAGGTGATATACAGTGAAAAAATTTATTCAATTGTTAATTAACAAATGGATTTATTTAATAATAATTGTTATTATGTAATAATGATAATAATAATTGTTAATTAACAAATGGATAACGCAAGAACTAGAAGCATTGAAATTATAATATTCATGTAATTAATTTACTTAGTGGACCTTAGCTAACAATTACATTTCTCAAGATCCATGATATAGTTTAAAAATGAAAATTGTTATTTCTCAATGAAATGTTATTTTTTCCTTTCGAGTTTACGCAATCTTCAAATATGATCATTTTCATTTTCAGCCGAATTATTTCGCTGAGCTATTGGCCTCGAAAATGTGTAAGGCAGCGATATTTTTTATCCTCTATCCGCATCTCACTCTCACCTACAGATGTCACTGTCGCTCTTTCTCTTTCGTTGTTTTCCTCTCGCCCTCCAACCCTACCCAGTCATTCTTTCTTTCTCTCCACGCATACGCGAATAGTTTCCGAGGAATCAGCGGACCGCGCTATCTCTCTTTTTTTCTCTCCTTCCCACACGCGTGCCATATATATCTATATATGTAAAAACTCGGATAAAACGGATGGAGCTGCTATGCCTATGCTGTACGCGCGAATTTTTTGCGATTGCTACTTTGTTGCTTATACATACATATGTATACGCATAAACTTGCTACAACACTTTACAACTTGTAACAAGTTATACATTATGTAGTAACAATGCTTTGTACCCCAAAGATTAATCTACGTTCGTTATATTTTCACTTTTATACATTATACACTTTTGTGATTGAATTTCATTCTACCATTTCCAATACATAAAAAATGTTTAAATTTTCGAATTTTTTATTCTTTCCGAGTTATCCGAGTTTTCGCTTATTCAAGGTACCCCTCCCCAGATTATCTCGGATAAACGAGGTTTTATTGTATATCATAGGTATATATAGGCATAGCCACGGCATAGCTTACAAAAAAATACTCTCTTTAATTATTAAAAAAAAAATAATTGGGATTTAAAAAAATGTTGAATTAATTTTAAATTTTTATAAAGTAAATTAATATTTTCTAATATAAAATTAATTAATTAAAGTAGTTAAAATAATTTATTTAGTAAAACAATGAAAGTTAAATTTAAATATATTCTTTCAAACTTTCAAAAAGAAGTGAAATCCCCTACAAATACTTTTAAAAACTCAAGCCAGCATGCAGTTTTTGGTTTATTATTCGAAACATTTGCAGACAAATAAATGATCATTAATATATTATTATTCATTTGCAATTATGAACGTGAATGATAATTAATTGATTAAAAAACATAACCGCAGAGGTAAAACTTTTTATAACAAATCTGTGGGAACTACATATGCATTTTTTTGCTGGATTTTTTGCACACAAAATTCTAATAACATACCAACGCATAAATAAATGAAGTAGGTTTCTACTTGTCGGGAACTGACCATAATCTATTCGGGCAGGGCACTGTGTAAATGTTGACGATCTAATAGATGAACCGGGAAGACGGTACATCGAATTGAAAATTAACTGTATCATTCTGTTCTGTTCGGCGTATAAAACTATTTGTTTACAGAATTTTCTCTCAAAATACTCTGGTTTGAATTATGAATTGAGGATTTCGCGGGAAACTCACATTGGAGGCCTGATAGTACTTTAAAATTTTCATGAAATTCTCTTCCTGAGTAAGCAGTACTGAGGACCTTGTCCTCAGTACTGTTTCCATTGGAATGGATTGCCTGATGATACTTTAATATTTTCATGAAATTTCTTTCGTCAGGAAGAATACCGAGGACCTCGTGAGGACCTAGCATGGGTTGCCTGATGATACTTTAACATTTTCATGAAATTCCTTTTGTCAGGAAGAATACTGAGGACCTCGCGAGGAACTGGCATGGATTGCCCAATGATACTTTAACATTTTCGTGATATTCTTTTCGCGAGGAAGAGTACCAAGGACCTCGTGAGGAACTGGCATGGATTGCCTGATGATACTTTAACATTTTTATGAAATTTCTTTCGTCAGGAAGAATACCGAGGACCTCGTGAGGAACTAGCGTGGATTGCCTGATGATACTTTAACATTTTCGTAAAATTCTTTTTATCAGGCAGAATGCCGAGGACCTCGTGAGGAACTAGCGTGGATTGCCTGATGAGACTTTAACATTTTTATGAAATTCCTTTCGTCAGGCAGAATACCGAGGACCTCATGAGGAACTAGCGTGGATTGCCTCATGATACTTTAACATTTCAATATGTGGGGCATTCCTTGTATGTTCCAGATGAGAAAATTGTGAGGCATGCCTTGGTAAGGCATGCCCTGCGTTTACCATCTGAGGACCTTATGGTACTTCGGGCATGCCTTATGACTATTTCTAGTCGGGTCCCGGGATAAAATTTATAACTCACAACTGAACGGTAGAGAAAAATAAAATAAATTCCACAAAAGCTTTAAATCAAAGGTACCTAAAAGGTAATTGACAAAAAAAAAAAAAAAATAATACGAAATTGAATCGCGCGGTTCAACGTCAGATAAATTACTGAAAATTTCGTTATAATTTGGTCGGGAAATTATTTTCGTAGGTTTCTCAATGTAACAAAGTGTGTCTCTGCCTATATCCGGTATAGACGAACTTTGGAACTTTCAAGGATAATTTTCTCAAAAATTTGAAACTTCAGCGAGTCCTGGGACTGGGCAATTAATTATCCAAATTATGTTTGTTTCGACAAAGATCGCGAGGATAGTTTTTCGTTGACGAGTAGCGTAAATAAATAAATAAATAAATAAATAAATAAATAAATAAATAAATAAATAAATAAATGAATATACAAATGGAGCTGTTGGATTTTCCTTGCTCACTCGTTCATGAGCTCGATGAGAAAGATATAGAGGAGACGTTATACATGTATAAGTATATATGTGTGAGAGAGAGAGAGAGAGAGAGAGAGAGAGAGAGAGAGAGATAGAGAGAGAGAGGTGGGGTCGCCACGGTTGTGGTCCGCCTGGGAAAGAAGCTGATGAAGAGACACGCGGGTTCTTGCGCGGGTGAAGCGTGTTGTGTAGCGGTGCAAAAATGAGAACGAGGGGGGCAAACGAGGAAAATGAAGGAGAGTGGGGGGGGGGGGGGGGAGCGAGTGCAAGAGCAAGACGAAGGAAGAAATGATGAAAGAACGAGTCAAGAGCGATATGAAGCTCTCGTTGTGCGATATATTCTTACACATGCGGTGGTTATAAGAGAGTAAAGAGATATACATATGCGATGAAGTAGGGGGCAATATGAGTCTTCCCCTCCTTCGTTTTCCCTTCCACCTTGCTCGCGGCTACGCTAGGCTGACCCTAGGCTCTCGAATTAAGCATCCACCTCGTTGCGCGGTCTCGTATAATGAAATACTCGACCGACCCTGCAGAGAGTGTACCTGTTACTTCGGGTAATCGTGTGTACTCCTCCTTCTTCTCTCTCTCCCCCCCCCCTCCCCTCTTCTTATTCCTCCGCAACTATGGTCTTCCTGCAGACTCAACTTTTACGTTTTCTTCCCTCTTGCATTACCCCGGAGTGCATTCATATGCAACGGAGAAACCAAAGGGGAAGAAGCTCCTCGCTTACCATCGATCATTGAGCATGTTTACTGGCATGACCTGTACCAGTCATATCCCCGAAAAGAAGTGCGAATTCTGACATGTTCTTTGTTTTCTCAAACACACGAAAAGTTAACGTAGAATGAAACCAAAAACTATTAATCCGCATTAAAATCGTAAAGTTTATTGCATAATTGTCCAGGAATGTTTGCTTCGTTGTTTTTTTTTTCTTATCGAGAAATTTGTGATAAAGATCAGTTTTGAATTTTATTACGGCGCATTCTACGAGTCGAAGGGTTCTTTAAATAATTCTTAAACTTGCATGACGTTCAATGGATCGCTGTAAATTTTCTTATTTACGTGCCGGTTGCAATGAACTTGGAAATTCCTTCGCGAATCGAATATACCTTTTCATGTTCACATGGGGATAAGACAATAAGGACGATTATAAGGATGTAACGGACGTATCTTCCCAACCAAAAGTTACTTTCGTCGACAATATTGCATACTTCATGATAAGATAAAAATCGGAAAAAATTCAAACACAATAAAGACGATAAGAAGTTTACTTTTTAATAATAATAATAATGCCAAAAAGTTATCAATAAATTGTTTAAACAAAACATTGTTTAACAAATTTTTAAGGAACGTTTTTTTTTTGACATGTCAAATGAATTTGTTGATTTTTATGACTACACATGAATTATTTAAAAATTTTCTTATCATTTTGAAATTTTGGTTTTCGGAAATTTCCAAAGGTTGTATTTACGAAACTATTCGTTCAATGCCCTGGAAACTTCTTAATTGTAATATACAACGTTTTAACGAAAAAATATTCAAAATTCACGATTTTTTCTTCATTTTTCAAAATTAAAATTTTTTTCAAAAAACCGAAATTTCAAAATGATTAGAAAATTTTGAAAAAATTCACGTGCAGTCAGAAAAATCAACGAATTCACTTCACGTGTCGAAAAAAAAACTTTCCCGAAAAATTTGTTAAACAATGTTTTGTTTAAACAATTTATTGATAACTTTTTGGTATTATTATTATTAAAAAGTAATCTTCTTATCGTCTGTTTGTGGTTGAATTTTTTCCGATTTTTATCTTATCATAAAGTATGCAATATTGTCGATGAAAGTCAGTTTTGGTTGGGAATGTACATCCGATACATCCTTAACGCAGTATCCTTAAGAAAAAAAATGTAAAAAATAGTTTGGTAAAGATTTGACTTTCTGGAGATGACTGTGGGCCGGTAAGTCCGTAGGAAAAATCGAAAAAAAAAAAAAACATTCTCAAATTTATGCATCTGCGTCCTATAAAAACCGCTAGCGCTAGCAAATTCAAGACTGTGTCACAACGAAACTTGGACCCGTATTATATATTGCATATATATATAATTATATCTACATATATTATATTATATATACATATTATATTATATATATAATATATATATATATAAATAATGTATATATAATATATAATGCATATTGTCATATTTGGGGGAAACAGATGCGGAATATGCCGATGGAACACGGAGGGCAATACTGAATTGACTGTTTTTTTTTTTCGTGCTTTTTTTTTTTTGCATTCGAGGCCAGAATAAAATGGCTGCTGCAACGGATTATCCCGTTTGTTTATCTTTTCCTGTCACACCCAGATCGTTCGAAATTCATTACGAAAAATGTTCCCTTAAAAAAAAATTCTAACGGGATTCGAAAATTGTCCACATAATTTGTATTGACATACGCGAAACACGCGTAACACGACGCACTCGGTTGCGAATAAAGAAGAAAAAAAAAAAAATCCCCCAGCAGACAGACCGTAACGAAGACAAGAAGGAAACAAAAAGCTTCGTCTTTGCTCCACTGAATCGTCCAACCACCCGCACTTTCGTGAACTTTTGTCACGAAAGTGTGTGTGTGTGTGTGTGTGTGTGTGTCTTTTCGGTGCGTCATAAGGCGATTCAGGGGGGTCATTAGCGTCGAAGAACATTTATACGATTCTGCTTTGTGATTATATATTGGGGAAAAAAAAAAAAAAAAAAAAGAACGAGACTCGATTTGTCCGTGTCTTGGTCATTTTTTCTTTGTTGCGAGCAAGGACTCTTGCGGGTCCAAATTGCTTTATTCCTGCGTGAGAATTTCATTGGAATTGTCCGAATATTTCTTATTACAATATGCGAGTGTCGGGAGGAAGTCTCTGACGTGCAAGAGGCTAATTGTTGTTGTTGTTTTTTTTTCTGTAATGGATTAACGAAAGTTTGCTAAACAACGCCCTGAAATTTATTCTTAAGGCCCAGCTATTTCTGGAGCAGGAATTTTAGTACGGAATTAACGAACGAAAAATCAAAATGAATCAACCAAAATTTGGTCGAGATTGATATTCGAAAAATTTATGAGAGAATAATCTTTTTTTTTTGTCTCTAGAATTGATTCTCTTGTACTTTATCATCGTATCAATTCGTTGATTTCCATTATCGGGCTTCTTTGCCCAATTAAAATTTTCCGTCAAAGCGATATATTATGATATATATACATTGAATTTCATTGATATTTAAAATTTTATTTATTAAAATGACTCACCCTCTGGACAAGTGCACTCGTAGTCCAGCTGATTGATCTGTCGACACGAGCCACCGTTTTCACACGGCGATGGATCACAGGGTATGTATTCGTTCTCGCAATTTTGTCCAGTATATCCGGTCGTGCACATGCATCTGCAAGGAATTTCGTAAGAAAGAAAAAAAAAAAAAAATTGTTCAAATAAACGATGCTATGGTAAGTAAAAACGAAGACAGGACAGCTGTGACTAAAAAAAAAATGCATGAACCAAGGCCTAATGAAAAAAAAATGAAAATTTTGAAATGGTCAAGTCATTTTACCTTTTTTCACCTTTTTTTTTTTCAAAAGTCAAACTCCCTCTCGATCAGGGATCGTTTCATTAAAAATTCTTTATCTGTTTTGTTTTACCAGATGAGAATGAAAATTACGTCAATCGCGAATGAAGAGTCATTGAAAATGCGAAGAAAAAAATTATGGTAAACACATCCCGTAGGATCGGTATACATCTTTGTTACTGGCTATCAAATTATGTACGACTTTGTTGTCCATTAAATTATAATCACAGAAAAGTTTCCCCGAGTTCCGAGGGACGCAAACAGATGATGCTAAAATTTGCATCATTGGAATGTAACGAAAAAAAGTTTTTTTTTTCTTTACAAAATTATTTCCAGTACTGTCTCGAAGTCGAAAATCGTTTAAACCTTTTTTTTTTCAGTTTTTTTTTTCGCGACCTAGGGCCCTAAATATGCCAGAAAAGCGTCAGCAATACTGGAAATGATTTTTTTATGTAAAAAAAAAAAAAACTTATTTTCGTTGCATTCCAACGATGCAAATTTCAACGTCATCACAAACAGTTCAAGTATAACGTCAGATCGAAATGAAAGGCATTTGATTCCAATTTTGGAGTTAGGTTTGAAAATTGATCGCCGTTGAGACAAAAATGTTGCCGGAGCGAGAATAATAAATTTTCGGAGCATCGAAAGATTCGCAATCCCCTCAGCGAGAGAATTTCAATGAGAATTTCAACGCTTGGGATTGAAAATAGGAAATAATTCATTCGACAATCATCGCAACTAAGATTATGAATTTCTGACTCACATAACGCGAATTCGACGACGAGTTTCGTCTTTCATTTACTCGCATACACGCACAGACACACGCGCGAATGCACTCGCTCTGTCTATGGCGTGTGTGTGTGTGTGTGTGTATCAACGATAAAAATTAAACTTGGAAAACAACGCTCGTTATTGTTTCGAGGGGAGATCGCGTGTCACAAGCTTGACGATGGCGCTGAGGGAATTTTATCGAACGGGAATATCGGCTTTCCGCACAATATCCGGCAGCGTTTCGCGTACACGCCAAACCGGGAAAAATTGACAATAGACGGTGTAAAAAATTTGTCACGCGAGATAATTTTTTTTTTGTGTTTTTTTTTTCTTGTTTTTTTTTCATAAAGTTTCCCACAAGTCTCCCGTACGCTCATTGTCGTCCGACGATATCAGGAACGACTGCGATCGATGTAAAATATCGAAAATTAAATTTTAACGAAACAATCAGAATCGAAAAGTCGACAAAAATTTTTCTTTTCGTCGTTTTTTTTTTCATAAAATAATTACCATAAAAGAGGGGGTTTTTTTCGAAAATTTTAAATCGAATTTTTTAACCGAAAAGAAAAAATTGTTCTAATTGGAGAATTTTGGTTTTTGAAATTGATTTAGAAAATGAAAAAGTTCTAAAGTGCTCCGAAAACTCTGTAACGCAGTTTTTCGAATGAAATGACGTTTGGCTTTTTTCATTTCTCGAAAAGAGTATCTTCGACCGATTCGTAATTTTTTAAAATACGTCAGAAGTATTAAATAAATTTTTATCCTGAAGATTCGACTCGATTTAAAAAAAAAAATTTTTTGGAGTAAAATCAATTGCAGTAGTTTTAAGAAATAAAAAAATTCCAAACCGAATATTGTCGATCACTATTTATAAAAAAAATCATGATATTTTTAAATCCCTTATCAACTTTAATTAAAAATCATTACTAGCAAAGGCTTTTTAACATTTATCCTAAATCTCAGCTCGATAGATCGAATTGTTTTCCATTAATTTATCTTTCTAAATCAATTAAAAATTAAATTTAATCATTTTGGAGTAAATCAAATTACGTTTGGCATTTTTCATTTCTCGAAAAAAGTATCCTCGACCAATTCGTAATTTTTTAAAATACGTCAGAAGCATTAAAGAAATGTTTATCCTGAAGATTTGACTCGAATAAAAAATAAAAAAAATTCTGGAGTAATATCAATTGCAGTGAAGTTTCAAGAAATAAAAAAATTTCAAACCGAATATTCTCGATCACTATTAATAAAAAAAAAATCATAATATTCTTAAATCTTAAATTAAAAATGGTTACTGGCAAAGGCTTTTCAACAGTTATCCTAAATCTCAGCTCGTCATATGGAATCGGCTTCCATTAATTTATCTTTCTAAATCAATTAAAAAGGAAAATTAATCATTTTGGAGTAAATTAAATTACGTTTGGAATTTTTCATTTCTCGAAAAGAGTATCTTCGACCGATTCATAATTTTTTAAAATACGTCAGAAGTATTTAAAAAAAAAATTTATCCCGAAGATTTGACTCGATTAAAAAAAAAAAATTTTGGAGTAAAATCAATTGCAGTAGTTTTAAGAAATGAAAAAAAGTAAAGACTTTTCAACATTTATCCTAAATCTCAGCTCGATATATCGAATCGTTTTCCATTAATTTATCTTTCTAAATCAATTAAAAAGGAAAATTAATCATTTTGGAGTAAATCGAACCGGCTATAAAATAAATGTACACGCCGAACGTACAACTTTCAGCAATTTTTTCGGTTGCACGTATGAATAATAATATTTCGAAAAAAAATTGAAATGTCAAAGAAAAGGAAACGAAAAAAAAAAAATAAAAATTACTGCACCTCGAACTCGCTGCCAGCAGGAGCACCAGAAACAAACTCGTGAGACTCATTTTCATTAGTTTTCAGAGCCAGGGAGTAACTCCAGGGCGTATTCCACATATTTCATTAAGCGTCGACGAAGTATATTCACTTTTTTTTTTTAATTTTTTTTTTTCATCAATCACTTATATCCTTGCTGTTCGCTGTCGTTACGTAATTTTTCGAAAAAAAAAAAAACAAAACAAAAAATCACACTCTGTATTCTCGAGAATTCGATGGAAAAAAATCAAGGACTTTTTTTTTTTTTCTTTCTCCACACAGATCTCACTTTATCACGAAATTTTACGGATACACGAAAACAAACAAAAAAACAATCAATTGCACCGAGTCACCCACGACGAGCTATCACGATATTTTCAATAATAATAATAATAATAATAAAATATTATATATTTATAGATATATATATCCGTGGTTCACTAGAACTTTGAGATTGCACCGTTCCACGTTTCAAATCTTCGTCGATATAATTTTTATTTCCTTTCCAAAAAACACACACACACACAAACAAACAAACTCACGAAAACACAGGCACCAATTCAAACGATACGATCTATATAAATAATATATTATTCCGTATACGATTTATCACAATTTTGCCAGACTCTCGACGAGCCTATTTTTAAATATTTTCTTCCGTTTTCTTTTTTTTTTTAATTTTTTCAATCGACAATTATAGAATCATCGATTGAATGAAAACGACGAGGAGGAGAGCAAAGTCAGTATCGATAACCTCACGTCGAGTTTCATCGTTGAAGCGAATTTCGATAATTTCGCTGAAAAGCACTCTCAAGAATAATATTATTTTTTTTTTTTAAATTCAACTCAACGAAAAGTCTCACCGTACTCTCGGATCAACTGGACAACTTTTCACGTGCTATGACGAAACGTGCGCGTTCACCGAGATTACGAAATAAATCGCAATTGTCTGTTTTTTCTTTTCTCGCAATTGCCCGTCTTTTCAGCATTTTTTTTTTTTCAAGACACAAATGCGAGAACGGGGAGTTTATTTTATTTTATTTTATTTTTTTTCACCGAAACGTCGCCGTTCGGACGCTCAAGTGTGCGAGAGCGTCGGTCGAAGAGGACTTTCCCACGTTTTTCCACGCGACAATAACGAGAAACTTGCAGGCTTCAATCCATTCTGCGCGCGCACACATAAACACATCGCGAAGGCATTAAATCGTGTAACGCGACGAACAAAATCACGAGGGTAGGGGATGCTTTGCGCGCGCGCAGATGCTAAAGAGTTTGTTTTTTTTTTTTTGGAGGGGTTTTTTTTTTCGTAAAACGCTTCACAACTGTACCAAACACGTTGCAAGAGCCCTTTGACTGTACAACGCGTTTTTATATGCACATATATGTGTCTATGTCAGCATGGATGATCTCTCTCGGTTACGGTGAACTCACTTATCATACGTCGGATACACGAAACAAAGTGCCTCTCTGGCTTCGTTACATATTACACGGTATGGGCTTGTATGCATAGTGCGTCCACTCGAGAGCTAAACTCGCTCAAATTGCCTTTATCCTGTGTTACGACGAATCACCGAGCTATCCATATGACCGGGAGAGTGCCGAGGCGTTGAAAAATTCACCGGTCATCGAGAATCACGGTTTGATAAAGAAACGAAAGAAAAAAAAAGAAATGAATAAAATTTTCTCCTCGGGCGAGAAACGCGGCTCGTATCGAACGAAAATCAAGGCACTCTAAAACAAAAAACCCCCAATTCCCCTGGTCAAAACTGCATTGAATATCCGATATCCAGTTGGGGGGGGCGCACTTTAATTGCACTTGCGAGTGTTGATTCGAGCGATCAACGTAAACGCAACACGTGTGTGATAACGCCAGTCGATGAAAATTCATACGCTTCGGCTATTCGCGAGAAGCGTCTCTCTTTCGAACACAAATTTCACGAAATTATCCAGTCTCTGCGCGCACACACACACACACTCCGGAGAGCACGGATTTTCCGAGGGAACAAAAAAAAAGAGGTTTACAGGAGGATGCAAAAGGTGCTCGTACGATCACTGACGAGCTTTTTTTCGTTGGACGGGGTAGAAATAGAAAAACAAAGGATTTAACTTGATGAAGAGTGAAATTTTGTGAGATTCGATGATACGAGTATATATATGTATGTATATATATATGACACACGACGCAGCTGCGCTCTCTAAGGCGGCTGACGATCGACTGAGCAATATATGTTCTATCGCGCCCCGCTGCGGTGGCGCACGAGTTGCTCGTACGTTTCCGTCACTACTCGGCTGGGCCTCAATCTTTCTCTATACCTCTCCCTCTCTCGCGCTCTCTCACGCTCTCTCTTTCTCTTGCTCTCTGTGTACACGTTTCAATATCCCCTCCACCCGCCACTCGAGCAAGGAGTCCCGTCGTTCGCGGGAACCAAGGAGTTTTTTTTCGGCTCTCTTTCTCTTTCCAATTTTCCTGCGCTTATACCATCATATTTTTCACTCCCTCGCACTTGACGATTTTGCGGCCCCGTGCCTGTTTCATCCTTTCTCCCCTCTCCCCTCTCACGCCGCCGTCTTTCGGTCATATCTCGTTCGACGAAGCGAGACGAGAGAAAAAGGCCCAGGGGTAAGGGGAAGAGATCGACTCTTTCTCTCTATCTTAGCTCGAACGAGCCGCACCTGGGGGATCTTACCCGGGGTCCTTTCCGAGTGGAAATCCTTGGTAGCTGAAAACTGGATGCTGTTTCTAAAACCAAGCACCTTGCGCTCTCTCTCTCTCTCTCTCTCTCTCTCTCTCTCTTTCTTTCTCTGTCTCTCTTTCTGACTGACAGTGGTGAGTCCGCTCTCCTTGTCTCGATTCAAGCCACGCGTATATTCCCAGCCAAAAGTGAGATTCATTACAAATTTTCAGCACTTTGTCAATGATATAAAAAAAAAAAATAAGAAAAATCTCATCAACATGGGACATTCCAGGAACATTGATTTTCAATGATAATAATGATGATTAGTCGTTGAAAAAATTTGTTAAAAAGAAAATTACTTTATTCTCATTTACCTGGGATGAATTTCGTTTTGTTTTTTTTGTTTCGAATACAATTTTTTGTTTCAAAATTGTTCTCTCACGCAATTCCCTTTTTTTTCGAAAATATCCGAGACTGCATTTACGAAGGCGAAATTATGAGATTCGATGAGAATTTTGAGCACTTTGTCAATTATATTTAAAAAATTCGAAAAAATTCATTCACATGGGACATGCCAGGAACATTTATTTTTAATGATCATAATGACGATTAGTCATTGAAATAATTGATTAGAAAAAAATTGTTTGAGGAAAAATCGAAAAACTTGATTCCCTTTCACTTGAAATGAATTTCGTTGATTTTTATTCCGAATAAACGTGAACTTTTTTTTCCCTTTGTTTTATTCTCTTGTACAAAATTCCCATTTTCAAAAAAAAAAAAAAAAATACAAGGCTGCATTATGAATTTCTCAAAATTTCGCGAAAAAATTCTAGTCATTAACTTTTTGACATTCTTGTTATTAAAAATCAAAGTTCTCAAAATTGACGACGCATGATTGATTTTTTTTTTTCTCAATTTTCTTCGTATCACGAAAGTATAAACGGAAATTCTGATCGAGAGGGATTTTCGTTGGGAATGTATGCAACGAGGGAAAGCTAAAATGCCCCTTTTAGCTTTTTCTCCGATGCACTCTCTCGTTATACCGCTATTGCCGAATAATTTATGCCGATAATACTGTGTAATGTACGCGACGCTTCGTTTGAGGTTGCTCCCCGTGGCAGAGGCTCGAGTCGAGTGATCAATCGAGTTAATACCATAATATCAGAGGCCTCATAAGTTCAAAATGTTGCAACGCGAAGCTGAATTATATAGGGATTTATTGTGAACGAGAAGATTAAGAGGATTTACCCCATAAAGCTATTTTTAAGTCTTTCTCGTATTACAGTTGACCACGAATCGTGTTGAAAAGATCGTTTTTCTTTCTTAATTAAAAAAAAAAAATCTCGTAAAATTGAGAAATTTTTTTGACAAAATTTAGAAAATATGACGAAATCTTTTGAAGCTTTTGATTTGAAAAAAAAAAAAACGGTGCTTGTCTATGAATGGAACAGTAAAAAAAAAACCTTACACCCCAAATTCGAGGGGAAAACACAAAAAACCATTTCAAATAGTTTATTTCTTGCTTCAAATAAGGAAAGTCAATAAATCGCATCGGAACTTTCGTCAAAATCCTTGGATTTGGTATCGAAGAAGATACACAATTTTTTTTTTTGTTTTGGTACGAGAATTTTTGTCCAAGAGAATGGCAAACGAAACATCAATTACCGAGGGAGAGAAATTCAAAGAATTTTTTCGCATTAAAAAGATCGCTGTCACGATCAAATACCACGGATTATATAGTACAAAACATTTATGTAGGGATAATATGTGTATGGCTAGTGGAAAGATATGAATTACACCGAATGACAGCTTATCGATAGTACAAATGAAAGGAGAGAGAGAGAGGCAGAGAGAGAGAGAGAGAGATACTTTAATCCACCGCCACACGATGTAGCAAAAGATCGAGCAGTTTAATTTTCACTTGTTTGCCGGATGTCACGTATATATGTGAAGCAACCCTGTCTCAAAAATAATGGTAGAGAGAACGAGGGTTCGAGAACGGTGAACTTGTCAGGGGTAGCTATACACATCGAGAGATAATTCTCGCGAACCAAAGGCCTCGGACTCTCATGATTTTCAAAGCGAGATTCATGTCGTTTAAGCCCTTTTGTCGGTCGAGGATTGAGATACACACTGGGGCACGAAAAAGCCGTCGCGGGTGTCACAGGAATCGTAACGCCCTCGGGGGGAGCCACGTTTTAGACGAGAGAGGACAATGGCGAGAGACTATACAGGGGGTTTTTTTTCTCCCTTGCCTCGGTTGCCTCCTAAAACTTTGCCCGATCACGAGGGACTCGGGTAAATCGAAATTATACATCGGCCACTATAAAAGCGAGAAAAACGTAGCCCAAATTTAAAAACGTAAAATTATGTGGCATACGCCCCCCCTTTCGACTTCTCGCACAATGCGTAAAGTTACCCCAATGGGGCCATGGTAAGCCCAAAACACAGATCTTCAAAATGATCACATTTTCCCCCGGGAGATTTGATCGAACGACGTTTTCCGTCGTCTGCGCATTGTGAATTTTATTTTATTTTATTTTTTTTTCGGCACGCTTGCTCCATTACGAATTCAAAACTAACGTGTGAAATATATTGGACGTTTTACAATTGAATATTCATAAATTCATGAATTACGAAGAAAATTTATGTAAACCCTTGTATGGGACTAACGAGATACGAGAAGTCGAATGAAACGAACGAACATTGCATCCACGAATGATATATAATATGAGAAACGTGACTTTAGAATCATCAAATTTGTTCTCACATACTTTGGAAGGATGAAAAAGTTTTCGAGTATATTAATAAATTTGTTTGAATTTTTTTTTAATTCGTCAGAGGTCATTTTTAATTTTCCGAAAATGCAAATCGCGTCGAAAAAATACGAGGGATTGTTGGTAATGCCTCAACGATCATATGACGGAACGAGTATTCAAATTCGAGATTAAGGAAGTTCTTAACGTGACGGAGGGGCGCGGGCGACGTGCGGGGCAGGTTGCGTTCGGCATTTGTTTCACCAAATACGTTTTCATTTTATTAATTTGCCATTAATCACGCTCAATTATATTTACAAGTAAGTATATTTCACAATCGGCACGGTGAAAAACTTTCTTTATATGGGCAAATTATATCTATGAAGGTCTAATCTGTCGTTTAAGCGGTTCTTCGGGGAAATGTTACCGTTTTTTTACTCCTAAAATAATCTTCAATCATAGCTTCGAATACTTCTCCCATAAGAGCTCACGTATAAGCGGCATAAATGTTTTTTTTTCTCCTCAAGTACGTGGTCAAAAAATCTGAAATAATTACGGTATATTCCTAGTACCAGCACAAACCTCCCCTCAAATTTTAGAATCATTCTTACCGTTTTTCTCTGGGTTAAGAACCTCCTTAAAGATTCATCAAGTTTTTATTTTTTGAATTTTTTTTTTTTTTTTTGAAAATCTTCACTATCGAGCTTAATGAAAGTAAAACAAAAAAACTTAATAAATTTTGTCTTGTTCTTGAAGCTTTCTCCCGGAGAAATAATGGAGCCAAGTCATTACGTTTTCTCGTAGAACATTTTTTTTGGAAAAAAGAGCAAAACGGGAGTGCCCGCGGTGTGAAAATTTTGATATTGCACTTTTTCTTTTAAGCATCTATGTTTTTTCGTTATAATTTTCTCACAATTCACGAGAGCCATGCGAATTTGTAACGATACAATGATTTACAAAATTTATGAAAAAGTCTCGTACGAAGCGCGATCTTTCGCTTCGATGCGAAAGTATAATGTGTAAAAATTTTGAGGCAGCTTATTCTTTTTTTTTTTCTACCGCAGTGACAAATTGATTAAAATACATCATCGGCAAGTTTTATAAGCGCGCACATACATATGTATAGATGTCACGCCGTGAATTCCCGGGGCGTGTAAAACGAGTTATTGAAACGGTGCAATGGGTCGAGTAAATTTTGTGGTGGGGAATTTATAAATATATATATGTATATATATATATATATATATATCTGAATTTTTTTCCATAAAATATCCGGACCCTGACCATGCCGAGAGCTGATGTAGGAAAGAATATTGGCCGACTGCGATTTCTCGCTGTCAAGATTCGTCGAAGAGGAGATACGTGTCCCGTTGGGCAGTACAAAAAAATATATATATATACGAGGAATTCTATCCTATTCCGAGTGGATAAAAATCATTCGAAAAATCTCTAACTATGTAGGGGCATCAAAGTTTAGTCACTGGGAATATCTATAATTTAATTTAAAAAAAAAATGAACAAACAGTTTTCCAGAATTGACAATTTAGAAAATCGAGACTTTTTTCACTTAAATTTTTAAACACGGCCTCAACGATATGAAATTGAAGGTACATCTGACTGGAAGGAATCGAAAAATCATCTACTATAATCACAATTATCGCAGTAATCGCGTTTCTAAAAGAACAGGGCAAGCCAGTTGGGTGGATGTTGCGGATGAAAAGATAAATTTGCCAAAAATGCCGAGGCTTTAAGGCAGTCGTCTTGTATAGAGGCCCTAAAACAAGGTGATTTTTGGTGATTTTTTTTTTTATAAGGAAAGAAACAACGGACCTTCTTTAAAATTGTATTGTACATTAACGCACATTTGAAGAGTATAAAATTTTTTTTTTAATGACTAATTGTCGCAAAATGGCGGAGTATTTGATTGACCATAGAAGCGCCTCGCGCCGTTGGAGTCTCGAACTGGCGGGCGTGATAGTAAAAAAATTATTTGACCTATCGACCCAAAACCAAAGTTCATTCTCTGGATTATTAAAAACCAGCCTAAGTGAACTAAAAACATTCATAACAAAGTCATTTTATACTATTTTTATTGCACGAAGAAGGAAAAAAATTGTAAAAATCGTCACTTTTTTGTCCAAGCTCGAAAATTAATATGGCTTTAGGGTTTTTTCTGGGTTTTTTTTTAGTTCATCGACAATAAAAATATATGTCAATTAAAAATAATTGTGGTTTTTGCGTTCCAGACAAGAATTAAGCGCACCATCTTTCCCGCCGGTTCGAGACTCCAGCGGCGAGGCGCTTCTACGGTCAATCAAATACTCCGCCATTTTGCGACAATTAGTTGATAAAAAAAATTTTTTTATACTCTTCAAATGTGTGCTAAAGTACAATAAAATTTTTTAAAAAGATCCGTTGTTTCTTTCCTTATAAAAAAAATCACCAAAAATCACCTTTTTAAGGCCTCTTATCACCAGACTGCCTTAAACCGAATGAGAGCCTCTATGGTGACTGTAAACTTTCAAGCTCCTAAGGTTGGAGAGTTTGTAAAAAAAAAAAGTTCGTGTTTTTGTCTTGTTAAAATAGGGTGGAATGCCTCGTGAATATATTTATCCGTATAAAGAATCGGTGGACCTCATTCGACGTCCATGCATCTTTTACGGACCCAAAGTCAGGCACCATTAGTGGAGTTCTCTCTCTCTCTCTCTCTCTCTCTCTTTCTCTCTCTCTCTCTACCACTTTCTCGAAAGATTTCACGTTTTCATGGCTTCGTTCTATCATCCGCGAGTTCCGATGCTCATTCGCTTTCTCGCTCTCGATCTTTTTTTTTTTTTTTTTTTCTTTGCCCGCGATCTCGACTCCCGAGGAGTCACTTTCGGCAAGGATATATAATACGCGCGGTGTGGACCCGTAACACGCATACACACATTCAACGAAGAAGAAGCTCTTGAGACGAAACGGGAGAGCAAACGGCCTCGACGAAATATCTCAGCTTGGCAAAATATATTATTTGCCCGCGATCCTCGGAACACTTCACACACACACACGCACACACACACACACACCCATAATATAATAAAAAATAAACCGGCATAAGGCCTGGTTTGAGTTTCCAAGCAAAATATATATGCAGGCCGTACACCGCGAGAGTACCGATGAATCATCATTGAATAGAAAAAGTAAAATCTGACATAGAAATTTAAGAATGATCGTCGAGACAACGATCGATGATAAAATTACTAAATTCAATTTTCATATTTTTGCAAAATAGTACAAATTTTTTATGAGCGAACGTGTGAAATTTTTTTTCAATTACCCGAAAAATTTTCATATTCTTTACAAGCGCACTGTTCGTTAAATTAATGAATAAATGATTGACGAAATTTATCAAATTTTTCGAGTACTTTTATTTTCACACTGTGCGAACTGGACTGTGAATAATTTGCGACAAAAATAGGAAAAAAAATGTTTTACGAATAAGGTGATTAGCGAGTTTACGGTGTTGAAAGTGATTACGTGTATGTTGGAAGAACAAGAGAAAAAGAAGCGTGGGTGAGTACATATTATATAACTATAGTCCTGCCGTGAATAATCGCACGCTTCGAGATCGTGATTCTTTTTCTCCATAATTAATTATTGTCCCTACGGCTAATTAATTAGGCAACCCGATCTCTGAACGAACCAGAGTCACGGTGAAGCCTCGTCTCGGCATAATAAGATTGTATATATATATATATACCCAATTAAGATCTCAGAGTCACGGGGCGTCTAGTGGGTACTCTAAACAGCTTATAGGGCGCCTTAATCGCGAGAGACCTAACTGCATATACGGACCTACAAATATATAGTCGATTAATCTGCCCTGAATGAGAACTCGTGGAAACTTTATATAGTGTTCTTCGGCAAAGAGCTGATTTTCATATCATTCGATTTGCCAATTTATTGTCCGTCGCCAATACTGCCGATATACAGGGTGTCCAATAGGAATGTGTGAAAACTAATCGAATCTCCCCTCCCTCTCTAACATTGTAAGGAACCCTGCGTTTCAGAAATTTGTACCTGAGACCTGTCAGTTATATTCTAGCTGTGGTAGAAAGCGGACAGTCTTCTTAAAAATGAGTGAGCTAACTATCGAAGAAAAAGTTTTTCTCATTGAATGTTATTATTCAAGAGGGAAAATTTGTAGTGAAGCGTTCAGAGGCTTTCGTACGAAGTATGGAAGTAAAAAAGTCAGAAGCGAAACTACTCTTAGAAGGTAAGAATTGAATATTTTTTATATCAAGGTTTATGAACAATCAGATCTAAAGATCTCATGTTTCAAAATTTTTTAGATTGTAACTATTTTTTTTTCCCGTTTGCAGAGTAATCGATAATTTTAAAGAGTACGGAACATTACAGGACCGTAGAAAAGATTTGTCAGGCCCTTCCACCTCGGTAACTACAGAGGAAACGATTAAAGCAGTTAAAGACTATTTTGAACAAAATCCTCAGTCTTAAATCCGTAAAGCCGCTCAAGCTTTAAAAATAAGCAAATCGTCGTTGCACAATATTCTACGTCATTTTTTGAAAATGCATCCTTACAAAATAACAACGCATCAATTATTGTCTGAACATGCCATGAAAACAAGAAAAGAGTTCTGCAACTCATTGTGTCAAATGTTGGAAAATGGAGAATTGAACGAAAAACAAATAATTTTCTCCGATGAAGCCAATTTTTGGATAAATGGCTATGTTAATAAACAAAATTATCGCTTTTGGGGTTCAGAAAATCCGAAAGTCGTAGTGGCAACGTCTCTTCATCCTGTAAAAGTATCCGTATGGGCAGCTGTCTCAATAAAAGGGATCTACCTGCATTTCTTTGAATCTACTGTTACCGGACAGAGCTATAAAGAGATGTTGGAGACACAATACTTTCCTTATGCAAAGAAAAAACATCTCGTTAAGAATGATTACTTTATGCAAGACGGAGCAGCACCTCATCGAACACAAGAAGTTTTCGAAACCATCAATAAAGTTTATGGTGATCGAGTTATCGGCCTTGGATATCCTCGATTTACACGAACAGGGATGGAATGGCCCCCTTATTCACCCGATCTCAATCCTTGTGATTATTTTTTGTGGGGTTATATTAAAGATCACTGTTATGAAAACAACCCAAAAACTGTAGATGATTTGGTCAAAGGAATAAGGAAGACTGTCGATGGCATTTCAAATGAAACTATAGAACACGTTTTTAATAGTTTTAAAAAGCGATTAGAGTACTGTGGTGATTCAAATGGCTCACATTTTGAAAATATTTATCATTGATTTTGACATTTTTTTTAGTATTTGCTTAAATATATAATTTTTTCTATGGAAACATCGTTTTTTTGTAATAAATTGACATAAAATAAAAATGACAACTCTCTTCTATTAAAAAAAAATTCCACTGATCTGGTTCCTTTATTTATTGCAAAATACCAATTTATTAGTTTTCACACCTTCCTATTGGACACCCTGTACATCGACGCGATAAATATAGCCATAAATGGTAACCCAGAAGAGCAGCTTCCGAAATTGAACGTTAGATATTCCGGTACTCGTGTATACGTACATTTATACACCAAAGAACGTTCATTCAGCTGACCAGTTTTGTCATTAGCGGGCTCATATTGAGTCCACCGAGTTTAAGAAAATTAATATGCCCGCGCCCGCTTCATTGCAGAGCTCCCCGCGTGTGATGATCGGACCCCTTTCCTCTCATTTTTTCTTCCCCAATTCATATACCCTTTAATTGACGTTAAATTGAGCCCGCGAGCGAAGATTGGATCCGCGAAAAACAAAAAGAATAAATCTTACGGTACTCACAGGCGTATTATAATGCCGAAGCATTATAAAAATATATGCATCTCTGTGTAAAGATTGCATATGGGTTGAATGAAAACGGCGAGTAGAAGGGAGCCGCGCGCTCGATCCGATCAGCCTTTACGAGGCCATCAATTTCCTCGATGAAAACATTCACGACGAGAATATTAAAAACCCCGCGAGAGTTGCTTGGAGAGAGCACACGCATCGCTAAAGTGCGAGGAAGATAACCGCGCCCGTGACGCCCTTTTGGCTCGTTGCACCGAAGTTTATACAGCGTGTATAATGTTCGGTTGTCTCAAAGAACATCGATTTTTTTTTGTTACCGCTCATTCTCATCGAGAATTGGACTCGCTACGACCCAAAATATATCCATGACATTTCACCAAAATTTTATTCCCCCCACTATCGTTGGTTCTCGTGATAATGATTAATTAATTCTCAATTTTGTAAAAATCATAACTTCGTAACTGCTGATCGGATTTAAACGATTAAAAAAAGAATAATAAACATTTTTTTTTGCCTTTTTCGAGAAAAAAATATGCCGTCATCGGAGAAAAGCTCTATAGACAGTTTTCGGGGTAATTTATCGGCTTTTTTTTCTACGAAAGGGCCACCCGGAATTCCAATCACTATTTTTTTTTTTCCTGATAGAGTGAGGCAATACGCAACTCTACGGGATTTTTTTAAGATGGAAGATGGCATCAGTGAAGAGGGAAAAATTGTTTTTTGTCAATTTATCCCTAAAACTGTCTAATGAGCTTTTCTTCGATGACGGCATTTTTTTTTTTTTTTTTTTCGAAAAGGGCAAAAAAAAAAATAAAAAATATTCTTCCTTTAATCGTTTGAATCCGATCAGCTACAAGGTTATGATTTTTGAAAAATTAAGAAATCATTAATCATTATATCGAGAACCAACGATAGTGAAGGGATGAAATTTTGGTGAAATGTCATGGATATATTGTCCTTCGAAATGCCCATAATGAATAATTTTTTCGAGACCAAAAAAAAAAAAAACGGAGTTGATGAGGACATGGAGCGCGACATAAAATATATTTAGCAGAGCTCGCTTCGATGTCTTTTACATTTTCAATCACGCCCAAAAATCGACATTATTTGTTGCCTCGAGTTCCAACTTTTGTCGGCTTGTTTTGCACTTATTGGTGACATAATCAAGATAAAAAGGTTATCTGTTCTTGATTAATTAAAATATTGCCCGTTAAGCTCGAAAAATCTGCAATTCTGTAAAATTTTTACCGGATAATTATTCGATTAAAATTTCTTTTTAAACTCTCTCGATCGATCTTCGTCTTGGATGAGCTTTCGATATTTTTATTTTGAATAATGCACGCTGGGGAACGAGGGAAGAAAAATCCACTATGGTACAAATTTTCAGAGGTCGCAATGACGGATACGATTTTGGATTTTTTTTCTCTAGAATAGGCAACGGACAACTGTCCCGGATACTTCTTTACCGAAAGAAAGATCGGTGAATGGGAGATTTTTTTTTTCCTCAATGTCAGGTTTTCGCTCGATCGTTTGAAATTTCGACGAGTCGTGCGGGTTTTTATGTTTTTTTTCGTTCGTAAAAAATCTAAAATTACATTATCCATGTAAAATTTGATTAAAATCATCGGGAAAAAAAGATTAGTCGTGCGTCTGCCGTTTAAGCTAAAACAGAAAGAGAAAGAGAGAGAGAGAGAGAGAGAAAGAGAAAGAGAAAGAGAGAGAGAGAGAGAGAGAGAGAGAGAGAGAGAGCGAGAGAGAGAGAGAGAGAGAAGGGGAAGAGAGTTTGGAAAATTTACGAGATACAGCACTCGAATCGAAGGAGATCGATTCGAGCTCATTCGAGCGCAACGATAACGGATCCTTGCACCATGTGCTCATACTTCTTTCCCTCTTCCTCTTTTACTCGCTCACTCCCTACTTCTCTCTCTCTCTCTCTCTCTCTCTCTTTCTCTCTCACTCTAACGCCTGTCCAAAGTCCGTACATATTTAATTTCGCGAGAGAGGGTAATAGCGTTAATACCGTACGGCTTGCAAAACTATGAGTCGAGTCCAGAGGTTATCTATATGCTTTTTAAATTAATATAAAAGACACGATACATAATATACTCTTTCACTTACATTTTACATAATGTGCATGAATGTATACGTCGCGGGTATTTTTAAAAATAAAAAGCAATGTTGGACTATCCGCTCAACGGACAGTTGAGCCGGACAATGCAACTTCAGTCACAGAGAATCAATGAACGATTTTAAAAACGAAAAAAAAAAAAAAACATCTCTTAGTTGTTTTTTTTTGGCGAAAAAAAATCGTATTGAAAATCCCAAACGTGTGATCGTTCGTGATGACTCTCCGATCGTGCGTGGAAAAAAAAATTTAGCTCGGTAGATTAAAAAAATGTGAGAAAATTTCAATTTGTTTTTTTTTTTCAATTATCGAAAAATCCCTCGTAAACTCGTAAAATTTTTTACAATCGAATTCGAATATTTTTTATCAACATAATCGCAAGAGCTGCTTGAAAGAAACGTTTCTTTTGAAATTTTGGATATGATTTTTTAAAATATTTCTTTCGGCATATGTTGAACAGTCTTCGGGGTTTCTACATAATGCCTGGCTTAATGGGTTTTAATCATTCAAATAATTTAATTATCATTATTTTTGTCTTCAATTATCCGCACGATGCGCCTACATTCACAGCGAGGATTGCCAGAAGTTATACGAGAGTGACGCAAAAGCGAAGAAAAAAAAAACAAACATATAACGTGGATTAACGTTGGGTTAATCGGAAAAAAAAAAACGAAAAAACGAAAAACCACACACGACGCGACACAAGCACAGGCCGTAAGGCTGCGCGCGAGAGTTTTCCCACCGTAATTGCTCGAATTGAGACCGCGAGAGACCCGATAATCGTTGCGTCATAGCTCGACTATCGTGTACTATTCTTCTAATTCTTCTCCTTTTTTTTATTCTTGCCCCGTGTCTCCCTCGGGGACGACTCGCATAATTTCCTCGTTTTTTTCACTCTTCATTCCATCATTATAATTTTACTCCAATTTTCATTATTTCATCTTCTCTTTTTTTTTCGCACACCCGAACTCGACAACCTCAATTATGGCACCGATTAATCGACAAAACTTTCCCTGTGTACAGTTTTTTTTTTTTTTTCCCCCACTCTCGAGTCACATATCAGGCGAAAATTTTCTTTCGATTAGCTCCAGTGCCGTTTTACCGAAGCATCGTCACACATGTAAATTACACACCTTGAAACTCCGATCATCGTCGAGCATAGCTGGGCAAAGTACCAGCAAGTACTTCCAGTATAAAAAGTAAAAAGTACTATAAATACTCGAAGTACTCGTTTATTCCGAGTGTCAAGTACCGTAAACACTTGAAGTACCAAAAGTACTTGGAGTACTAAATATTTGGATTATTTATTTAGCTGCGGGATTTGAAAAGGAAAAAATCGAGAATATAATAGACGGATCGTTAAAAACGGAGCCATGCATTGACAATGACACCGTAAGTACCGTAGCTTGAGCCTTTGAATGGTCACACCTTACAATCTTAACCAAAGATGGCGCAGAACGTTCCTCAATTATATATATTCAAAGGTGTTATATATGCAACCATTAGCAAGACGTATTCAAAAGTACTTCATTCGCAGTACTTGAAAAAGTACTTTAAATATGGAAAAGCACTTGCAAATGCGCTCAAAGTACGGAAACGCACTTGAAAAGTACCTGAGGTACAGGGATGTACTTTAAAAGTGCTTGGGGTACCTAAAAGTACTTGAAAGGTAATTGGAGCGAAGAAAAGTACTTTGGACGGAGAAAAGTTCCTGAAACGTACCTGAACCACAGATAATTACTCGAAGCACAGAATAGTACTTGATAAGTGCTTGAAGTACAGAAAATTACTTGAAGTACCTATCATTGCTTGAAACGTATTTGAAGTACAGAAAAGTACTCGAAATACAGAGAAGTATCTGAAAAAGTACTCGGAGCGCATACAAGCTTTGAGAAAGTACTTGAAGTACATAAAAGTACTTGAAAAGTACTTGAAGTACATAAAAGTACTTGAAAAGTACTTGAAGTACCTGCAAGTACTTGACGTACGTGCAAGTACTTGAAGTACGTGCAAGTACTTGAAGTACGTGCAAGTACTTGAAGTACGTGCAAGTACTTGAGAAAGTACTTGACGTACAGACAAGTACTTGAGAAAGTACTGTAAATTCATACGAGTACTTGAGAAATGGCTTGAAATGCATACGAGTACTTGAGAAACGGCTTGAAGTACAGACAAGTACTTGAAACGTACTTGAAGTACATAAAAATACTTCAAGTACATAAAAGTACTTGAAATTTAAATTTAAAATACTTTAAGTGCATTGTATGTACTTGAAAATTTAAGTACAAACACTTGAAGTACAGGTTAAGTACTTGAAAATTTGAGTACACTACTTGAAATACTTTTGAAGTACTTTGTACTTCAAGTACTGTACTTCCAGTACATCGCAAGTATCGGGTATTTGAAGTACTGCCCAGCTCTGCTGCCGAGATTGTATATAATTACCCATATACATATGTAGGATGTATATATGTGCAAGAGAGAACTTTTAGTGACTCACCTCGAAATACATTGCGAGAAAATGCAAGATTACGGTTGTGGGTCGCTCGATGCGAGTATACGTGTACAATGAAGAACGACACTATTAATTTCATACTTGCAATAATGCTGCATCTCGAAGCTTATCGATGAAATGGATTTAAAAAAAAAAACCAAAGAGTTATATTGCAGATTTATGCAGATCGGATGCACATATCAAAAAAATAGCTAAATAATAATTATGATTTATTTATAATATTTACTCTTTCTTTTATTTGTAATGTTTATAAATAATAAAATACTTGGAAAGGCGCGAAATAAATTATATTTATATGCATGAGTCATCGGGAGAATTATCATCAACGACTTGATATATCGAATGTTAAATATACTTTAGCTGTACTTTTTGTCTGCAGATTACATCGATTGCACACGATGTAATCCGTCTACCCGACGACAATCAATTCGTTGCGAGATTTGAGAAGAAAAAAGAAAAATAATTATAATTGATTCGAGGCACAAATGAATTTTCAATCGAGGATTTCGTCAGTCCTGTCCAATGCAAGGAATTTATGACGTCGACGAAGCAATATATATATATACATATACATAGCTCCGGTCACTTGAATAACGGACACGCCCCGAGTGGATAATTAGAACACGAGCATTGATTATATGGTACAAGGAACGTTTTTTTTATGATATACCCACGATCTAAACGCGATACGGAGTACATATGCGCATACTTTATAGATCGATAATAATTCCGAGAGTGAGGTCGAGGTTTTTGCAAGTTAGTTTAAGGCCGTTAACAGAGAGACCGGACGTTGCTTTTGCACGGATTAAGATATGTAAATTGTGTACTTATATGGAGTGTGTGCGGCATCGGCGATACTGCATTAAAGACGTGAAATTGTAACCCGATTCTACGTCATCGATTTGTCGATACCAACTTTTGGTCTATGGTAAACCGGGGTCAGTTGTAACATTGCGAATATCTCGAAGCATGAGGTAAGGACATTCAAATATCGCCAGCACGTGATGCGTTGAGATATTTAAATTTTCTGATAAAAAGTTCGAAAATCAATTAACCCTATAGTCACTTACATGGGGTCTCAACGATCCCAACACCAACTTCAGTTCATAATTTTAAAGGGAAGGTTCTCGAATCTGAACCTGTGACGCTGTCTGTTATCAGTTCGAAGTATTAACTGTACGTTTTAGAGTTGTGATCAAAGCATCGGTTTGGTTCAGGCAGCTGATTATATTTTTTAGAGTGCCATGAACCGAAGTATTTTTTTTTTTAATTTTTTTTTTATTTTAATTTTTTTAATTTAATTTAATTTAATTTAATTTAATTTTTTAATTTTCTAAATTAATTTATTAATAAATTAATAAAATAAAATTAATTTTTTTAATTAATTTAATTTTTTAATTTTAAAAAATTTTTTTAAATTTAATTTTAAATTTTTTAAAATTTTTTTAATTTAATTTTTTTTTAAATTTTTAATTTTTTTAATTAAATTTTTAATTAAATTTTAATTTAATTTAATTTAATTTAATTAATCTCAAGAATATTCAAATAAAATTTCAGCAAAAAGTATGAAAAATTATAAAAGTTGGGCATTTCGCTGAAACAACTGACTTTTTCTTAGTTCTTCGGTTTGAAAATTTTTTTTGCAAGGCTCAAATTGAATTTGGTCTCAAACGAACAATGAGAATTTATTTTTAAGATGTTAAAGTTCATCCAGGAATTTTTTTCATGCCGGGAATTCGAACGGAGCTTGCATGGCAACGGTTAAAAGTTAGCTGGGATCAGAGAGACCCCTCTATAAGTAATGTGGAAGCTTTCAGAGGTGATAAGTAACCAGGGTTAAAGGCAATTCTCGTTCGAATGAGCTGACGTACGGTCCATCGACCATCAATATTATTTTCAGCTTTTTGAATTTCATTTTTCCCAATTTTTGCTTCCGTAATCATCGATTGTCAATGACAAACAAAAATGTCAGCTTTGCCACGAAAAAAAAAAAATTCATCTCGATATACGCATCGTTTTTGTCTGGGATCAAAAGAGCCCTCTGAGCTTGCTCGAGCTCTTCCTATACGCGCTTCGGTGAATTGACATTACACGCGCAACAAACAAACTTTTAATTTAGCCATTAAACGCCGCAATTTTTCAGGATTATTCTAATCCGGTTCGTTGAACTCTCGCGAATCGTGCGCGTCTGTGTGTCACGCTCTTTCATATAAAGACGAGAACGATACGTTTCATTAGTCATCAACTGGATTATGAATTATACACGTATATACCTCGTGGCAATTTATCCGACATTAAAATGTTAGAAAACAGGAAAAAAAAAAAGCGGAATTTTACGCGACTATCTCGAACAATGAATTGAGATTCGGGTCATGTTTTTGGAAGCTTTTTTTTTTTACGAATCGTCCGAAATAATTTGGTCGACAATTTTTTTTTCTTACCGCACGATTGCTGAGTATCGCAGGTAGTAAAAATTTTTCGTCGTCCACAAAGTCAAGGGATAATAATAATTTCGAAGAAATTTGCATTGGCAAAATGAAATTTACGAAAACTTGACGAATATTTTTTTTTTCCTTTACCATTCATGAGGAAGAGACACAAAGCGTCCTGATTGGCGATATAGACAATCGACTATAAATGGTGCAAAAAATTTTTTACGCTAAAGATGGGCAAAAAGAAAAAGGTCAATCAATTTGCGTGAAAAAATTGCATTTATAAAATTCACGAAGCGTGTCTGTTGCAAGGTCGATTGAAGATTTTCGAAATTAGCGGCCATTTTTTGGGCAAAAAGTGACACAAAAATATATATGCATACGCATTAAAATCGTGAAGGAGAGGATAGAAATTTAGAATAAAAATAAAAACGAGGCAATCTTTCGCATCCGGTGCGGCTGGTCAAATATCTCACCGAGATTTATTCGAGTCACGTATATATAAACGAGAGACTTGGGGAAAAAACGAAAAAAAAAAAAACAAAATTATATGTGTACGATATTCTTGGTCCCTCACTCTCCTGAATTCGGAATTAAAAGGTGGCTCACCAGTGAATTAAAAAACCGGTGATACGAATGAAACTTCGGGAGAGTGTTATCGAAGATGCAATGAACACTCTCTCAAAATTTCAGGGTATGTTGCCAGGCAAATTATTGCAAACGAGTAATTTAAAATTGCCTATTTTAACATGGGTCTTATGACGGTTCACTCCATTTTCACCGGAAGTGACATGATACCTTTTGATAAAGACGAGAGATCTTATTCAAATTTTGAGTATTGAAAGATGAAATCATTAAGGGAGCTTTCCAGTGTGAAATTTTCAAAAAATCAATTTTTTTTTTTTTTGCTTTATCGAATAGTATACACTCTTCCGAATATTCCCTGAAATTTTCATGCCAAAATTCAGATTATTTCGGTTACTGTACAGCATTTCTTGGAAGAAGGGAACGGAGCGCTACAGCTGCCGCGTCGGCAGTCACTTCCTCACTTGAAACTTTGAACGCGTTTTTCTCGAAACAGCATTTTTTAAAACGGTGTCCAACCTGGAGGGCAGAGTTTTAAAGCTATCGAGTTGAATTTTTTACACAATATTCTTAACGTCATTGTTTATCGTGCTATGCAAGCTTTTTTTTTTTTTTTTTGACATCTTCCTATTTTTTTGTAAAAAAAACTGCCAAAAAAAATGCTAAAATCGATACTTTTTGTTCAAACCGGCGCCATTTTTGCAAAAAAAAAAAAAAAAAAAAAAAAGCCTCCATAGCACGAAAGCCAATTATATACCGATCAATAATCTTTTTGTGTTTTTTGTTTCAAATCAAAATTGTAACCCCCAACGTGGACACCACATCCAAGTGCATTTTCTGCAACAATTGTTTCATCATTTTTATAGATATTAATTAATAAATAAATCGATCTTTAAAAAATTGTTTTGTATTCTTCAATACCCAATTAATATATAAAAAAAAAACCAGATCGATTAGATTATTTTTTCTTTAAAAAAAAAAATCGCGAAAAACAGCGATTTTTCGGGCTGTCACACTGGAAAGCTCCCTTGACTTTCCAATGGTATTTAAAAAATTGTGTCTTGCCAGGGATTTTCCCGAGAAATTCAATCGCGAAAGTCATCGTGTGTGCAAATCTCGGATACAATATATGTCTGTCATTCCGCACGCGAGGAAACATATGAATATATCAGCTATCGTTTTTGACTTGATCGCTCTGACAGCGTTAAATTACTTTTGTCAGTTGATAGTTAATTTATAATATTATTTTTAATAAATTATGGATAAAATATCACGGGAAACGTCATATCGAAATTCATAAATTTTATTTAGACAGAGTATTTAGAAAATATTATGGATGGGTTTTATGATTTTTTTTCACGTCACGATTTTTGACTAGTTTTGTCACTGATGGGCCGCCTTTTAACGCACTGACCACGCACGTCTCTGATGCATTTCCCCGCGAGACAGTCATCCCTCGACGACAATGATCAGACACGTTTTTCTATGGCTATTTAATTAGGGTGAAACTTTGAGGGTCGGATTTTCGACAATTCGAAACTTTGATGATTCGTCAAAGTTTGATTTCTTTACCTTAAAGTTTCGCCACAAAAAAATTCGGGGTTGTGCGCTTTCGGAACATTTCAAATTCGGAACTTCGACACCGCCCCGATTATTATTTGCCCGATATTCAAATTTCAATTGTGCCGCCTCCTCATTTGTTTCTAAATTAAAAAACAAAATTTTTGAGCCCAATATGAATATATGTGCTTACTTGATTTTTACGATCCGCTGTAACGACGCGAAGTTTTCCATTTTAAATACACGTGATTTTTTTATATTCTAATGTTATTATTTTACTGAAATGACTACTGAATTATTTGACGAAAAAAAATTTAATTTCATATGGAATTGACGCGAATCGATAGTACTTTCAAGGGGGGGGGGGGGGGGGGGGGGGGGGAAATGTATTGGCCATTCTAAGGCATTTTTATCCTGCTTATTTGAGTATTTTTACTCCCGGACTATAGCCGTTATCTGCTATAATGGGGTCGAAGGAAGCTCGCGATGACTGGGCTCGCGCAGATTTTGAAGGTCGGAGACCTCGAGGAATCTCCCTTTTATCGGCCTCCGCCCGAGCTAAAATATAAGGAACCGCGATTCCTTGCGAGCAGGTGGTCTCGTGCGTCACGCGGGACGCGGCTTATAGCCAGCCGGAAAGTTCAAGTTCTTTATGCAGCTATGAACCTTGAGAAATCGCGATAACGGCAGTGCCGACTAAAACTTGTATCGTCAAAAAAACGTTTGGTCGACATTCCCAAAGTTTCATTGAAGAAAAATCGAGCTTAACGATTTTTCCTGTATAATTTATCTCGACAAATTTTGAACCGCCGCGTGCGATAGCTTCGACAATGAATTTCGTAAGGAAGCGCGGGCAAAGGAATTACCGGTATAACGGCAAATCCGACAAGTTCAATGGTGCTATCGGATTTTTTTTACCCGAAAGGATGAAATTTTTAATGAACCGTGAGATTGATTGCTCCTCTCCATATATATACACGCGGTCCCCCTCGTTATCTTCGTCATTATATTTATTCTCGCGTTCTCTCGCGCGCTGCACATTCACCTGCTTTGACGTTATATTCCCCGGATGAATCCGCCGTGTTCAATCGGTAATTGCGCGAGCGACAAAAAAAAACACGAGTTATGAACACGCTTGTGGACATGCACGCGCGTAAATATGCACACACACACGCGAGAGTTCCCCTCTCGTAGTCCATAGTCATTCTAGCAATTTTTTTTATGCAATCTTCTATACAGAATTGTGCTATTGAAAAAGTTTCAGGGGATGTCCCCTGAGCGTAAATTCAAGTTGGCGGGACGCGGAAGAGAATTAAGAGCGTCAGCCGCCATCTTGGAGAACACGTTTTATCAAATATCTCGTGAAGCGTGCATCGTACGACAAAAATAGCGGATACCTTTTTTGTAGATAATGAAATTCTCTACGAATTTTATTGGAAACTTTTTCCTGTGCGGTCCATAGTTTTTGATTAACAGCGCGCAGAAAACTTTTCCAAACATGATGGTTATCGCTAAATTTAACGATTGATTTTTGAAAAAGTTTGCCGCGCTATATAAATCAAAAATCATACACTACATCTTGCAATTCCGTGTGGCACTTATTGGAGAATTTTCCTGAATTCGAAGTATTTTCCTGCAAGACTTTTTTTTTAAGACTGCAAAGTTTCAGATCACGTTGCCGACGTTTTTCCGAAATTTCGATCATAAAATCGCCGTTTATTTAGCATATAAGATATATACGAAAAAAAAATCAGATCGCCGCACAAGTTCAATTGAAAAATCAGCCTATAATTAAATACCGGAGAAGTTATTCGTTTGATGAACAATTTATTTTTTTTTCATTAAATTATCAACTTTCGTTGGATCAGATAAAAATGTAAGGTCGCGAAATGTTTGACAAAAGAAATGTCCACAGTTATAAATATATAATATATATTATAATATAGTCTATATTATATAATTACAATATATAATTATATACTATAATTATATAAATAATTATAATTATAATTATATATATACTATATAATATAGTATAATATAGTATAATATTATATATTATAATATATATATTATATATTATAATATATATATTATATATTATAATATATATAATATATATTAAAATATAGTCGATCACTCTAGTCTGCAAAACGATTATACCTTAACGTTTTTTGTTTTTTTTTTCTTTTCGACACGACGACAATTGTTCAGCTCTAAGCCGATTTGGCATTGAAAATAGTTAATTTCATTATACGATGAAATTAAAGTGTATCAAAGTCAATTTCCAGGTGCACAGTCTCGTTCTCATATCAAAAGAATTTGTTTGTTACGAAAACAAAACAAAAAAATACAATAAAATTTTCACTCACTTGTATGATCCATGAGTGTTCTTGCAGCTTCCATATTTGCACGGATCTCGATCGCACTCGTCGATATCCTCGGCGCAATTTGGTCCCGTGAATCCCGACGCGCACGTGCAACGATAATCGTCATCGAGCGAGTTACAATCTGCCCCATTTCTACATGGCGACGAGGCACAGTGATCAAGCCTCCCGCAATGTTCGCCTGTGCGTTTGCCGAGAAGAAAGGGGAAAAAAAAAACATTGTTTTTCCGAAACAAATCGAAAAATCGAAGAAAATAATAATGAGGCAAGCGGGCCAAAGCATTTTGGCCTGGAAAAATGAGGATTTTGAGAGACGCGCGCGTGTGCGTGAGAGACCTGAAAAGAAAGACCCGCAAAAGAGGTCAAAGCTCCGGTATGAATCTTCCATTCGTTATTCCGTCCAATTAGTCGCCGAGAAATTTGTCAAAATTCTATACTTTCGATCTAACGGTTGATCTCGTCGTTTTTCCGATAGTATAGCGAGAATTTTATGGTCGGTGAGTCGAATCGTTAATCTCGTTTCGATCTGACACGGCGCATGGGGGAACTCAAAAAATGCGCGCGTCGCCACCACATCAGGGTTAATATAACGCTGCTTTAGGGTAACTATAATTATTGGAATTTGGTTTACTCCCATCACGTCACAACCGCGAAAGTTCATCATTTCAACTCTGCTGAAACTTCTCACACTTTACGTGTCTTCAACTCTCTGGCTGGGACACGTCCCTTCATCTGACTCTCTATAAAATATTTTCTCGATCTAGCTACAACTCGACTTTTCTCACGCTTAATTAATCCATATTCCTATTTTCATCGATCGATCGGGCAATTTAAATTTCAAAGATCTCACGATTGATCGTTGATCGAGTACTTAACATATACTCGAGACTCGTGTCACGATATACTTTACTGATGGGAATGATAAAATTTGAGGAAGGAGCAAGTAAAAAAAAAACGAAAAACAAGAGTAACTTTGTGGAAGTAATAAATCAAGAGTCAGTGGGACCGCAAAGAGACCGCGCTAAGACTTTTGAGCTCGCGCTCTTTTGCCAATTATCCGCCAACTCTCTCTCTCTCTCTCTCTCTCTCTCTCTCTCTCTCTCTCTCTCTCCCACGTTTTCTCTCGCGCTCGGTCTATCTATCCTCGGATTCCGGGAGTTTGACAATTTTTTTTTTTTCTGTTCCTTTTTTTTATTCGTCAACGTTTATTGAGATTCGCACGCGCGTGCCACACCGCACGAGTTACATCGTGATTATTTTTCGATGGAACTTTATATCTCGATAGAATTTTTTAAATAGCAGAATGTTTTTTGATTTCGTGCCCTTTTTCGAACGAATATACCTCGACTTTTGATTGAGAAAGATTGTCATCGAGATGTTTGTGGACGTTGGATAAGATCGTGACCAAAAAAAAAAATAACAAGCTAAGGTAGTCCTCGTGCTACAATAGTGCGAGAAAGTTTCTTATGTACCGCATGATAAAATATACACGGCACTAGTGGTCATGTGCAGTGAACTTTTCGATTGAGTCTGTACAGAAATGACTGTTGCATATACGGAACGGTGCATATTCAGATACATTCGCACCATAGAATATGCAGCTTGCGCGTCGAATTTTCATTCATATTGCATTATTTTTGTGATCGTCGTTCGTAAACGAAACGGTTAAGAATTTTGTTATTTTTTCCTAACATGTGAATAATAGTCTTCTCCCGTCTACAATTTTTTTTATCAAAAACTGGTGACGCGTTTAGTTGTAATATTTAAAAAACCGTGCTAGTATCGCGGTACAGCAATGCTTGCTATATGCTCTACACGTAATGGTTACTAACTTTGACATTGAATATCTCGAGTTGGGAACGGTTAATCCGCTTCAAATTTCACGAGAAGTTGGGTACTAGAATTCTCTTCGTCCGCTACAAATTTCAACAAATTCTCATGAAAAATGCATTTGCACGAGGACTATCTTAATCAATACTTTGCTGACGAATCATTCATAATATGGGGGTTTTTTTTTTTAACGCGCGACGATAGAGTCCATTTTATTCGCTTAATATATTTTCAGTTTTCTTCGTGAGGAACGAAACACCCGCGGAGGGTCACTTCCTCGTGAAAAAAGTGTTCCGCGAATGCCGAAAGTATCGAGAGGAAGTAAATGTTCAAGTTTTGATCTCATTTTTCGTCATCTCTTTAATTATATAAACTGTAAATTTAACTTTGGTTAAAAAAAAAAAATTCGCGAGAAAATTCTCGTATTGAAAAGAAAGTATTCTAAAAGCAATAATTTATGAAAAAAATGCACCGAACTTATCGACTAATTGTAATTTTAATCATATTTTTTTTTGTTTTAAAATAATTTCAATTCGATCGATTAATTTTTGTTAAAAAAATAACGGGAATTTTGTAATTTTTCGTGTTGTATTAAAAGTTGCGAGTTGTTCCTCGATACTTTGGAAAATTCTGTCTGCATATAACGGGTAGACAACAAAATGGGTAAGAAAATCTCGGCTCCGGCAATCGAGATATCACGATTTCTCACGCTCAACTATTATCGTCCACATAATTTACGTTTAAATAGGTAATATTTTTTTTCCTATGCATATATATCCGGTCACACCTCGTTAACCATATTGCACGCGGCTCTAGCGGCTCAGAAATGTTTCATATGATAATTACACGTGTGACTCGATTAACGGTTTTCTTCAAGAGAGACCCACAGAGTCAGAGAGAGAGAGAGAGAGAGAGAGAGAGAGGATTATATACATTATATACATAATAAAAGCTCGGGATCGCGTAATCGATGTGGTGGTCGCCAGCTTAGCGTCTTTCGAACGCGCGCGGGGCTCTCTTACCTTGATCGTGCCCACGCAGATGATTATGGAAATATTGTGTGACTATACAGACTCGCGGATTGTTACGTTTCTTCGCGAATATTGTCCGTTTTTTTTTTTTTTTTTTTTTTTTTTTTTTTTCTTTCTTTTCTCCCAGTAGAATTCCCCACCACATTTCCTTGCAACTTCATCGCAATAAAAAAAGATACAAGGACACCGATGTTTCATCGTGGAGATCAGCGTCACGCTTCGCTGTGCCTCTCGATGACACACGCGAACCGAATTAATTTTCATAACGGCGATTCGTTGTGTTACGGAGATTAAAAAAAAAAAAAGAACCGGTATTTCATGCAGGACACGAGGGGGGAATAATTTCCGCATGCTGCGTAATAAATACATTTTTTCTCGTGAGCACGGTTTTTCTTTGAATTGAGATTTCAGGGAATGGTGCATTTTGAGAAAGAAGAGTGAAAAAGGTCGAAAGTTTGCTTGCTGAAAAATTCAGAGGATCGAAAGTTTCCTTCCTCAGGATGCCAAAATTTAGCCGGACAATATACGGAACATTGTGAATTTTTTTTATTTTTTATTTCTTACCTGTGTAACCCGATGCACAAGTGCACGCGTAGTCGTAGAGCGATTTGAGGACGCAAGTGGCACCATTGTGACAGGGCAACGTGTCACAGGCGTTGGCAAGCGGTATTTCACAGAGACTCGCGCTAAATCCAACAGGACACGAGCAAACGAAGGACGGTGTGCCACCGTCGATGCCCTCGCGTACTCTGCACGAGCCACCGTTCTGGCATCGCGGACCCTTGTGACAGGGATTCAAATGTTGACAGTATTCGCCAACGTACTTTGAGGTGCAGCTGAAAAATTATTGAAAAAAAAACACACACACACACACACACAAAATTTACGGACATGTTCAATTTTTTGTTTTTTTTACGAAAATAAAACTATCAAGATTTTGAAACGTTTTTTTCATGTTATATTTGATGTAAAATTACGAGACGAACGTGAAAAATAAATTAAATTCTTTCATCAACGTCGTTTCTCTGCTGCACTGTTCTCTGTCGATTCAGGGAGAAAAATAAAACGAGCTAGTCCGTCGCAGGAATGACCCAAGAAAAAATGCTAAAAAGAACGACGGAGTCCTTGACGCTGTACAGAGGAGGAGTCGAGATTCGAATTCATGGAAAAAGTGTGCTTCGAAGGGATCTTAACTTGGGCCTCGTTGGCGTGTACAACCTGAAGAACTCTTGGTTGATTGCCCTACACTGTAAAAGCGACTCTTCTCGTGTGCGGGGGACTATGGCTGTGTGTATGCGTGAACGGCATCGTCGTCCGAGAATCGCAAAAGTACGAAAGAAAAATAAGATAAATAATAAAAAGAAGAAGAAGAAGAAGAAGAAGAAGAAGAAGAAGAGAAAGAAGCATAGGAAGAGATTCTCGAGGGCGGTACACGTTGCTTCTTAAGGAGCTTCGACCGAGCCTATAAAGATATTTTTCTTGCTATCGATATCCTGTACCGCGGATCGCGGAATCCAGCCATATTCTATCGTCTTTCGTTCTCCTATAAGATCGTTTGTTTCATCCATCGTGGCCTCAAAGTTTCTTTTTCACCGCCTTTTTTACCCCCCCATATAACCGCGGTGTCTTATTTCCCGTGGGATACGGAATCAACTGCCCGTATACGATTTATGTACTCCCCCATGTCCATGCAACTCCCGGAGCGTATGACCGAGAGGAATATTCATTAAATTCTGCTGAAGAAGCAAACGGCGGAGAAGAAACCCTGTCGTTATAGATGTGAATTAACGATAAAAAGGAATAAACATTGCTGCACGAATCTCGCTTGAGGTTTTTCATCGCGATATTCCAATTACGCGAAAATACATAATTGTACGATGATTATATATATGTAATTAGAATGAAAATTGATGGGTAAAGAAACGATCGGTCTATCGAGATTCTAGAAAGTTTGATCACACCTTTATTGATTGGTCGGAAAGAAAAATTTCGTACCTCTAAAAAAATGGTTTCAACTCATTGGAATTTCTGAATTATAATTCCGAACCCGTCTAGATCGCGAAAATGCAATTTTGCGCAGGCTTCCACTATAAGATGATTCTCTGTACGTTATTACAGTTCGATATTGGAAACTCACAAATGTCACCCTGACCTCTGGCGACCAAATACCTAACTGCTCTCCGCCTGTCGCTGCCCGATGAATATACCATACGAATTTTTGTCACTTTTTAACAATAATTAAAAATCCGCTGCTTTATTACAAGAAATAAATCATAAATAAAGATCGAGAAGACATAGTCGATATTTGGTGCGAGCGCATGAGATTTTCAGCACACGCAGAATATGAATAATCGTTTTATCTATGTCGTGTAAACACAAGCGACGTGACTTTCAATTTCATAACTTCTCAAATATGGACAATAATTTATAAATAAAACATTTTTCATGCGCATAGCCTTGATATTTTAATTAATAATTTATTGTTCGAACGCATTTATTTAGCCGATAAGTGAGGGGAATTTTTAAAAAAGATTTTGAGGTTAAACATGGGATGTCATTTAGGTTCATTGTATCATCATTATGGCGATAATCACTCGATCCGTATCGAATTTGCGCAGTGGATTCTATCCACGCATAATCCTCAACGGTAATAAACTCCATTGTCAAATCTTACCACAAAAAATCACATTTTCCCGAAAAATAAACGATAATCCAATGTTTACAACTTTTCCCTATGTTGCCCCATGCTAACTAGAGCTGGCTACTAGCAACGAACTGGATACGAGATACCATATTGGATAGGCCCCCCGCCTCCGTATTTATTCCCAATAACCTTCGTTACTTCGACAATCCCGTAAAAATGAAAGGCAATATACTGTTCTATATATAGACGCACAAGAGCCACGAAATCGAAGAAACAATTTTGAGATAACCAGAGGCACTGCCGTCCCTTCTTTCAACCCTTTTCTCTTGATATCTCGAAGTAGAGGGGAAAAAAATCAACAAAACAAATGAATTACAATAAAAAATAATTGAACCAATCATATGGTGAAACACAAACTTTAAATTGAACTTCGGACTTTATATGTTCTATTGGATCGACGTTACGGACAGTTACTCAGGCGATTCGATATCAACAGAGAGTGCATTATATGCACTGCGATCTATATATATATATATATATGTATGCATTTCTCTCTGACGATGTTTGCACTGAGAGAAGAGGGGATAACGCCCCTCATGTGATCATCATCATCATCAAAGTCGCATTGTATATATATAAATTACATATAATATCCATGTATGTGTGTGTGTGTGTGTGTGTGTTGTATCGATTCGAATTTCGATGCAAATTGCCGGCTTCTTAGGGACCGAGGGGAACAACTCTACGTAGGAAGAAAATAAATAAGAAGTAACAAAAAAAAAAAGAAACGTGATTCGTTTGCCTCTTTCGAATTATAATCGCGTTTTGTAAGGATACGAGAGAATCGAGATTGCCCGCTCGCACATATATGTGGCGTGGGTATTATGGGGTACAATATAGATTTGCTGGTATAACTGTGAAATCGAGAGTCGTTCACTCGAAGTCTAAAGTGGATCTTAACAATAATCAGGAGACACGCATATGCAGGGTGACCGAAAAAAAATCTTTGGGGATCCTGTTTCAGAGTGGAGTAATTATAGGAATGGACGAGATTAGCTTGGAAATTTCTGTCTGAATATGATATTTTTATGCTGGTAGTATATTGAATAAGAGAGAGAGAGAGAGAGAGAGAGAGAGAGAGAGAGAGAGAGAGAGAGAGAGAGAGAGAGAGAGAGAGAGAGAGAGAGAGAGAGAGAGAGAGGTAAGGACAGCAGGAAGCTGAGGCTAAAATTTTTCTAGAATACATTTTTTTTCTTCTCCTTCTTTCGATTCTGCTGGTGGACATCTCTTCGCGGAGAGGCAAGCAAGAAATAGAGAGAGAGAGAGAGAGAAACAGAAATGATAAAAGCCGACAAAAGCCATACACGGAGTGTGTGCATACGGTAGGGTCCTTATTTTATTAAATTTCACAAAGGACACCGCGAGTTCCCACTCCCGTATATCTAAATGTTGCCCGTTCGGATCTGAGATTTTCCGACTCTTGTCGAGCCAATTAGCGCCTCACTGCCCAGAACAAATGTTCCATACATACATTATATGTGACGCGTAATGTCCACCGACATCGCCGCCCATACGTGAACTTTGACCAGCTGGACAAAATGACGCGTGTGCTGGAAAAGGAGGTGGGAGTCGAGAGGAAAAAAAAAAATTTCTTTGACTTATTATTTAGAATTCTTAGCAGAATTTTCCCTCGTGTCGGCGATCATCGCTCAGCATATTTAAGCTTCCTGTTATCCGGGGTCAGGAAAGGAAAACAATTTATGAAAGTTGATTTGACTTTTTTGTTTGCGCTTTGTCTTATATACATATATATATGAAAGATATATAGACACAGTGAAGTCAAAGTCTCGGGTATTATTTGATGATTTTTTGTATCGAGGCACATTCAAATTCATCTCTTTTTATTAACCGAGACAAATTTTACCGTGTTTTCAATTCAACGAAAAGGCCTGACTGAGGTAAACCTTCTTACGACATACATCCATGTAGAATTTTCTCTTTAGGACAAACCGAGACGCAAAGTTCTTGACATTCACCGGATTGGCGATTTTTTGGTATTTCGGTGTGTCAGAGATTTCCTCATGATTTTCAAGGCGACTCGAATCCCTCAACTTATATACTTGCTACCCGTTATCAAAAGCAAAAGGGATTAACGGTAATCGACGTGTAAGCAAGTCCAGAAGCCAAAAGTTCACGTGCTTATATAGATATGCGAGAAGAAGCCGTAAAATGTGTTTCATTACACATATATATATACGAGTACGTGCCGTGTGCGGCAGCAACGGGGGTGCAATAAATGTTTATGACATGACACCATATACGTTATAATATGTATATATAATAATGTACGATAGACTTTTTGCCACTCGCGTCGATATCCTCACCGCGGGGACGCGCTCACAGAGAGTTTATTACTTCTTTGAAATATAATACGTCAACGACAAGTTCTATGTTATACTCTCGTCGTGCATAAGCGCATATAAACGTGTGGACTAAAAGCTAGAGCGACGCGAAGGCGCCACGCAAAAAAAAAAAATCTGAGAAAACCATAATGTTTTATGTCCCGGTACAGCACATATATATAGTCCTTTGTATTACACTTACAAAGTTTCACGGCCATTTTCATCGTGTCTCGCCCTGAAATACCTCGAAGATATTTAATCGAAACCCTTTTGTCGATAAAGAGTTCTTCAATAAAAGTCAAAATTTACCCGAGAGGATGAAATAAAACATTTGACTTAATCCATTTTTGTTCGAGGCCAGATTTAAAATGCTCAACAATTCGTCAAATGAAAATTGATTTTCGATGTCGACTCTAACGAAAAAAAAAAAAATCTTAAAAACGACAGAGTCTTTCTATCATTGACAAAAAGTGATCTCTCCGCACGCTTTGATGCGTGCGTGGTCAGTTAAATATTTCGGAAAGCCGGTAATTATTTTTCCCGAAAAAGAACGAGTGTGCGCACGAGGATAAAATTGTGCGGTGTAATGAGAATTTTTTTTTTTTTTTTTTTTTAATTTTTTTTTAGTAATCGTGCTCGCGTATATGTACACGACGGATAAGAAATAATGAGAAGGTGCGAGAAGCTCGGGGATATAAGAGAAATATCGATGAAAAGAGGAGAGAATGAAGAAGAGGAAGGCGCGAGCCTCTGATGGCCTCATATACCTCGAGAGATGCGAGAAGAGACGCGAGAGAAAGAAGAGATCGATTGCGAAGATTTCCGCGAAAAGTTATCGACGCGGTATCGTCCGGAAATTAACGGATCGCCGGGCCGAAATTGCCTCGTAAATTTTGAAGACCGGCCAATTCGAGTATACCAGCACTGAAAGGAAAAAGCGCGTCTTATTGCGAGCTTGTTTTGTATGCGTATACATATATGTTGCATGGAGACGCGGCCAGGAACGGAGCGAAACGAAAGAGAGTTGAGATGCTTCTAACAGGGGAATATATATACTCGAGAGACTGGTCCACACGGTATTCTTTCTCTTTCTCTCTCATATACACAGATCCTTTTGCCGTTGCTGGATATGCTGCACGGCATGACGAATGGCCGAAGCCAAATCGACGGGCGAGCGAGACTATTATCTAAACGAACATCTTAAACAGCAATACTCTCCTGAGAGCGCATGAAATACGAAGTAAAACGAAATACTCTCGCGTCTTCGTTGTCGACCCCGGTCCCCTTGAATAATACGCCCGACATTACACACGCGAGAGGGATCACAGCAGGATGGATTCAGGGGAGATTTTTGTATGTGAAATACGAAAGAAATTTCGAGAGATCCTCAAATAAAAAAAGGACCGAGTCATCCCGTTGTATAACCGAGAAATAAATTTTTTTTTTTAAATAAATTTTTTTGTAAATGAATTCAAAAAAATTTGGGGCATTCAATTGTCCAATTAAATTTCTTAAATTTGTATAACGCGAATCGAAATGATTTTTTTTTTGCAAATTTGTATCGCGGTTGCATCGGAAGATTTTTGATAATCTCGAAACAATGAAATTGTAATTGGATAAAATAGATTGTGACGGGTGATATTTTTTTTTGGAAATTTTAGAAAATAAATAATAATAATAATAAATTGAGCGCGTGGTGTGTGCCGAGAGGGTCGAGTGTATAAGTCCTCTGATCCCTTGCACTGAACGATATATACATATATATTATATATATATATATATATAGTTATATAATGTGTGGCACTTGGCACTAAAATGGCAGCCTCCGGTGTCATTACGAATCGTCCACTTAGCCGGTAATAACCTGGTCAGTGTTGCGATCTGCCCTCTCTCCCGCGGACTGCGGTTAGGAGTATCTATATATTGTAGTACGTACGAAAAGTGAAACGCGAACAAAACGAATTGTAATGCGCTGGACTCTTCTGGCAGAATAAAGTGTGCGTGTGTGTGAGAAAGAGAGATCGAGAAAGAATCGAGGAGGCCATTAGGCGATCTCGTGTAGGGTATAGGTAGCTCTCGCGACAGACTCGGATTTACCTTATAAGGGCCAGGCGCGCGCGCGCGCGCGAGCGCAAGGATCGACGATATAAAAAGTAAAGAAATAAAAATGGAGATGAAATAAAATAAATGATCGGGAAAAAAAGAAAGAAAAGAAAAAAGAAAAACGAGAGCACGAATATTCTGTGTAACGAGCAATCGAGAAGAACGGTGACTGAAACAAAATCAAGGACGAAAGGAATTTAATGATGAATCATTGCAGCACAGGAATATATACAGAATTATTCTACTGTCGCATTTTGTTGCTCGTAAGAATTATTCTCCTTCGTCAAAACGCGATTCATATCGATATTTCATTCGCGTAAGTCTTGTTTGTTTATTTATTTTTTTTACTGCGAAGTGTTCTGTCAGATTGACACCAATGAAAAAAAAAAACGCGATCGTGGGAAAAGTAATGCTGCAACGGTCGTAGCTTTTTTTTCTAGCTTTGTATATTCATAACAATCATTCCATGAACCAAAATTGATACGAGTATACATCCATGCACAATGTATATATGCTATATATGTATAAAACATATACAGGATTACATAGCGCGCAGTCGAGATCGAAGAGAGTAAAATAAGAACGAGAAGAAGTGAACGATGATGAGGATGATGATGATGATGATGATTATGATGATGATGGAAAAAGGAAAGATTTACGAGCAGCGAGGAGGGAATGAAAGTATCTATGAGATGTGCCGAGGACGAAGAAGATCACGAAGGCATTCCTTATCGGCAGGATCAGGAAGAAATAAGAAGAAAATTCGCGTGCGAACAATATCATTGCTCGATCGAACAGTGATTTATCCATCAAAAATTTCGGAGGGGAACGAGAATGTGATTTACGATTGGACGTGTGATACGTTACTCTCAGAATCTCTTCTCACTCATTCAATATTTAACGCTTCTGAGATGGACTCGTTTCGTCTATAATTTATCGTCAAGGATCTTTAGACCGAACGTCGAATTCAATGAAAAAATTGTTCTTTTCAATGGAGCAAAGAAAGTAGAATAGATTTCTTCAAAGTCAATAGAATTTCAGTCTGTTGAAGTTAAATCAGTGCAAAGAGAAAGCAATTTTGAGATTACCAGAGTGAGAATGTGCGATCAAGTTGAAACGGAATGTCCGATACATAATATAAAACATCGTTCATACGAGAGCCTTTCGTCAACGAAATTCTTTGGCTACGTCGTTTCTGGCACGAGCTCTCTCCCATGGTCTCCTCTCTTACTCTCTCTCTCTATCTTTCTCTCTCTCTCTCTCTCTCTCTCTCTCTCTCTCTCTCTCTCTCTCTCTCTCTCTCTCTCTGGCGTTAATGTCTTTCGCGAGAGGGTAAAGAAGCAAAAGAATTCTTTGCGAGAGACACTGGACGCGATATAAGGGCGGTATACAGCGGGACAGAGAGATAAACGACAGCTGTTATTGGTTGCTCTCTTTAGGCGAGTACCACATTGCTTCGTCGCTCTCGCGTATTAACGATCACCATTTTTTTTTTTTTTTTTTTCGATCGTGATTCTGCCAGTGACCGCAGCATCTCAGAGCAGGAAAAGTGCCGAGGGCTATAGGGAGATAGAGAGAGAGAGAGACGAGAGAGTGTCGGCACTTTTTCACACGAAGAAAGCCGAAGAAACGATCGTGAGCGCGACTCTTCGTATATAGTCGTGTATAACGCACGTAAAATCCATCGCACTCGAACGTGCCATGTCATACTCTCATCTTCGCACACACACACACACACACACGCGGGTGCGTACTTTTACTCATACTATCGGTATAAAATAAGAAAACAACCCTATTGGACATGTAAGACGCGTGTGTGCTATCATCACTTTGCTCGAATAATCACATGGCGAAGGAGAGAAAATAATAAGAGGGGAAGGAGAAAGACGAATTCCAATTGTCCAATAACCATCAAACCATCGCGGGCACCGAATGTCCGATGATTAGCCCGAATAAGAAAGTTTTCGTGCGGTCCATCCAATTCAACGAGAATGCAATTTTTCTCTTTCTTTATTTTTCGAACAGCTCATTTTATGAGACTTCATTCGCCATCTGCGATTGCCAATAAATACGGGCTCTGGCAATGTTCGGCGAGAATCGTTGATCGTTTGTTTTAAAGAGTCTTCAATCAGCAGGACAATCGAATCGAACGTGATAACACGAGATTAGAGAGATTTTTTTTTTTAAGACAATCAAAAATATTAATGTATTTTTCGTGCACTTTTTTTTTTACTAACAATGAGTATCCATTTATTTTTTGTTGAATGACGATGTACGAGTTTATCCAAAAAAAGTGCTTTTCTCATCTTCATTCGGGAGAAAAATTCACTCAAGGATATATCGGACGTACCTTCTCAACCAAAAGTGACTTTCGTCGACAATATTGCATACTTTACGATAAGATAAAAATCGAAAAAAATGTAACCACAATAAAGACGATAAGAAGATTAATTTTGAATAATAATAATGCCAAAAAGTTATCAATAAATTGTTTAAACAAAAAATTGCTTAACAAATATTTAGGAAAAGTTTTTTTTTTTACACGTTAAATGAATTCGTTGATTTTTCTGACTACGCATGAATTTTTTAGAAATTTTCTTATCATTTTGAAATTTCGGTTTTCGAAAATTTTTTAATCTTGAAAAATGAAGGAAAAATCGTGAATTTTGGATATATGTTTTCGAAAAAACGTAAAGTTTCCAGGGCATTGAACGAATAGTTTTGTAAATACAATCTTTACAAATTTCCGAAAACCGAAATTTCAAAATGATAAAAAAATTAAAAAAAAAATCATGTGTAGTCAGGAAAATCAACGAATTAATTTCACATGACAAAAAAAAACATTCCCTAAAAATTTGTTAAGCTATGTTTTGTTTAAACAATTTATTGATAACTTTTAGGCATTATTATTATTAAAAAGTAATCTTCTTATCGTTTTTATTGTGCTTGAATTTTTTCCGATTTTTATCTTATCATGAAGTATGCAAAATTGTCGACGAAAGTCACTTTTGGTTGGGAAGGTATACGTCCGATACATAATTAATTTTGCGATTTTATACAGAAATTATAATACAATTTGCACCGTTATATTATTTTATACAATAAATTGGGCTGTTAAAAAACTAATTAAAAAAAAAAAAAAGAGATTTCTCGATTCATTTGTCCGGCATACCTGAATACTATTTACGCGTATGAATTCGTACGAATTTCTCCGATACCGATCATAAAGCAGAAAATAGTTAAATTTTTTAATTCTCTTTGTTTTCGATCGGTCGATCATGCTTTCATATTCTTCTCAATCGTATCATGAGTTCTTTACTTGTGAAGAGAATGAAAGCAGCGACTGAGTGACGGACGGACGGATGGCTCTCGGAGCACTCGAGACACTCAACGCCCTCCAAATGGACCGCCCTATCGCGTCTTATTCCATATAGTGTATTATATATATATACACATATACAGGAGTTCTTCTCGCTGAGTCCATTAGCCTCTCGCACTTGGCTTGTAATTTGCCGTGCCGAATGTTAATGGTGCCCAAGGGACGCCCGGCAATCGCGCTATAAAGCTTCCTGCGGTGGGTTATGGATGGTAGCCTCACTAAGCATATATATATATATATATATATATATTGTACTAAAATATACGTAAATATATACGTGTGCGTGTATTCAAATGCATTAAAGATTATCTGTCGCGGGTCGCAAGAGCCGAAAACCTTGTGAAAAAGGCATAAAGAATACATAAACAAACTACAAAAAAATATACAAAAATTGATGAAAATGTATTTTGAGAAAATTAATTTTCCTTCATCACGGCGTCGAGTGCGATCTTTTTTGTTTCACGATCAAAGATTCAACACCTCGCATATACGCCCATGGCAATTGTCCGTGCTGTATAGCCGAGCTAACGCGCGGTGGCGCACCATTGAACGTCTAATTAGCCCCGGCCAAAGCTAATTATACCTGGCGCGAGTCGGTGAGAGGGCAACGATGACGTGTGTATATATATATATATATATATATATAGAGAGAGAGAGAGAGAATTCAGCTTCTCTATGTACACTGTATACACTCACAACCAACCCGCGAACGCTAATTAAAATACGAGTTGACCGCGGTATTATCGAGCCGAATCACCGTTACACGCATCAGCTATACATCGATATAAATATACATATATATATCGATATATAAGCTATTGGCTGTAGAGCTGACAGCGCGCATGGCGATGTCCTATCGGATCTGAGATTTCGTTTGACGAAGCGACAGCCGATATAATTGAGATATCGCCGCGGAGAAAATCGTTAGAAAAACAAAGAGTTTGTGAGCGCGGCGTTGAAAAATAAAATATAATGATCCATCATTTAAGCATCGATGTCTCGGTCATTCGGACGTCGACATATTTATATAGATATAATATGCACGATTGTAAGTTTGACAAAGTGGAAGAGAGAGCCGATGGTATACAACGGAGTGGAGAGAAAAAAGTTAGGAATAATTCCCCGGGATGAGTGATGATCAAGTATAGTGGAAAAATATGACATTCATATCCAAACATTTGAGAATCATTTTCATCCGATTGGTAATGATTCCGCAATGGATTTCGGAACATATTTTTCCTTTGAAATGGACATCACCGGAGAGATTAGGCCTAGCGTGTGTGTGTTTTCCATATGTACGAAAAGAATTATGAAAAAATGAAATTATACATGGAGTAGATAGATGCAACGTCAGCAGCTAGATTTTCAAAATTTTAACCATGTCACTTTTATTTCGAGATTATAGTTTGATCTTTTATGCATCCAGAAAACGTCTATGTCGTACTCCTTCGTAAAAAAAAAAACAAATTTCTCCAAAAAAGTGGATTACTCGAGTGATCCTTTGTACCTCCTCAAAGGGGTTGAGATAGGATCGTAGATAAGTAAGAATAGATGAAAAGTTATGATTGCGAAAGTGTATTAGAAAGAGCGGGAGAGAGATAGAGAGAGAGAGAGAGAGAGAGAGAGAGAGAGAGAGAGAGAGAGAGAGAGAAAAAGAGAGAGAGAGAGAGAGAGAGAGAGAGAGAGAGACGGAGCAGTGATATATATAAAGTGAATAACCACTAACGCGAACGAGTGAGCTCAGCTTCCCACGTGGATAATGTGACTGCGGGTCTGGTGTCGTGCTATGAGTGCACGGGCGAAGGGCTGAGGGAGAGGGCTCTTTGCCCGACAACGCGAAGTATATATACGTAAAACTAGAGAGATGCCTGTACCTCTATGGGGGAGACTTGCGGTTGAAGCAGCAAAAGCATATAATATCTGTATATATATATATATATACATTATACATATATACGCGGTGAAGGGTGAAGGAAAGTGCTTGTTTACCGTGATATCGGATTACTGCGCGTGTACTCACTCACTTCCACCACTCTGTACTCGTACATCATTCTCATATCTATCACGAAGTAAATACTTCATCTCGCTCTTATTCACTTCGGTTCAAAGAGACCCTCATTAGTCGACGATTAGACACCACACCGCTCACTGACAAACACCTGGATCAATCGTCTCTTCCACCCACGCTTTTTTTTTTTTTTTGCAAAACAAACACCAGCGAAAACAAACGAAGGTTTCGATCAATGATAATTTTGTGGCACTGAGAGAAAAAGCATATAGCGGAAGCAACAATAAAATTATCCAATTCACTATATACCTGAATGGAAAAAAAAGCTCGATCAATTCGGAAAAAATGTTTAAATGGTCAAAGAGCTGAGGGATTCTCCATGGGCACGAGACAATTTAAAGAACACTGGAAGAGTAAACCTTGAAGGACTCTGTGGATCTCAAAGAAAGTACTTTTCAATCATCAGAGGCTGATGGTTTATTTTATTTTTTTTTCTCAACCCCCTTAAATGGATCTCAGACAAAACCACTTTAACGATGCAATCCACCACGTGCATCCATTCGCTCTCAGAATCCAGAGCAAGAGAGACTGGATGAAGAGAAAGAGAGAGAAAGAGAGAGAGAGAGAGAGAGAGAGAGAGAGAGAGAGAGAGAGAGAGAGAGAGAGAGAGAGAGAGAAAGAGAGAGAGAAGAAACGGTAGAGAGACCGAGGGGAAAAGATACGTGGGGGAGTGAGATATCCCGAGGGAACGAAAAGTCTGAGAGAGCGAGAGATCCATGCTGCTGTTGCTCCCGAGCAATGTGCTCGCGCGAAAGGGTTCTCACGAGGGAGATCGTTTATTTTTCTTCTCCTAACGCACTCGACGAGAGAATGACGATGGCGGGGGTGCTCCATTGATAAGCTAATAGCTCTGTGTGATACTTCCCTTGTTTAGATCCTACACTGCACATAAATATGAGGCACAAAACTGGAGCGCGTTGATTCCTGAGAAAACTGACGACACTGTCGTCGATCAAACGCGGCGTTATTTATTTTTATTGCACGACACATTCCCCACTAAATATCCGTAGGATAAACAAGCAGGCACATGTAATCCCGCAATATAGTAGATCTGCCACGCATCTGTGGTTATCAATAAAAACTTTCTAAGCGATTCTTTTGTTCGCCGTATAATTTTCTTCTTTCCCGTTCTATACATGGACTCTGGATTTTTTAAAAATTCATTTCTATCGATAACGATGCCGGTGACGCCATATTAAACACGCTAAGTGAGTTAAAAATAAAGATATGCGAGCGACTATGTTAAAATTCAGATCATAAGATGCTTTGAAATTCGTTTAATTGTCATCGAAAGGAGAATGAAATATTTGGGTCGCATGTATCGAGTGAGCCGCGAGCGTACACGGGGTGGAGGACCAATTAGGCCAAATCCGAAAGGACGTGGCGACGAGACGTTATGCGGGACTGGATAATATGGTGCCGGCCGGCAACGTCTGTCGGCCACGTGTGGGCATCCCGGTGCAAGAAAAGTACTGGGGAAGAAGACCCAGAGATCAACCATATGTATCTATATGTGTGTATGTGTGTGTGTGTGTGTGTGACAGCTCTCTTTTTCTTCGTCTTGTTCATCAAAGCTCAGTTTTATTTTTCTCCTGGTTATAATCCCTTCTCTATCTCACTTCTCGCGAATCCTACGACCTCGAAACGGCACGATTATTCTTTCCGGTAGAAAGATCCCAGCAAAATACGACGGCATGGCAAAGACGAAGACGCCACACACGGGAGTTGAAACGTTCGAGAACGAGTTTTGTGTCGGTGACAAGAGCCACCTTACATTACGAACAGTCGAGAGCAAAGAAACCAAAGAGAATGTATAAAAGATAGACGGTATATATAATAAGAAGAGGAAAGATTTCACAGCAAGACCCGCGAGTATATAAGGGACAGAGGGTATGAGAAAAGTGCTTTGAATCAGAATTGCTGATAATTCGGACGAAATTTTATGGCATTCTTCTCTGTGACTCAGTCAGCGGGACACGGGAATATTGGTTTATAAATCAAATGATCCGAGATTCAGAGGGCTAGGAAGAGCGCGAAAAAACAAAACATATTTTCTGATGGAATTTTTTGCGCCTTTTTTTTTCATTCAATTTCAATTTTTCCCCATTTGGCCCCGCAGTCACCCGTTTACAAAAGATTCTCAGCTTTCTGCCCTTTCACTGTTCCACCGTGTGTGCTGTGTGTGTCTGCGCCATGAGAGTTTGAGGGCCCAAAAACGTAAAAAGTCTCGCATAAATAGAGAAGGAGATATAAAAATGAAAAAGGGGAGAAATCAAAAGAGGCGAGGCAAGAAGTTTCATGCAAAGTCGTATAAAGAGCACGGTATCGTTGACATTTTACGACTCCCTCACGGCTATACAACGCTCCTCCTAGCATTTTTTAAGCGCCATGTGTGCGTTGTATCTTGAAAAACGCGCCTCGTGTCTCTATTTTTTGTTTTTACTACGTTTTTGTTTCAGTTCGTCTTCGGGCGTTATCCTCTCGCCAAGCGACATAAGCAACAGCTCTCGTTTTATTCTCAAACTTAGAAGCCAGCCGGTGATGTGTTTTTCTCTCCTCCCCCCCCCCCCCCCCCCCCGTTCTTTATGGTCCAGAAAAAAGACTGACTTTTGCCACTTCCATCGTTGAACGCGGTAAAGTGACACCCCGAGGGAGTCCACGGTGAGCAGCACACTGCGAGTGCTGTCTATATATATGAGGATTGAGGTTTTTTTTTTCTTATGATCTCTTTCGACGCAACAGGTCTGGAACACTTGTTGCAGTATGTTCACATTTTAAAGACTTGCAGCTGGTACTTTATTCATGTATACGAGAATCATAAAATCAACTTTTTGACCGTTATTGCGCTACAGGTTAGCGTCCAAATCTCAGTTGGCATTGCTATTGTAAAATATCGAACAACAAGACAATAATGCAAATGCGGTGACCAAGCTTTTTTTACGATGCGTTAGTTTTGATGAATCAAGAATGCTCTGAACGCCTCAAAAGCCCTTACTTCTTGACGATTCCGAAGCATTAATATAGATAGTAATTTGGTTATCGATTTGCTCAAATTAACTTTCCCAGCGGTCTTTCACCTCATCTTCTGACGAAGAAGCGCTGCAGTGACAAACAGGATTTTACAAGGTATACAAAAAGTACTGAAAAGCAAATCAAAAGATGCGAGTGCTGTCCGTTAAACTCTGGAGGGTATAAATGGGCCACCGTATATCCGAAATACCATTCTTTCTTTCCTTTTTTATTTTTTCGTTAGTACGCTCCAAGTCCCTGCTGGGTAGCTGATGCTGTATATAATACAGTTGGAAGTATATATAGCCAGGTAAACGGCTTTGCATGCAACAGGTCGTTGTACCGGCAATATTATTTTCCCACAGTGACGAAATTAGAGCGCGAAGAGGGTGCGCGAAGGGTCTGGCGAAGAGATGTGGGCCACACGACACCCTCGAGAAATCTTTCTCGCTCTCAATACAAAAGTCACTCATATATATATATATCCGTAACCAAGTATAGTTTCATTCTCGTCACCCGCGCTCACCCCGGATATACATGTAACCGAGAACATTATTTTTTCGTCTCTATAAATAGGTACAATCTCAACGAGACGAATACCAGAAGAGCTCGCATTCACGATTCAGTGGCTCTCGAATCTATAACCTCGTCTAACGGAAATTCGAAAAACAATTGTACATTTATGTGGGCAGGACCAAGGGGAAGTAATCTCAGTGAGTTTCTCGTCGCGTGAGAATTCGTTTTGCTTGTATTATGTACTCGGTCAACGTTCAACTTGCCGAAGCATCTAATACCAACGCCGCGTCTGTTTATCTCAGTCTCGGGCTCTGTTACGATGTGTATAAAACGCAGAAGAAAATGAATGCAGGATTGCGGGATATAGAGAGAGAAAAAGGGATAAAGAGAAGGAGGAGATCCAAACGACGAGGCCGTGACGAGAATCAAAAGTAGATCCATCGTTCGATACTCCAAACGATTTGCGAGGCACTTATATGTTGAAATGTTGAAACAAAACGACAGTAAAGATCGTTTGTCCTTTCTTTTTTTTTTCGTGGGGTTATACTTTCTCGGGTAACAGACGTCGCTGGTATGGTAAATTTCAGTTTGGTAATATTCGGATTTTTACAAGAACAGTAAAAAAGTATTGTGCAGCAAGTCGATTTAAAGTGAAACACCTCTAATGTTGATCTATCTTTAGAATGTCTCATCTCCATCATAAAATTACTCATTGAATTCCAATGAATAAATTACGACCCGAACGCGATGGCACTGCCTCGAACCTGCAAAACAGTTCTCTACCCAAGACGTTAATTGATTCTCGTTTTTTCCCGGTCCCTATAAATGTGTCTCGTTCTCGTAAAGTTTACACGGCATGAAGAATGCATGATCGGATATGCCTTTAGCTGGGAGGGCTCACATCTATACTTCGTTCCCGAAGAAGACTGCGTATATGGTGAATGGAGATCGCGCGGGGATCAGAAGAGCGCGAGTGATGATGGAACGAAGGGAGATGAGGAAAACAAAAAAGGAGTAAAAGGAGACGAGGGAAGAACGAAAGACAATTGCAGCAATTGCGTTACGGCACTAACATAAAACGGTGATATATATAGAAGAGATGTAATGACGGTAACGGACAATAAGCCCGACGGCCTCGGTGTCCCGTGTGGCCTCTCCTCTCTCGATCCCGATTGCAACCGTGTGCTCCAGCATTACGAGACTCTCGGTTAACTTCTCTCTCTTTTTTCTCTCTCTCTCTCTCTCTCTTTCTCTATATTTCTTGGGTATCTTCATCTTCATCATCTCTCTCGGGCTCTTGGTAAAGTGCCTTGACGGAAAACTCGCGCATCGTCTGTGGCCAAGAGCCGAGGCAGCCCAACCCAACCCAGAGACCTCTCGCGGGGGATCTCTTGTGGAAAACCGCAGTCCCGTGATTGCGCGGTGAAACCGCTTATTCGCATTTACACCCCAACACCATCCAACACACGAATTACACTATATACTCTCGTATTATTTTCATGCGCATTTACAGAAACTCAAAAATCCTGCAAAGATCCGAGATTCAATTTGTAATATGTAGGATTTTTCGTCGCAGAAATCGATGTAGCCATCGTTCTTAGCTTATTTTACCCTAGCCATTGCTTTCTTTTTTTGTTTTTTGTTCTATTTCCTCCCGAGTGATGCGCCGAGAGATCTTCCTCCGCGAATTCTTTGATTATCGAGTCATCGAAGTGGGCTAATTGACGAGACGCCTGGACGATCAGAGAACTGTCGGACGACCTGAGATCCTCATATATCGTGACCACGGAGTGCGATCGTCTCTCTTATCGAAAGTATTTTCGCCCGATTGGCCGTGCGTGTGCGAATGATACGAGAGATGTATGAGTGCGAAGAAGAAGTGAAATAAGAAAGAAGCCGCAGAAAAAGGAAGAAAAAGGTTGGGGTAAGGCGCGCCGGAGAAGAGTATATATATATGCGAGCGAACGCCCACGAGGGACACACCATACGAAAGAGCAGATCGGTAACCGTGTTCGCGAGATGCTCTTGCGCGAAGGCTAAGGAGTATAGAATACTGTACAGTCGGTATGAGTATTTTAAAGATCGACTGCATATATATATATATATATATATATATATGTGGACCGCGATAACCGAGGGGTGGGAGGAACCGCGGGTAACTCGATGGGAATCGAACCACTGGTTGGTTGACCTCACGAGTCCGGTGTCAACGAGCCTTAACTCTCGCTATTGGAAGTGCTCTCGACTTGCTTCTCCTCGTACACGTTCATACACTCCCTATACACATACTTTATAATATATACGTGCTACGATACAATACTCTCTATCTCTCTCTCTCTTGTCTTTGGGCTATTCGATTTCTGCTATACCGCGGAGCAGACGGGATATAGCACCTATATGGTGTACCATCGCATGCGTATGGTGGAAAAAGAAACGAAGAAAAGCGGGAATCACGAACCTCGAAAGGGGACATTACACGACGCTTGAGCGATTCTCGCATATTGTCTTCAACCCCAAAGTCAGTCTCCATCGCATAAGATGCGTGCGGGAGACATCTCGGGGAGAGGACACTTTCTATAGCCACTTCGAGTTATTTAGCGTCAATCCGAGAACTTTACTTAAAAAAAAAAAAAATGACAGAGGAAGGCGCGCGGAATGATGAGAGCAGAAAAAAAAAAGACATAAAATTGCAAGGATAAGATGGCGGAGTTGAGATGAAATTGGCAAGTGGCAAACACAAAAGCTTCCGAGGAGAAACCGAGTAAATAAAGGGCTACAGATTCTATTAGCGAGAGAGTCTCTTTTCTCTCAGTCCCGCTGTTGCTCACTGGAGGCGTTGTTGTTTTTTTTTTCTGGCCCCCCTCGTTTCTTTGTTTTTTTTTGTTTTTTTTTTCCCCCGTGAACAGAATGAAAAGAACGTCAACCATGAGACGAAGAAGATGAGAGGACGCGACGGCAGATGAGATAGTCATGCTGCTGCACGAATGTTGACGTTTGTCTTTCTTCGCCAGAAAGAAGAAAAGAGTATATATGAATCGCAAGGAGAACACAGTGATTGGCTGATCAGCCTCTTATTCCAACCAATGCCTTTACCATAGGACAATCCACTGACACACTCGACGGACGATGACTGCACCTTTTGTCATAATCACCGAGTAAATGACGCGAGGATGTCTCTACCCTGTTAATCTTTTTTTTTTTTCACTTCTTCTTGCATCGTTTGCTTCTTCCCTCGCTGTTGTGACTGCGGTTTCTCTTCGTCGATTCTGACTCTTTCTCGACGGGGTGCATGCACATACTGAGAGGGAGGTGGCCGGGAGAAGATGACAACGAGGGAGGATTCCTGAGGATACTCAACCGTCCCCTCCCCTTCTCGCGAAAGCAATTCCACAGTGACTCTAATTTTGTTTTTCATAAATCTCCAATGCTCTGAGCGAATCTTTTGGACTCTGGCTCAAAACTTTTGGAACCTCCTGAAGGCTAAGAGACTTTCACGATTTTGCTATATACAGCCCGAAAGACACCTCGTCAAAAACTAAACTCTCGTGATTTCGTTCGAAATTCAACTTTACCCGCGAGTACGAGAAATAATTTATTTTATCTTAATACAGCACAGCTGGGTGGTAAATCCTGAAAGTCTTTGAATAGTCAAATTTTATATTGCCAATTCATTCTCTTTCGTCTCCGTAATAATATTCCGCAAAAGAACGTGTTTTGAAACGGATTATCTGGGATTCTCGATGGATTATTGTCGCCAAGGTTGTTATTTTCTTTTTTTTTTTCTTCTTCAACACAGATTATTCCGGTGTCACGGCGAGTTCGAAATATCAATGCGATTATTTATAGTGAGTCGTTTAATAAACGCGACTTTTTTTTTTTAAATACCGAAACGTCTATATTCTATCAACCTAATGGGATACACTGATTGGTCTCACTTATGGTATATACGGTCAGATTATGAGTATAGATATTTCGTTCGTGCATATACCATACGAGGAAATAAAACGTGAATATAGAGGCGTATAGATATTACGGAATTTAGTGTTGCTGATCAATTCAAAGTGGTGGAATTTGATAAATCTCACGGAGAAGACGTCGCGAGGCACGAGTGGACCATTAGTTATTCGTTATCGAGAGAGAGAGAGAGAGAGAGAGAGAGAGAGAGAGAGGCTCGCACCCAAGAGAGTTCTGAAGTCAGCTATACGGGACAAAAGCAGCGTGTTCGAGTGAGAAAGCAGGCGCTAAGGATGAAGCGAGAGATGCAAAATCGACGAAGAGAGTACAAGAGAAAGGGGGAGAGGAGATGCGCGAGAAACGCATGCAATTTAACGTCTAGCTAGGGTCATTATTCCCGTGCCGACGGACGCTCAATTACACGCGTGTCTATATACATAGCTATAGCCATTGGATATATATATAAAGAAATAGTATTTAGTGTACCAGTAATAAATGTGTATATATATATATGCGCATAAATGCATACACATATATCTGCGTATGGACAAGCACGACGAGCCCTAAGCTAGAAACTCGACAAGAGCATTATAGAGTTACGAGTACCGCCGCGGTGAACAGTAATATATATAGAGCCGGCACGCACTGACTCTGAGAATCAGTGACAAGGAAAAGGGTCATCAGCTGGAGTCTCAATATTATGACGTTGAAAGAGAGAGAGAGAGAGAGAGAGAGAGAGAGACAGAGAGAAAATAGAAAAGAAAATAGCAAGATACAAGAAAAAGAAAATCCAAGACGTGCCAAATCGTTTCATAGCTCTCTCTCTCTCTCTCTCTCTCTTTCTCTCTCTCAAAAAGGATAAATCACGCACACATAGGCCAAATGATTATCGCGAGTACGCTAACGATCTCCGTACCTGTGCATTCATCCCTCACCGATACACCTACGAAAGCCCCAATGTGTGTTCAGTATGTTCAGCATTTTATGGTTCTCCAAAGAACTATACGTGTATATATTATATATGATCGTAGAAAACACGCACGATGTCGGCAGGGAGGTTTCCACCGATGATTACGAGAGGAAGAGCGAAAGAGAGAAGTCGATTGCCGATGTAAATCGTATACCTTGCGCTCAATCACGTGTACATCCTGCAAATGTGTCTGTGTGTGTGTGTGTGTGTGTGTGTGTGTTTCTTCTAGTGATCGCGGTCCCTCTTATACTTAGCACTGTGGCATCGGTGAGGGAAAAATATACATAATGGCACACACGATCTCGGGCTCGCACGAACTACCCACTAGCGGTTGTATCGGCATCAAAAGGGCTCTCTCACTGGGCACACTCGGCGTATCTAAGAAGCGATACTCGCGTATCTTCGATCTGATTCCTTCTTCTGAAGAGCGGACATTTGCCACCGTCGGCATACTTTTCGATTTTCGATCGAAAACAGTTGGGTCATCAATTTAATCGATCATCCTGCAGCTGAAGAATCAGTAGCATGCAATATCGATCTCTCTACGAATGATCATTCAAGCTCTGTGCGACCTCTGTGTCATAAGTTCAGGATTCACTGGCAACTAATTTAGCAGAAAATCCTCATCGTTTCACTCTGTACCCAACCCTTTACTACACGCGTCCTTTTGTTGGTCAATATCGGTACGCGAAGTCACGAGCACACATGGGCCCTGCGATGCAGCATGCGCCAACAATTTTACAGCGAGGCTTCTTTGTCACTCGTTTTCCCGGTAAAACGATGCCTGAGTCAGGCTGCATAAGGCCAGTTTTACCGGAGATCGCACGTATATATCCCCCCCCCCCCCCCCCCCCCCCCGCTGCACGTTCGTCTCTCGATCTCCCATGAGGTTTCAACTTTTTGCACGATATCCGGAGAGTACGCGAGACAGCGGCGAGAATTTCTTCTACCTGCGGTCTCATCGCTAGCGCAAAAGCGATATACCGAGAAAGCATCAATGCATCGATGCATTGCACGCACTATATAATATATACTCTCTCCTATATACAGTCGATGCCATATAAATGCACGGCATTATATCAGCAGCAAAGGGCCAGGGCCATCGTGCCATCGCGGGGATGTTCCACTTTATCGTTTCCCGTCGTTTCACGAACGATGTTATTCCTCGCAACGCCCCATATCCATATATACACATCCCCATAAGTGCGAAAGATCTTACGCACGCTGTACCATATACATTGCACATCGACATCCCGCAATTGGCGCTTTTTTTTATTTCCGGAAGTGTTTCCGCGAGTCATCACACGATGACATATAAGGAAAGACCCGGAGGTCCGCGGAACAATCCTTCGCGGCTTCGACGGGAAGTCCAGAGGGCGCGTTTATAAACTATCGATTATGAAATATATTTATTGCTCGAAGCCGCGAAAGGAACGTTCGAAGATTTTTCCTGCATGGCTTTTAACGTTTTAAACCGCGAGCGCACACTTATACGTTCTACCAACGACGATGAGTCATAAACCGCGACTATAATTGTTCCTCTTTCGAGTTTTGAGTTCGAACTCCTAGATGCGCGTTCTGAATCGTATTATGAGTATGTATATTATAGTTATTCGCGCATAGTGTGTTGCTCGAATCCAACTGGCATATCGATATTTTTCTTCGATTAATCGAAAGAATCGTGTCGCGACTCCAGATATCTCTCGCCTCTATATATATGGCAGATCGTATGTGCACGGTTTACAAGGTGAGTTTATCTATGCGTACTTCGTCGTACAAACCGGATCGAGCTAAGAGTATACGTCTCTGCGTGCGCAGTTGAGATGGCAAAACCTCTAGCGTAGGCACGCACGGCCTAGACGGCAGGACGCTTGCGCTGGTTCATCAAAACGTGTGCGCAAGCAGCATCAATTGAAGTTGTACTGAAGATTTAAAAAAAAAAAAAAAAAGGAACTCCGCGGGTGTACGCGATGGTTTGCGCTATACGAGAGTCGGAGCATACGCCGTGAGAAAGTCAGTGGTGGGAGACGCGAACGTTTCTATACGGGCATCTTCGATCGTTTTGCTAAGGGTTAAACGACAATATCATACTGGATCATCGAGGTTTCCAAGATGCCACGGGATTCTCAAGGCCTATAATAATAATACGCGAATGGATTGCACAGTCGAGCTTAAATGGCGATACGGAAAAACTAGCTCACGACTTCGATTGACTTGAATCTTGATGATCGTAGATGAACTGGACTGAGATTACGTGTATTACGAGATATGTAATTGATCGTTGGTTATTCAGCGGACAATCTTACGATAATCGCGAGGGAATCTCGGTATCAAATTAAGACAACGCAATTTACATTCATGAAGTTCCAAGCGAGTTCCAAGGGACCTCATTGATAATCCGAACATTAACTCGTTATCTAATATGGGCACGTTAGCGAGAGGAGATGCGACACGGATTGGAACATCATATATCGTATTTTTTTAATCGGACATCTCTCAGAGATATCCAGAGTCATATAACCTAGCATTAGAAACAGCTGAAGAGCAGAGTACGTATGTGTGTGTGTGTGTGCGTGACATGGACGACACACCGCGAGAGAGGTCAACGGCATCGCGACACCATCGGGCGTCGCGGCGTCCTCGTGGTCGTGGACGCCTCTCGACTCTCGAAAGCAGGTGCCCTCTCGTGTACATTATACATATATATATATACATTATACATTATACATCTATGTGGCGTATGCGCTCTCGCTTAGCGATCAAGGAAGCTGATCCGCCTTTCCTATGTGCTATTCGCGAGATCGAGAGTCGCTTGCCTCTGACTCTGCTCTGGAACTGAGCCAAGAAGGAAGTGGGTTACGCGTCTCACCATCGATCACTTTGTCGATAAATAAATTTACCGTCTCATCATTATAGCCAGTGCAATAGCTAGCTCAAATGAACAGCATATTCCAAGTTGAAGTTACACACCAGGATTCTGGTGAGCGCCTGCGATCAGGGAAGTATTTGCCTTGTCAATGGTTGAACGTTAACCCTCAAAATTTTCGATTTTCGCTAATTTTACGGACAAGGCATGCTGGATTGAAGGACCTTTTGTCGACAGTCATACAATATGTTTTAGCTCAAATCTCGAATCAATAACTGAATATTCAATTATCAATTGATCAAATCTACGCTATGCATTCACCCGTGACATGACATTATTATATATATGATCGAATAAATGAGTATCTATTAGAAAAATTGGTACCGCATAACGGCTAAATGAGAAACTCATAATTTATGTGGAACAGCGTGTACATATCTACCGGCGATAAGAGAACGATAAATCGATAAATTGTCTACTCCATATCGCAAGATATAAATTGGATAATTTACACTTTGATGTCATACGGCATAGAATAAGTTGCCAAGCGTACGTGAGATTTCCCATTATTATAGTTTCCATAGCGTGTGGTGCGCATTCGAAATCCGGAAATCCAGAGAATCGCTGTATGGCGTGTGAGCTGCGCGTGAACGAGTTACAACCCCTTCGCTGGTGACTCGCGGTGAGTCCCCAGCGCGCTCGAGACGTATAATATATATATATATATGATTTCTTTGCGGTTAGGTGCGGACTACAAGTAGATACGTTGAGTAGCCTGCAACGGCGTTAAGCCCGAGCTCTTTTGCCCGAGTGAGTTACAGGACTCTTGGAGTTTCTCAAGCTTTCACCTGGGCCTCGCCCAACCTAACACACAGCTGTTTATATGCGCCTTCGAACTTCTCGTGTGTATCTCTCCCTCTTCATCGTTTTTTTATTTTTATTTTTTTTTCATCAACTCGGGGACTGCAGTCAGCAGCAGCCAGAGATAACGGGCGCCCGGGTAAATATAGCAGTGTACGGGGAATCCTATGCCAATTCAGCCACCTAATTTTTGAATTTTTTTTTTTTCGGAACCTTTCCAAGGTGTCGAGAATATCTATATGAATTGATATTAATTTTTCAAAGGCATATACTTTTTCCCCAAAAAATAGCTGAAAATTTCAGTAAAATATATACGTTGGCAGGATATTCGGTGTATCGGAAGCATCTAAGAAAAACAGCCTTAAGGTTTTTCCAGTCGGTTTTTCAATTAATTTCTTTTCACATAGTCGTCTGAAAGTGTTACGAGGAATAAACAGCCCGCAAATGAAGTTACCCAAAGAGAGGAAAGATGAGCCTTGTGTTTTGATTTGGGCCATTTATTGGTCCACACTACCACAACGTCAACTTTCGGTTTTTTTTTTTTTTTTGGAGAACAAGCTGTTTTGATTTATGGAATCAGGTATCGTGTGAAGGTATTTTTTACTGAATTTATTTGGGTATTTTGTGCGTAAAATATGAATTTTAAAAATCCGGAGCAATTAATTGACATTCTCAACACTGCGAACAACTGCAAAAAAAATCCTAAAATTGCGTTGCTGAATCGGGGTGGAACTACCCATATACACACGTAAAGTAGGTGTATACACCGTGGAGTTTCCATGAGCTAGTCTGTCGAGAGGCGTTCAGGGCGTTACGGAAAAATCGAGCTATATCGCTCGGGAAAGAAGATTTTTTGCTATTCAGCCAACCGCGAAGTGACACAGCACACCTAACGTGTGTTGCATATATTTTTCAGGAGTACGCGGCACATAGCAGCATTTTACTAACCACATTACACGTTTCCACATATGCCCCGAGAAATTTCACATAATACGAGCAATTATCTGATTGACGAGTATCGGGCTATTAAAAATATGAACGTTTTATTTTTTTTTTCTCCTTCTTCATATGCCTCGATGATTAGGCTGTCAGTACTTATACATGGCTCATATAACTAGAAAAGTATAGCGATTGGGTAATACCATTTTATGGAAAAAATAAACATCAAACTCCTGCTATTAACTTCATTATCGTATGAACAAAAGAGAAATTTTCATTAACCAAGTAACCGGGATAACTTGACCCCGGGATGCGGAAATGAAGGGCGAATGAAAAAGAAAAACAAAAATTGAAAACAAAAGCCACGCGGGTGTCATTAGAGCGATGCTTGAGCGGAGAGCAAGCACGAAGGGTGGACCAGAAGAGAACGAGAGTCAGGAGTTGGTTCGTTGTCGGAGGATCTTAGGGTCGCGCTAATTACGTCATTATGCGAAACACCGCGCGCGACCGAAGGGTAGTATTGATGCACCGGTGAGCCGGTAGTAATAGCTATATGTATATATATATTTATGCACCTAAAGTTTTGGACTCTTCTAACGAAGCCTCGCATCTGTACGAAATGTACGATAGATTTACAATTTATGTGTGTATATGTATATATATATACAGGATATATAGTCGCTGGTTCATTGTTAGTCTGTATGAATAGCGACGAGGACTATGGGAGAGAAACGACCAATTACGCGGTGCCTCGTCTAAGATGTTATGGTAAAAAAAAAGAGCGAACATAGAGAGAGAGAGAGAGAGAGGAGACCTCACCACCTCTTCCTTCATGAATAATAATTAGAAATTCGTGAGGACCTGCAGCGCATCTTTTCTTCTATGGTAAATAATCGCGTCGTTATTTTTCGTATGCATATATTACATATATATATATATGTGCAGAATAACCATTTAGGTCTTTGTTGCTCCTTGGGTCTTGGGAAGGATAAAATACTTGCATTTATTATGAGAGAAAAATACGTTATTCTAATAGCATGGATTTGTTGATTTTTTTTTTTACAAAGTTTTGCGGTAATTGAGTGGAGTTATTTCCATGTGATTTCGAAGGAAAGGTTTATCAATTTGAATGCAAGTCATCATATACGTTCAATTAATACTTGCAGCATCTTCCATTCAAATCTACATCGAAAATGATCAATTGAGATACGAATAAAAAGACGCACGATTATAATTAGGCCTCTTCTCATCATTACGAAGTGTTTTAATTTTTTGTCCCTGCATGTTTTTTCGACTGCTGCAAGAGCCTAAATTGAAAATGAAGATTTAATAATGTAATTTCGTTTAGAACGATGCAATAGATGAAAATGTTGAATTTAAAATTTAGATTTCAGCTGTCCAGGCCCATTTTTATGTATTACCGATCGTGAATCATCTCGATCTTCGAAAACCAAAGCGATATTATATCACTGCAAGCTCGGTCTTCTTTGTGCTGATCATTTACTTTTCAAAAATTTGAGATATTTTTGCGTCTCGTGTGCCGCAGCCACACGAGTTTGATTAGAAAATTACTGGACTGCCAAATGTCGATGGAAAGAAAGGTGACCACCGAGAAGTCAACAACGGCGCGATTATTACTGTAATTTTGTCATCGCACGAATATGACCCTTTCACTAAAATTTCACTTGCTTGTTTCAATGATTTTCAAAGTAACTAATTAGTACTTTGATTTACGATCGACACCCAAGCACCTCGAGGTTATATTATCGGTAAGACACTCACATGACATTCCCATCCGCATCCCTTAACGTGCTGTAATTTGATTTTCCATATTTTTCATTGTTTATTCAGTTATTTATATTAAAAATCGAGCGTTCCGGAACGTGAATTCGTCGTTCGCGCTCGTTTGTATCGGTATCATCGTATATAATGCACAGCTAAGAAGAGAGACCATGCCGCGCGCCGTTCCAAGTTTCGATATCCAAGAACGTATCATTACCATAATGGTCCAGGCATACCGCGCGCGAGCTCTCTCACTCTTTCCCGCTGCATTTGAGCCGAGGACGACTATGCGGGCAGCAGCATATGGGAGATGGCAGAGAGGGATCGGCGAGAGTAACGGGGAAGAGAAGAGGCTGCCAGAACAGAGCGCACCGAGAGAGCGAGAGAGAGGTGAGCTGATGGGCGCGCGGGGGCCTAATCGCGATAATGGGACCCTGAATCGGCTCGTGACCGCAGAATCGGAAAACGTCACGAGTCCCAAGAGAATGAGAGAGAGAGAGAGAGAGAGAGAGAGAGAGAGAGAGAGAGAGAGAGAGAGAGAGAGAGAGAGAGAGAAAGAAAGAGAAAGAAACGGTGAAGAGAATCAAAAGGGGCGGAATATATAGAATCGGCATAATCGAACACCGGAATCATTTCGATGTTTTTTTTTTTTTTTTCATGTACGTGGGCGAACATATCTAAAGAATTCTATTGAGTCATCGCTAGAAAAATTTAACTTTATACACGACGACTTAGCTTCGAGTCACAGGAGAAAGACGTGCGCGCGCACTGAGAAAACAAATTTCAAGTAATATCAATTTCTCCAAAAGTATACACTGTAAAAAATCAGGGGTGTCAATTTGGTGCGGTGTTAGTGGTTAAAATCTGTGGTGTTATCGGCAGCACAGTTCTGATATCATGGTTGACCTCGTACACTGTATATCGGTGTTAAGCGATTTTTCATCAAAATTTAACACTAAACCCAGTGTTTCACCACATCGCGCACAATTTTGTCATGAAAGTACACCGTTTATCTTCTGATACGACACCACTCTAATGTCGTGATTAGTTAAATCCGGTGTAAATATGTGCTTCGAAGGCGCAGTTGAACTCACCGACTGAGTGCTATTTCAATTAAAATTATAATTCATTTCGGCAAACAACTTTGGAGATATACAGACTTAAAGAATGAACCCGGAATATTTATTAACGGCATGTTAACGCCGTTCTGAGCGAATATCTCCCGAGTGGCGGTGTTAGCTAGAAACGAATTTGCGTTGCACTTGTTCGGTGGTAATTTTTCACACATGACGGTGTTGCGCATATACTGAAATATACGACTTAATGTGTGAAATTTAATCGCCCAAAATAATCATACATAAATTCGTTTGGAGTCATAGGATACACCGAATGGTGTATGAGAACTCGTATACTAATATCATTTAAATACAAGAAACTCATAAGGAATCAATAGCGTAGTGGTAGAGTGTCGGTCGTTAGGTAGGTCGTTAGGTAGGTCTCAGGTAAAATCTCAGGTAGGCTCAAAATTAATTTCGACGGAAAAACGTCCGCGCTTCGAAGCCGGAAACACTCGTAAAAAAAAATAATTTCCAAATTTTTAATTTTTTTTTTTAAATGGTTATTTAAGGGTCGAAAGTGCTGAATTCGTCGATTGGAGGATAGTGGGTTCAAATCCCGGTCAATGATTCATTTTTTTTTTTTTTAATTTACAGGATTTTCAAAAATAATGGAACAACTGTTTTAAATTCATTCATCGATCATTCCTAATTGCTAATTTATAAATAATAAACAATATTTATTATGCCAATTTGACCCGCGTTTTTCATTTGGCTCCATTGACACGATAAATGCGTACAAAAATAACGCACTTAAAGTGTGTTATTATAACACACTGTAAAGTGTTAGAATCCACTATAGAATCCGTCCTGGTGTCAAATCGGATGAACCACAGTCTGGTGTCAACTATCAATAGTTAACACCGGACAATCAACACCAACAGGTCACACAGAGCGGGGTGGACCACTATAGAATTCGTGAGTGGTGTTGAATTAGTGTTGAATTTAACACCACATTTTTTACAGTGTATCGTTAATGAAATCCAATTTAATTGCAATTATCTTCGAATAATTTGTAACTGATAATTTTTCATTAAAATTTTGTCCAACTTCGATAACTTATCATGAAATAATTTGATCGATATAAACGAAACCGAAAATAAAGTATATACGCGCATCCGACAAATTTTTGTTTCACCCTCGTTTTTCAACCACCCCCGTGCTCTCGTCCCCGCAATAAAAGAATAATTATTTTACGAGTTTCAATTTTTTCCAAATCTTATCTTGTTCATTCTCGTGTCTTTTTTTTTTTTTTTTTTTTGAATATTTTACATTCTCTGCAAGGCTTCACGGGATACCCGAAGGATTGCCGAAGAATTTCAAAATATAATTCTCATCTCGCACACACTCTTCGCCATCGCTGTGTACACGCTTGTGGTCCAGGGACGACCTCGGGGCATCGTTTATGATACCCAAACCCGGTGGTTTGAAATATTTCGAGGATAGCGCGTATATTAGTATTATAACTATATGCATGTATCCAAAAAGGTGATGCGGCTTGCTAAAAACCGAAAAGAAACGAAAATATCGACCGGTGGTATCTTTGCGTCTTGGCACGCGATGGAGGGATATACACGCATACATTGGCGATTCAAAAATGCTCATCTGCCGGTTGAGATGCGACTGCTGCTGCCGGGCTGATGGTCCATCGTGTGGACTCAGGCGGTATTATAGTATCGACTCAAGACTCAACTCGTATAAAAAAAGATGGAGGGGAGGGATAGTTAGTGGTAAGAATGAACATTCTGACTCGTCGTCGGATAATCAGAGAGAGAGAGAGAGAGAGAGAGATCCAATAAACGAAAGAAGGAAAAAAATAACGAGGAAAAAAGAATATATAGTGATTTTATGGGCGCTAATAGCCACATAAAAAGTATATTTTCCAAGTCTCATTCATTCGATACACACCACACCGCTCACCGATCCAAACGCACGTGTAACCTTTTCTATCAAGCATATAAACATATGTATATATGTTGCGCGTTAAATTGTAAATAAAAGGAAGATGAAACCGGCCGATATATAGCGCTATTATGGTCGAATAGATAAATTGAGCAATGCCCTGGCTTATAACCAGGCGCACCGCCGTGCCTAATCCCTCTTATTTTTTTTTTTTAGTATATACACGAAGGCCTTCGTATACCGGTTTTCCACATCGGAGCACCGACCGTGAATCGTGTCCGTTTTTTGGCCGAATTCAGTCGTCAAAAGTTACACATTCGGATACATACAGAGAGTTTTTCCGGATATGAATAATAATCAAACGAATTGATCCTCAGGCGTGAGAAAAAATTCATAAAAAGCTATATACGGTTTCGTGTTAGCTTTCTTTTTATGGATTTTTTTTTTCCTTTTTTCGTCGCTTCCGAAAATCGAGGTTACCATGCACATGATGTGACATAACGATTATACTTAACCTCGATCATATATGCTGAGATATTCGAAAAGGATCTGGCTTTTAAATTACGCGGCGGTATACAAGAAATTGAGTCAAGATGATTCCAAATATATTTTCGCAATGTTTTGTTCCTATGAATTTTCTTGAAAAGGCAAATCTTTTATTGCTTAAATCAGTCAAAACGGATGTTACAGAAAATTCTAAACGAGAGAGCATAATTTGAAATTATTTTTACGCGATGTAAAAAATTCAGAAGGATTGGTATAATTGAAGACTGCGGGGAAACAGAAGCGAAGATGATACGAAGATGGCGAAGTAGACTGTACAGGGAGACTGAAGAACGAATGAGAAAAAAGAAGTACGAAAAGACAAAGCGATATAGGGTCGAAGGATGCTGGAATATATACAACGTCCGAGCAAGATTGGCTTCGTCTCTAATCACAGCGAGTGTAGGACGCCTGTTGCTGACCGTCTCGAAGCCGCGTGGCCCGGGGCGTTGGTGGCATGTAATCAGCGAGTTCCTCTCTCTTTCTTTCTCTCTCACTCTCTCTCTTTTTCTCTCTCTATCTCCCCAGCTCTTTTCGATTCGTCCATTCGGAGCGAATCTTTGTACTCTGATGCTCTGATCCTCGATGCTAGACCCATTCAATGCTCTCATCATGCTACAAATGATCGTGTCTCGAGAGCCAAACGAATTGCAAAACATTCCATCGCCAAAGGACCACTATATATATATATATATATATATATATATATATATATATATATATATATAGGACGTTCGATGAAATAAGGATATTTATAGTAGTGGGGCAATTCGAGAAGAAATATTATGATTCGTTCTGCGGCGAAGATAACTCGGAAACAATTTTAGGATTTACGTCTCGGCGACTGGGACGGAATACGTCGTTGAATTTTGTATAAAAAAAAAGGCGCGCAAATTGAAAATTGTAGATCTTGACGTCATTATTTATCGCCATTTACCGAGACATTCGCGAGACACCTTTTTGTAAGAGAGTGAACTCTCGACTTCCTCCTTTAGAGTAAGCCAAGAGAAACCTCTTGAGTTCCACTCTGCCCGAATTTTTTGATACTTTTTGCTTCCTCGAAGCTTTTTTTTTTCATGAAAATGTTTTTTTCCATGATTTTCATGTCGGACTGCTTAAAATTTTCCAAATAGTCAAGAAATCACATTTATAGAAAAAATGTCTAGACGAACGTATTCATGCATGTATGCATGTGCTGGTCTTTCAAAATTCAAACAGTTTTATCTCGAGAGCGCATTGATCAATCGTGTCCAAATTTTGCACATGAGTAGAGCATTGAGCCCCGATTTTTTGGTACAATTTTCGTCAAAGTTGCTCAAGAATTTCAGATTTTATAGAACTTTGAATTTAAAAATAAAGTCTACTCGCTCTAACTTTCGTAAATTTTGGGCTATCGGGTCGAAACTTCTTACATAAATAGGCTAGGAGACAAGAATGGTTGGTATTGAATTTTGCAATAATTCATTGAAGGGTTAAATTTTTAGAAAATGTTGAATTTTTGTAGGAAAACTTCGACATTCGTGAATTTACCACTATCGAGCCAGCAGCACTTTCAACATAAATGAGTCAGGTCATACCATATGTTCATTAATGAGCTTGAAAATAATTAACTGGTAAATTGGTTAAAATTTTCGAAAACTTTGAATCATGTGAAATTTCGAATTCTCATGGGAATTTATATGTTCGTTGAAACTTTTGGGAATTTATCACTACCGAGCCAACACTTTATGCCTAAATAAGCTAGGGGGACAATTTTCTTAATTGCGAGCTTGAAAATATTAGCTAAAGAGTTTAAGATTTCTGAAAATTTTAAATTGAATTTTTTTTTTTTTGAATGTTTATGGAAAACGATTCGATCGCTCAAATAACGTTCGGAAATTTGCTAATGTCGAGCCAGCACTTTTGCCACAAATAAAACGAGGGAGCATATCGTAAGATTCATTGACGATGCGTGTACTGTTTATTTGTTCGACAATATTGATTTAGCTGAAAAATGACGGACAAATTTTCTGCAGTTTCGATGTCGTATAAACATGAAATTACTTTTGAAACAACGTTTACTATTTTGAATTATTGATATCGTATTCACGGGGAAAAGCGTGAAAATAATGAGGTAGCAAAATATGCAAGTTTCTAATTTGCACGCTTTTTTCGTGAATCCTGTGAGACCCGCCAACTTTTTCAAGACTAATTCTCGATTTTCTAAGCACGAATTTCTTCTGATATTCTCGATAAAGATATATGCTCAAAAAACTTGTCAGCACAAAAATCCAATCGATTTAACCGTACCGGTTTTTTTTTTTTTTTGTCACGCGATTGCTCGAGCATGCTGCCGCGGTTGCGTCGGTGCAGCAGAGGGCACAGAAGCGCGCAAGCGCGGTTATACTTACGCAGGGGGCTAAAAATCGCAGGTGGTGCTTGACATGAACAGCAGAGCGGGCGAGAGGCTCTGACGTGGACTTGGGCGAGTTGTTAAAAGGGGAATCTCGAGCTACCTAACTGGAGCATCGCTGATAAATTTGCCGGGTGTGTAAGTATATAGCTATACGGGAATATGGACGAGTAAGAACGCGAAAGCCTTGGATGATTAGCTGAGAGAGTCGATGCCGGGAGATGCGAGACGAAGAGAAAAATCTCTTCGAGAGCGCGCTGGTGTGGTGTGCGCGACTTCACGGACTCACGTGTCCGCATGAAGCCCTAATGCACACACACACACACACACACACCTCAAACCGTAACTTCAGGGGCTTTCTCTGGTCCACCACCCCGTTTTTTTTTCTCCTCGCCTTTGATTCTTTCAATTTTTTTTTCTTACTCAACCTCTTCTTTCCTAAAAAAAAAAAAAAAAACGAGCATATCTTCTCTCCTCAGCTGAATCTTTTTACTTTATTTTTCACGGGGCTTCTTCCTTCGACTTCTCTTCTCCCTTCGATACGCGGGCCTGCATAGAGCAAAAATGGAAGCTACAAGAAAAAAACGAAAAAATCGAACCCCCCCCCCCGGGAGCGGGTTTTCTTCCCTTTTTTCCCTCTCGTTCGATTTTTTTTTTGTTCCTGCTCTCGATCCGCGAATGCCTCCGAAAACATATATCGCGTTGCCGGCTACCGATAATTATCGTTCGGGATCGAAGAAGCCAACGTGTATATATGCGCGGTGGTGTGTGCTGCAATGCACGAGAGCCGCATCGTTAGAAACGACGCGGAACGCATTTTTTTAAAGCGCGCCTCTCGTTTTATTCCCTTTTATTTATTTTGTTCCCACTTCGCATATCCTGTCGTCTCTCGGGGAGGGGAAATGATTATATTTTTTTTTCCGCGTTACTTTTTGCCATTACGAAATTTGCAAAACGTTCAAAAACGTATAGTGCCAAGTTTTATATTATTCAATGTTGAGAGATCGTTGGGGGTTGGATATGGCGAAAGTATTCTTCGTCATTGTCAGACTTAAATGGAGCCGAATATAAATTTAACTGCGTCGAGATTAGCCGCGAATGAGTTACAACATTAATCGAGGAGATCATTAATCGAATGATCGAAAAATCATTGAAATTAAAGTGTCATTGAACTCATATTATGTGTATCAAAGTTTTATTTTCATAATTCTTAGATGACTGGATATGATTAACAAATTTTATTTTACTCCGAAAAAAAAAAAGAAAAGATTTTCGCACGAATTGACTTTGCTCGTAACTAATTCGAGATCGCCAGCAACAAAACTGTAACATTCTCTTCTCTCTGTAGGATTGGTAAAAAAAAAGGGAAAATTGATACCGCATTTTGCGCGTGTGTGCATGCGAGCTCTCGAGAAGTTAAAAAAAAAAAGACAACCTCGACGATTATAAATTCGTGACTTTATTGCGACGCGCTCTGGAGCTAAACTCGCTCCATTGGTACTTGAGAGTCCAACAGGATATTAGACCGAGAGAAAGACCGCGGAGAGTATTTCGCCGGGGAGGAAATAAGAAAGACAGTGCGCGCATCGGAGTCGGCGTGGGAGGGTCGCGACGCGGGGACAAGAAATTACCATTTGAAAGGGACCCCGTTTGAGCCAAAAGCTTATGTTTATTTCAATTACCATGGCTCTCGTTCCGCTCGCGAGTCAGCGAGGGGCGAAAAAAAAAACCATCGAAATAAGATAAAATAATGCAAACACGTACACACACACACAGACGCACAATATATTTATATTTATTGCTGTATAAATAAATATGGGATGAGAATACGAGAAATAATTGAAATGAGAAACAGTTCAGGAAATTGTCAACTCGAGGAGCACTCGAGCCTCATTTTAATATTCCTCCAAGTTTTCTTTCCTGGATTCCATGTGCCTTTTGTTATTCTGACTTGCTGATAAAAGATTCGCGGACAAGAGTGCACGTGCACTTGCAAATAATAAATTTTTTTTCTTCAATCTCTTTCTCTCTCCCTCTTTCTCTCTCTCCTGAGAACGGGACGAAGAATTACGAAAATAATTGCCATAAATGTAAATTTGACGATGAATAAAATCAACCGCAATGGCCCATGAATTGCTCGAATGTCACAGATATGTTCGAGGAATATTGTCGGCTTATGCTGAAGCAGAATTTACCACTTATTCTCGTTATTTCGAAATTCCAATCCTTATTTATTCATTTCGTTTTTTAATTTGTCATTATAATTATTTTTCATCAAAAAATCGAGAAAAAGGGGCGAGCAACGTAAAGCATAAGTAACTTTCGTTGTCGGTCCGACAGTTCATACGCATTACTTTTGTTCCCACATAGAGCATGCGATTGGAATTCGAACATTCGTTTTATCGATGAAAAGTGTTGAGCAAATTTTAACAATAAACAAAGAGCTTTTATGAAATTCAACGAAAAAAAAAAGATTTACTAAAGTAGAACGAATTTTTCGTTTTGTTTTCTCCATTCAATTACATGGTGTACAGTAGACTGTTTCAAAATAAATCGATAATTTTTTTTTTTGCTTTACACAATCTTCAACTATACTTGGACATAAAAAAATAATTCTCGCGAAAGGAGGGGCCGGTCCTTCAAGATTTAGAGGTGTCTCATCGGACTTTTGTCATTTTTATTTCGTTAATACGTGAATAATTAATTTGCATGGATGGAACAAACGTTTTTCTAATCCTAAAATGATAAATATATTCCAAACTTATGTATAAATACTGAATATACTAGAAAAAACGATCTTGATGATCGCAGCAACAATTATCGGTCGATATATACGCCGATAAATGCAAAAAAACAAAAAAAAATACGAAAATCCCCCGTAAAAATGAATTTCCTGAATGATTTTCATTTAAAACATAATTCTATTATAACCACCCGACGTTTAGAAACATATATTTATTCATATAAAAACGCATTTTTCGCAACCGATACATCAGGGATTTTTTTTACCGACGGAGCGGATGGTTAGTACGGCTTATTAGCTTTTTTCGATTCAATGGTTCCTATGGATGTGAAACAAAAGATGTTAATAGCCTTAAGGACACGTGAGAGTACATCAAAGAATCAAAAGCGCATTGCCCTGAGTGATAGCGAGTGTCAAACACTGCCTAAAATTTACATAAGTCATTTCATCACTCAAAAGTCGAGGCGCTTATTTCAACAATGTGAATTGCCCCATGATTTCCTGGATGAGCCTCTCAAACAATGGGAATCTACTGAAAGCTTTCAAACGTGCTTAAGGGTTTTCTCACAAATGAAAGTAGTAAATGATTCAGATGAACGTGGAGTAGCCCTTGTCGAGGAATATAATAATTTGTTAACTAAAAATGAAGAACAAAAACAATATTTGTTCTAAATAGTTCAAGACCATAGAAAAAAATACCCCAATTGCAATAAGTCAAGTTTTTTGTAGCCGAAAATGATTATCGTAACAGCGTATCAATGAATGTATTCATTTAAGATTATTGACGATAATAAAAAAACGTGTGAGTTGGCGTTGGAACTCACGAAATTTGATGTGTAAACATTTGAGCTCGCGTCAGTTTGGTGTGGGAAAATTTAGGTCGTGCATGGGTTAAGGAGGTACGACTAGTATGAAGAATCCAACTGACGGACTTGAATTTTTTATATTTTTTTGCCGAATACTTTATGCGCCTATTGCCAAAATTTGAGCTATATTAACCGTTTAGTTTATTCGTAATAAAATTGCAAAGTCGAGCAGTTTGAGTTACTAAAGCACGTCGTCTTATGGAGACGGTTAACCGGAAGTGCTGTGATCACGGTTTTGCTGCTCACGTATCCAACTACACCCGTTGAAAAACTGAAACTTGATAGATTAGATATAATAGATATTGTAAAAAATTGAAAAATTACTCTTCACCGTGTAGTTCTGGCACTACATCATAAAAAAGTTTCAATTTCCGGTTGTAAATGTTCAGAACGATCAAATAGCACCCACAGACTTAGCAACGTCGCGAGTAACAGCTGATGGGTTTCGGCGAACATAACCTAGCTTTGTTTTGATATTAGCAACGAAGATAGAGTCATCTTCGTTGGTCACGTATACCAACTTATAGCATCGCCAATGCGACGTTGCCAAGTGTTTACTTCAAATTCCATCATGTTATTTATGGAGTTTTATTATTTATCACGTATCAATTATATGTATAATTATCATTCTACCGATCGTATTAATTCCACTGAGGTAATTCAAGTCTATTTTAATAGGTTTTCGGCTGATTTTAAAAAATGTTTTTTAGTCCGTTTTTGTGGTAGACATGTCATTATTATTATGATGGAGACTACTATCGAGTCGTTGACAATCTAATTTTTCAGTTTTTATTAGTTCATGCGCAATAAATTAATCATTTACCACAAAATTTTTCACATTATAATCGATAATATGAATAATCAACGCAAATAAACATAAATCAGAACAACTGTGGGTAAAATAAATTTAGACTTTTTTTTGACTCCAAAGAACTAGTCGTACCTCCTTAATCTTAGCCCGTACCATCAGCTATCAGCTGTCGAAACACACACATTCACGGGCTCTCACACGGACCACGGTGCGCGCTGTACGCTGCTCACGCCTGCGCGGCGCCGATGTCCTATACATAGAAGTGTTGGTTAGCCCCCACCGTGTGGCGCTCTCACACACACATTCACGCGCTCACATAGACACGGATCTTACGCTGACGGTCGAAGTTTTACATCTGACGCTCGAAGTCCCAGCTAGCCCCTACCGTAGACCGAGCGCTAAGATGTTTACACATCAAAAATTTATTTTTACGGAGATTCTTGTATTTTTTTTTGTTTTTTGCATTTATCGACGTATATATCGACCGATAATGGTTGCTGCGATCATCAAGATCGTTTTTTCTAGTATATGCGGTATTTATACATAAGTTTGGAATATATTCATCATTTTAGGAAAAAAAAAATATTTGTTCCATCCATGAAATTAATTATTTACGTATTAACGAAATAAAAAAAGACAAAAGTCCGATGAGATTCCTCTAAATCTTGAAGGACCGGCCCCTCCTTTCGCGAGGATTATTTTTTGATGTCCAAGTATAGTTTAAGATTGTGTAAAGCAAAAAAAAAATTATCGATTTATTTTGAAACAGTCTAGTGTACAGTTGTAAGTAATTTCCTGGAATAGGTCAACTGAATGGTTTTTTGTTGCCTTGAGAAACGATTGAATAAAAAAAAAAAACGTGAGCTCACGGAAACTTGTTCATCGGTGCTCCACATAAGTGCGGATATACTGAAATAGAAAAAAAGTTCTAAGCGAATGATGGCATGAAAAAATCGTAGCACGCAGGCCGGCGAGTCAGAGGGTGTGGTGCAATAATGTTGATACATAGACAGAAAAAATATTGAGTAGAAGTATAAGAGTATATATATATATATTGAGCGCATGCATATAGAATTCGAAACGGTAAAGTGCGCAAGCGCAACCGCGTGGTCGCGGTTTCTCGGACATGTATATTATCGGAATCTGACTATATGCATGCGCAAGGGATTCGTGTGGATAAGAAGGTGGAATGTATCTCTACGCGTGTTCAACCAAGCAAAACGCGAGCTGTCTCTTCACGAGCTTCCCGATGATTCTATAATATATATATATATTTATATTAATTTATCCGTATGCGATATTGCATGCCAACTCAGCCAAAGCTCTCGAAATTCTGCGTACTAAAACTCGTGCTAATACCTATTTTGCTGTCGGTAAGAATGTTATATTATCGCTCCGAGATAATGAGACAAATAAAAAAAAATTATCCCTGCCATGGGGAATTATGTCAAGAGAAGACTGCCAGAGATAGAAAAAAATGTGATTTTCTTTCAAAAAACATTTTCCCAGGCCTCAATTTCGTATTTATGTACGCTATACTCGATCGCTGCGGAGGATCCAACTAGTCTTATAGCCAAAAATAATGAAAGAACGAAAAGTACCGAAATTTCAGGATCGAAAGTCCAAAGGAAGCCTGAAAACTTTGCTAAGAGATGCTCGACCTTTCTTGCAGAGTGGATCGGCGTGGCTGTTTAATTTATTTTTTTGCAATTTTTATTGCAACAGCGACAGGCGGAGAGCAGTTAGATATTTGTCCGCCAGAGGTCAGGGTGACATTTGTGAGTTCCCAATATGGAATAGAAAAAAATAATGGATGAAATACGAGAGCGTCAGAGTCAAACGGTGGTCGCGGATTGCCAAGGGATATCGCATATATATGCACGGAGTATATATATGCCGTGTATACGCAAGCTCGGTATGGCAAACCACCGCAAAACACGGTGCCAAAAGTTATTACTTTGACTCACGCGTGTAGGTTACCCTGCAGGCATTCCTATGAGTTATACGTGTACTTACATAGTTGCGCGACCGCGCAGTGTACTCTGTAATTTAACTTTTCTCTCCCGCAGAAACCTGGTATATATGGCGAATTCGAAAAAAAAAAATTAGCTCGAGGCACCGAAAGTACAGAAAAAAGAAAAATGATTTTCGAACGTTCGCTCCCAAATTGCCTGTAACACGAGGTGTATTTTAACCGTACGAATAAGAATATTATTATTTTTCGATTTACGTTTCGACCAATACGCTGACGATTTTCGCTCACATTTATATTGCATATATGTGCTATAACAGCATAAAAGAAAAATATATTTGTCGCACAAAATACGTTGAGCAGGAAAAACCGCTGAATTTTTTTCTACTGAAAATCGTGACGATGAAGAAAATGACTGAAACACGAGATAGAAGAAGAAGAAGAGAGAGAGAGAGAGAGAGAGAGAGAGAGAGAATTGCAACGACCAAGAGACACGAAGCCCGAAGAGAAACATTTGTTTTTGTCTTTAAATCTTCCACGTACGACAAACTGTGAATTTATTAAGAGACGCTAAATCATTTTTTGCATTTTTTTTTTCGGACACCATCAGCAGCCTCCAGCAGCATTAACAGATGAGCTTTTTCCCCTCTCTCTCTCTCTTTTTCTTTCTTGCACTTCGCAAATAAGAAGGCAAAGCTTCTTGGAACAGTGGCTATTTTATACTGTGACGATATATATTCGTGACGGCAATCAGCACGTCGGTGCGAGATGACAACGGCTCACTCTGTTCCTCCTCTTTCTCTCCTGCTCGTATAGAATTTAGCCCAGAGTCCGTATGCACATATTACTATACATAGCTCTTGTACACGCGTATACTTTTCACGTCTACCTATACCGTGCATTACGCTCTCTTCTCGGCAAACTTTATATCTTCTCCTTCGATCGTCTTTTTTGTTTGATTGCTTTTCTCTCGGTAAGGTCTTATCGCTGCGCTTGGTAACGCGTCTTTCGCGATCCAGCCGCAAAACGAGGACGCCCGCGTACACTTCGTGCTCGATGGTCTTATAGGGGCAGACCGGGCTAAAAAAGCAACACTCGGAGCTTTTGTTGAAATTTATATCTGATACCCGGGCAATAATGGATAAAAAAAATGACGGCCATTTAAAAATACAAAATATCTTCGCATAAAACCTAAACCTAGCCGATGAGATGGCTCCTAGTTTTGCGAAAATCTACTTAGCATCATACTTTACATGCGCAGGCATTGATAGTCTTGCATCGATACTTGGCGACGTTCAAAAAGCAAAGTGTTACTTGTGACCCCCGGCGCGCGGCTTGGTCTCTCCTACATTCGTTGAAGAAGCGCAGCATCGGCAACCACAGTACCAGAAGTCTTATGCTCTTCTCCAGGCCGGAGATCTCTACTCGCACGAGGAGTAGGAGTCCAGAGACATATGTATCATGGACGTCAGTTCAATATGTATATAGGGAAGCTCCCGTGAGCAAATAACGGCCGAAGAAACGGTAGGTGAGCGCCTACCGTTTGCAATTTGCATATATATACACTCGCGCAGGAGAAATATTTTCTCGTTGCCCCGTTGCACTCGGGCGCATTGTTTTTTTTTTTTAATTTCTCTTTTCCGAGTCCGCAGATTCGCAAGGATGGGCATCTATTTTTTTTTTCTTCTCTTCTTCTCGTTACATGTACAATACGAGAAATACATTGCGGATATCTCGCGGAAAGGTCGCGCAAATTTACATAAATTTAACAAGGCAAAGCTAAAGTTTTCCGCTTTTTGCAACTTATTTGCCCGTATACGAAATACATAATGGCTCGTTGAGCAGGGGAATGCAGTCGTATAGCAAACATTTGCCTGGATCCTATATACGTGTATTTTATTCTGCAGTAAAGTTGAATATGAATATTGACGGTTAATTAAATGGAAACTTTCATTTCTGACTCATGAAAAATCGAAATTGCACGCAAGGACGAAATTCAAATGAAAAAAAAAAAACCCTTACGCGTGTAAGGGGATTTTTCGTTCCAAATAAAAAGTGACGATTCTGCGAGTAGACGGCGGTGGAGCAATGCTAACCTCGAATGAAGAAAGAATTGTGAGTGAGCATTTTGTGTACCAAAAAGCCTTGCAAGTCCCTCGATAAGCTAAAATGATACAGCCTCTCGCACAAAGTACACATTCTTCAATACAGTGGATGCTCTTGGAACGATGAACACGAGTTGAGGAGCAATGGTAGACGTATATAAGTGGGAGCGAGAAGGGACATGTATAAATATTTTCATCCGCAAGCCGATAATTGAGACGGAAATATGTATTGAAATTCATGCAATATAATATGCGGATCTTGAGAGAGAGAGAGAGAGAGAGAGAGAGAGAGAGAGAGAGAGAGAGAGAGAGAGAGAGAGAGAGAGAGAAAGAGAGAGAGATAAAACGACGAACGAGAAAACGCGAACTGGCTCAAATCGACTGGAACGAACTATACCCATTACATCTCCAACGTCATTTATATCGGTATACTCTGTTGCCACCATGAGCACCATCCCTCCGTATCGTGGATTCAGTGCCTGCGTGAGAGTGAGATGACGATATGTAGGAGCACCAACAGGCGAGTGAGCACAGTTGAAAAAAAAAAGAAGAAAAAAAACTTCGCGAGGACACTTACCCGCGCCTGTGCGTGTATTCGGGGCTTTATAAGCTCCATCATGTGTGTCCGTAGCATGTGACGTTGAAGAAAGGGAGTGAGAGAAAGAAGAATATGCAAACGCACAAAACGAAGTGGAATGCATTCATATGCACGTACACGCACATGCTCGATCCGAGGGACACGCACACCCGTTTGCCGGAATTGCATGCGTATATGTGGCTGTCCATATGAGAGCCGCGAGGAAGTGTGAAACCAAAAGGATTACACACGCACACTTATATATCAGTGACTTAGAGTCAAAAAGGCGTAGTTGAATATGCGTGCGAGCTTGGACTTGTGGCCTTGCAAACTTTAGGCCCCCTCCCCGCCGTGCACACATGTGAGGCCGAGAGCATCAATGATGAACGAAGAGGGTACGAACCCCAGCGAGTGTAGAAGGGGGACCCGATTATCGGGTTGAAGAGGGGAAAAAGCAAGAGGAAGCCGCGCATCTCCCAAAGGGTCTGGTGTGCGTGTGTGTGTGAGAGAGAGAAAGAGAGAGAGAGAGAGAAGGGGAAGCAGCCTCGGCTGCAGAGAGGGGCAGTAAACAGTGGAGGGGATGAATGGCGCATGCGCGACAGGCGTGGGAACGTCGCGAGTCCGGGACAATCTCTGGTCTGGGCCAGAGCAGCACCGAGGTTTCCCGATCACGGCCGAATGGCCACGATCCGCAAGGCCCCTCGGAAGAAGGAGATTATGCCCCCTCTGCTCCATCGCGCATTCAGCGGTTCTCAATAACTGGGTGAGTTATTTTCCGTAATATATGGGCAAAAATGTTGGCCATTTTTAGCAAATCCCCCCCCCCCCCCCCCGCCTCTCGAACTTTTGGCTTAGTGCATTGCGAGAATGTCACGTGGTTGGTACACTGTACCGAACGACACTGTATAAATTTTCCCGAGCATCGAGTACTCGTAATTGTCGCCCCTTTCCTAATGGGATCCTCGCGGGACACGAGCCGGTGCAACGGATGCACGCATACGGTCTACACCCTGATGCTGCGTTCACCCTAACCTATACAACGCAACACCCCTGAGGACGTTTTTGTCCCCCCCCCCTCGAGAAAGAATCATATTTTCGTTGTTTTCCTCGAAAAAAAAAGTGCTAACTGTTCCTCCACGAGTGTTATTTATGCTTGGATATATCAGAGGGTGGCGTGATGAATTTTTTTTTGTCCCAATGTTTGCGAATGTTTTTCCGCTATAGGTCGTCGCTTCATATGAATATGTAATTTGCGGTAGAGATGGTCTCTCGAGAGACCTCCGAGTTGAGAAATTTTTTGTTTTCGGGATACACAGCAAGATAATGGTGCACTCAGTTTTAGGGTGAAACTGACACAGGGGTAGATCCACGCAGAGTTGCTTGACCCCCTTCAGTTTTTTTTTTTTTTTTTCTGTTCTTTTATCACTCTTTCCATCGCTCATAGTGGCTCTTTTGCTCCTTTACGAATTGTGCTGCAGGCGCATACGAGGCGAAATTGAATCGTGCACGTGCGCGCGAGCGTATGTATGCGAGAGAACTCGGCCATCTGTGCCCGAGATTCACCGGATGTTTCATTGATAGATGCAGCGCGGCGGGGGCAATGGCGACGAATATACGGAGTTACGCGTTTACTATTATAGCACACACGTAGTACGTGCCGGATCGAAGTCATATTTATTGTGTCGGTTAGTTCGCAAAATGGTCGGAGGACACAATTGCGGTGGTTCAAATCCGCGGCGATCAATATTCAAAAAAATTTTCGTTCTCCAAGGGCTCCATTGAGTCAATTGCCTCAATTAAAAGTTAAAACTGATACTTCTACGGGTTGATCTAACAAAATGGAATATCGATGAAGCTGCTTGGAATTTTTCTTTACATTTTTTCCAACATGTCATCTTTAGGTGATACGTTGCACTTTTGAAAAAAGCCTGCCGCATGTGGCAAGCGGAAAATTTATGAAAATTTATGCTTGCAAAGACATGTGCCACTGTTGATAATGCAGCAGCCTCTTCTACCGAATGGAAAGAATACTTTGACAATTGTAGGTCAAGTCTATGTGACATTGAAGTTAGAATTATGTATATAAGGCATAGCGATGCCTTTTCCGTCTGCTCCGATCAAACTGAAAGACGTGCTCGTATGTGTGTATACACGGAAAAAAAGACATTTCAAAAAATAATAACTGAAATTAAACAAATACAACGATGAAGAGAAAAAATGCAGTTTAACACAGTAAATTAATCTCTTTACAGTGTTTTGATCGAAAAGTAATGTACGGAATATACTTCTGCACTATCTGTATAACCATATTTGTTGGTTTAAACTGTAAAAACAACTATTTCCACTTCAAAAAAGTGACACTGTAAAAATTGAAAATGCTCGCAATGAATTTTGCTATAGATAAAATGAAAAACCAATAGATTTGTACAAGAAAAATTTTAAAACTGACGCATTAAAATGAACTGTATAGAGAGAGTATTTGTACGAATGTAAGACATAACAAAAAATACTAAATTCTCTATGAAAAACAGAAATTGAAATTAAAAAAAATTGTAGCACGCTTTCGTCGAATTCAACTGTGAAAATGATGGAAAAATTACAGTTTTAAAATGTGTATGGAAAATACGACGCAAACAAGCAATTCATAAGGATCAATAAGCGTTCATAAAATCAATGGCGTAGTGGTATAGAGTGTCGGTCGTTGGGTAGGTCGTTAGGTAGGTCTCAGGTAAAATCTCAGGAAGGCTCAAAATTAATTTCGACGGAAAAACGTCCGGACCACCAAGCCGGAAACACTCGTAAAAAAAAAATCTCCAAATCTTTAATTTTTTTTAAAAAAATCATTATTTAAGGATCGAAAGTGTTGAATTCGTTTACTGCGGAGGATCGCGGGTTCAAATCCCGGCCAATGACGATTTTTTTTTTTTTTTTGCAAAATTCACAGTATTTTCAAAGATAATGGAACAGCAGTTTTAAATTCGTTCATCGATTTAATTGCTAATTTATAGATAATAAACTACATTTATTATGCTAATTCGACCCGCGCTTTTCAAAATCTTCTAAACTTTTATTTTTTACAGTTCACATTGCAATTTCTCAAACATTAAACCCAAAAAGATGCGCTATTTTATATTATAATTTATTTCACCATTTGTACAATATGTCACAGTGGTAAACTCTATTTACACTTTTAAACTGTAAAAATTCATTCTATCACTTTCAAATTCTATTTCAAATTCTAAAGAATTTCCGAAGTTTTCCTCCCGAGAGGCATTCTCTATTAACAAAACTGTAAAACATGATGGAAACATGACTAGAATTCACAGAAAATTTTTTTCCGTGTATCTAAACGAATTTTTGTAAAGTCTTTCTGGAGCCCGCAAAGTCAGTGCGTGGATCGGCGTTTACTGACGATTCATTCGAGTAGCCGCGGTTTCGCGATACGTGTCTGCACGTCTTCGTGGCAAACTGTATACGTATATCAATATAATCATCGGTCGAAAAGTGTGTAGTCTACAAGCGCTACACATGTGGCTACCGCACTGACTGCTTTTACACTGGTGGCTCCAAGTGCAAACTTATTTCTTATAAGAATATTATAAGATTATTCTTATAAGAATTATATATATGCAAATAGAGGATCAACTATAAGGTGGTCACTAAGATGCACACGCCGTGTTTTATCCACTCGTTGTCGCAGATCCAGCGAGTTGCGAAGAATCTACGGGTCTGCGAGAACCACTGTGGTACATACATTTGTCTTTTTTGAACGCGTCATGAAGAAAAATCTTCGGTCGGATCGTTAATCATGAAATTATTGTTATTCCTCTCATTGCGGCAATAACAATTTTTCGTCAGAGTATATTAAAACCAATTTTCACTCAATTCGAGAGCCACTTGAAATATCTGACAATGCTCAAATATGGCAATGACTTGCATCAATGCCCAATGCATGTTCGAAAAAAAAAAAAAGCCATCGACAAGCTCTCTTGTCTACGCGCGTTTGGTTATCAAGACTTCTTTCATTCCCCCCGATTCGTTCGTTCTTTATTTCGCCTCACGTTTCTTCGACGAGTCGCGGCGGTCGAGCCAGAGAAGGATCTTCATCTTGCGCGGTAGGGCCACGACGACGAAGCCCGGTGTCATTCACGCCACGGGGTGCCCGTGAATAAAAAGCATATTTTGACAGACGTAGCGCATATAAGCCTTTCGTCATCGCGGGAGAAGAAGATAAAGGAGAAAGAGAGAGAGAGAGAGAGAGAGAGAGAGAGAGGCGTCGAATATCTTACGTTCTCTCTGATAGACTCACCTCTCGAACCGCTTAATGGGTTTTACTAATACGGAATAGAGAGAGGTAGATTCGAAAATATTTTCTCACTCTCTTCGCGGGGATGAGAACAAAACGAACGCAGCCGGAGAAGAGACAAATACTCGCGTAATCTCCCGTCGGGTTGGGCCGGGACGTGTCAACCATTGGAATCTCGACCGTGACTTATAAAACAAGTTTCAAAACTCGCTTTAGCTATCCGTATATGTTTTGAGTTCGTGGTATATACGTTTTTAACGATGAAGATCCGACTGTCGAATCATTTTCTGGCCACCCGCGGTTATTGTCCCTGTTCGGCAAATGACCAAGGTGAATAGAGTATAAAAATAGAAAGTGTGTACTCACAGCGGTCCACTGTCCCACGACTCGACTCTCCATATCTTCTTTCAAAATTTCGAGCCAAGACCCCCCTCTCCCCAACAAAAGCTACACAAATCCATTTTTTTTTCTGAGAAACATTCAGATTTTGCGAAATAGGGAAATCTTACGGAGCCGCAGGATTGCTGGGCGATGTTCGAAAGAGATTTTTGTTAGAAAATAACAGAGCTCGAAAAAATTGAATTACGTTTTTTGTTTTTCGTGTCAAATGCTCGGCATTGACAATGGGGTACGTTATTTGGAGTGAAATGTCGAAAGGGGAAGTCGCAGTATAGAGAAAGTGTGATGGGATTCCAGGTTGTCGAATAGTGAGATTTTGGACTGTAGGATAAAACAACAGAGAGAGAAACGCGAATAATTCGGAGGACTGTGGAATATTTTTCACAAAAATTTAGAGGCCATCTTAGCTGAAGTCATAGTCACCACATTTGCAACTCCTTGTTCGTTAATAAATTTGTATATACAAGAGGGAGGTTTTTTGTGTAGGTTTTATGTGCCGAAGCGGTTGGCGAGCATGGTTAATATTTCTGGTTTATGCCGCGGGTATATCCGGACAATAACGACGCCGCCCTATATGAGCTTGCCTCAGCTCGAAACAGCCCCAAACACTCCGCAACTGCAAGTATAGCACTCTCTTCCTCCTGTCCGTGTCACCCTACACTTCTCTATAGTATATCCGCGAGAAGGAGAGAGTTTCACGTTTTCCAGGGGTTTGTATCATCATCCATCATCGCGCATATGTCGCTTCCCGTTCACGGGGTGAAACCCTTCTCTCTGGAACGTTTTGCGACACGCAGGTTATTACTGCGCGCGTGTGCGTATGCGCGCCTGCTGAATGCAGCATTATATCGCGGTGTATCTGTGTTTAACGCCATATATATACACGAAAGGCTTATACGGATTTGTTCCGAGCCCGCGAAATCCGGTTTTACCGTTCGCCTTTTTATTCTATTCCCCCGTCGTAGTTCGGGGATCGTAGACGACGATGATCTTGCAGCCAGAAAGCTTTTGGGATAAAATTTTCATCTGACTTTGCCGCAGGGTTTTGCACTTTTTGAATGGAAATTCATCAAGAATTTCACAATTACATTCGGGCAAATATATTGAAACACCAGTAATACGGGGATTCGATGCAGATTTGACGTTATTGGGCATTCGCAACATCGCGTTTTTTTTTTTTTTTTTGAATTTGCGCGACAAAAGGGTTGCGGTTGTTTGCCGAGAGATGCGTCGGCAAATGAAAGAATAATGTTGTGATTGCCGGAAGCTCTCTGTACTTTTGTTGTAAAAACGAAGTTCAACAGAGAACAGGAGAATGAAATCCTTTGGCAAAAAGGTACTCGACACATCCGAGAGATATACGAGCTCTGCGGTGCGTGTATATACATATAAATATATATATATATGACGAGAGTGGATATGGAAAGTCGCGTGGCCGAGGCACGAGGCCCACGCGCCTCCGGAGAATCGTGCGTACGTCGAAACAGCGAGCACACACACACAGACACATTCACACACACACACACACACGAGCGCGCGTATGAGAGCAGCGAAGCGAGCTAGGGGGTAGTTTCCCGCCCCATTGTCACAGCTCGAAGCGTCTTTTGTGCTTTTACCCTGTGCAAGGCTGTACGGCTTTAACTCTCCTCGGCATATTGTCAAGTGTGTACGGCGTGCAGTAGCAAAGTACAGTAGCAGTAAAGGCCGCGGATAGCGCACTGTGTAAACCGTTGAATGCACCGACCAAATTTGTTATTCTATTGGATTACGAGAGAGCGAGAAAGGGAGCACTGACGACATACACGTGTGCTTCATATATATACATGTACATATATTGCGTTGCTCAAAACGTTAGTGATACTGAATGACCACAGACGATATGCATCAACATTACAAATTGAAAAGTTCTCAAATCGATCGCCAGCCGCCAAATGGGCTCGAGAATGATTAAGCTATTTTTTTTTTTCTACGTTATTATAAGTTAAAGGCTTGTAAAGTGTTCTTGGTGCAATTTTGTTTTATCAACAGATTCGAAACATCTGCTCATTAAAACTGAAGAATGGAAAATACCACTGCGGGACCTGACTCATATATTTTATATTAAATTTTGAAAATTAGCGAAGAGGGTAACTCGCGTTGAATCTCGCACTTTGAAAAGCTCTGTGTCGTGCCTGGACCGGTAAAATTTTTTACGTTGGTAATGAACGTCAGGCTGGATAATACGAAGAAGGGGGAAATACGCGGAGATACTGAAAATGAAAGAGATCACAAAAGAGGTGAGCTAGAGAGAGAGAGAGAGAGAGAGAGAGAGAGAGAGATAGAAGAGCGAGACGAAGTACGTGAAAACTGTTGAATGTCGACGAATAGCAGTGGCCGAGGTGGCGGAAAGACGTGTATACATGCGCGCGGCAAAAAAGGAACGCGTCGCAAAAGCTGCAGCCAGAGAGCCCCCCGTCAATGCGAATGCATAATATGCTGCCGCGGCCAACAAAGCGCATTCGTAGGGGTCACAAGGCCGGTAATAGATTCGTACCGCTAATTTCACCAGGGTGCAATTAAACCTAATACTTCGAACATTATTATCCTAGAGGCACAGCCAGTGTAGCACACACTTGCCGTGCCCGACACTTGTGTTCTTCTGCGTTGCATTTACTGCATTTCTCGGGGCTTCGAGAGAGGTGTATATGCGCGCAATAAAACAGCACGTGTTCGCGCTGCTCGAAACGCCTGTGAAGGTATAAAGGGTCGAGTCCAGGAGAGATGGAACACTGTTCGCATCGACCTTTTACAGTATACGAGAAATTCTTTGTCGGATGCTATTTTTAACATCGTGAAAATTAATAAAAAAAACAAATATATAAATGTCCCTTAACTTTGACAATGCCGCATACGAAAAATGCGGTCTGCTCTTTTATTCAGAGAGATAATGTGGCCGGATAAATTTTTTGTCATACGGTATTAAAGAAAGAGCTCATTTAAGGATGTATCGGACGTATCTTGCCAACCAAAAGTGACTTTCGTCGACAATATTGCATACTTTATGATAAGATAAAAATCGGAAAAAATTCACCCACAATAAAGACGATAAGAAGATTAATTTTGAATAATAATAATGGCAGAAAGTTTTCAATAAATTGTTTGAACAAAACATTGTTTAACGAAATTTGTAGGAAAAGTTGTTTTTCGACACGTGAAATGGAATTCGTTGATTTTTCTGACTACACATGAATTTTTAAAAAAATTTCTTGTCATTTTGAAACTTCGGTTTTCGAAAATTTTTTAATTTTGAAAAATGAAGGGAAAATCATGAATTTTGGATATGTTTTCGTAAAAACGTTGTATATTACAATTAAGATGTTTCCAGGGCATTGAACGAATAATTTCGTAAATACAACCTTTACAAATTTCCGAAAACCAAAACTTCAAAATGATAAGAAAATTTAAAAAAATATTCACGTGTAGTCAGAAAAATCAACGAATTCATTTCACATGAAAAAAAAAACATTCCCCAAAAATTTGTTAAATAACAATTTATTGATAACTTTTGGGCATTATTATTATTAAAAAGTAATCTTCTTATCGTCTTTATTGAGGTTGAATTTTTTCCGATTTTTATCTTATCATGAAGTACGCAATATTGTCGACGAAAGTCACTTTTGTTTGGGAAGGTACGTCCGATACATCCTTAAGATCGAGCTTGATTTTTTTTTTAAATTTCTTAAACGTGTTCTCCGATTGGACGATGGATTTTACGATCGATAATCACCAATCGGCAATCAACCCTCGTAATTGTCGTCTTTCATTTTTATTAAGTTTCTTTCACTGGCCCATTTGCCCCTGGCTTAATCTCACCGGGAATTATTTTACTTCATTGTAATACGATTTCCTCAGATGTTACAGATGCTTATAAAGCACAAGATAATTTCGATGAAATTCGTGCAAAATTATCTCAACACGAGAAAGAGAGAGAAAGAGAGAGAGAAAGAGAGAGAGAGAGAGAGAGAGAGAGAGAGAGAGAGAGCCGTTAGAGACATATAGAAGAGCACAATATTATGCTCGACTTTTTACTATACACCTACACACGTTTTTCATTATTATTATACACTACTTCGTTCCATCCTCCCGAGGTTTAATACGCTTTTATGTATTTCTCTCTCTCTCTCTCTCTCTCTCTCTCTCTCTCTCTCTTTCTCTCTCTCTCTCTCTCTCTCTCATTCTTTCTCCCAGTGTTTTATATGCGGCGAAACGTATAATGGAGCGCTAAGACGAGAACTTTAGTTTCTTGTGCTTCTCTTCGTATTATTTTTATTCCTCATCGTCCACATGACGCAGCAGCAACAGCAGAAGCAAAGCTCCCCATATAGGAGTTGCCCCAGCCGAGGGAGAATGCAAATCACAATTATTATTGCTTCCCCCACTCCCTCTCGCGACGTCGCGACGAGAGGCTGTAGCCCCCGCGCCGACAAAGATATTGTTTCAATTATACCGGCTGAAAAGGAGATGATGCGCCAACACACATATTCTCTTTACACTACAGCCGCTTTCAGTATAATTTTCGATTTTCCTAACTTTTTATACACCTTTATCGATCTCGAACTTTTTTGCCATTTTTATTCCCGTCCCCGTCATTTCTAATTCGCGTTTGGGAAGTTTGAAACAAAACAATAAACATTATCCTCGTTGCACTGTGACACTGGAGGGAAAATTATTTTATTAATGGAATATAAAGTGGACGGAAAAAAAAGTTAGTCTATCGTTTGACCGACATAAGAATAATGGGAGAATGCAATTGCTTATAATAGGAGAGAATGCAATTGCTCATCGTTATTGTTCATGTTCTGAAGAACCTTTCCCGATTAGGCGACTCACCCTAGATGAACGCTGCGCCAAATTACTTTATAATAAATACATCTGTGTATATACACGAGTACTTGTCATTGGGCACTCTTTTGATAGACTATACTTGGAAAAGACATGGGAAGAGAGGTGAGAAAAAAAAGGTCCTGGAGAATATAGCCTGCTCGCCAAGGGGCATAATTCTCAATTTGCTTGAGAAAGAGAGAGAGAGAGAATTCTATGTGTCTGTATGTGCATTTTGAGCTCGGCATATATAGTGCACCGGTGAATCTTCGCATATAACGGTCGGTAATGACAACGATAATAAGAACTACGACGAGTTCTTCGTCGTATATAATGATGAGCCAGCATTATACGAGGAAAAAAAAAACGGAGACATCGCTATGGGACAAGGGAATACGTGCTTTATGCGCTCTCGCGACCGAGTTCAATGATAACGGACGATTGCTGACTACGTTCCAGCAACCGCATTTCTGATCAATCGGGTCGGACGGGTCTTAAAAGCCACATTCGTGCGAGTGTAGTCCTTTAAACTCTGGATCCCATGGGGAAGCGCACCGATAAGATGTAGCAAAGTATTTGGCCCTAGCACAAGTACAATCATTTCATTACAAAAATCATGCGGAATCGATCTCGAGGAACAAAAAATTTATCGTCGATAAAACAAATGCTGTACCCTCGCGACGGGCATCATTGTCAATATTTTCTTCTCTATCGGCTGAAATTGCGACCGTTTCTGCCGACCGCTGTGTCAGCCGATCACCCGTTACTGAGAAGCCCCCCTTGTGTGCCCCGCAGGACGCTTGACAGGTCAGTCATTTGAGCAAATTTTGCGTTTAAAATTCCAAAAAGTTTTCAATCTTTGAAGAATTGTTAAGTAAGGTTGGACAATGATCAAAATCTCATTTTGCAACCCTCTCCGAGGTTGGAAACGTAAAAAAAAAACGCTACAAACATTTTTTTGCTATAACTTCCACGAAAAAATTACAAAAGTCGTGCAAACGAGGCACAATGTTAAAGTATGCATCCCCAACTATATGGCTTATATTTGCAACAACTTTCGACGCACGGAAAATTATTATTTATAAACAGAGTTAAAATTTTTTGGCAAAAATTCAAAAATTTCTGCAAACTATAACGAAAAGTGCAAACGGTATCTGCAGCGTCTCTGCAAATGTGCAAAAATTTTTTTTCGTAATTTTAATCTTTCTGACAGGGTCAGAGCGAATTTTTTGAAAAAAAAAATATATATATATATATATTGACCATAGTCGGGGTCATCTGCATAGTTGCAGATGAATTATTATCTGACCTTTATTAAACGATTCATGGAAGATTGAAAACTTTCGGAATTTTAAATGAATTTTGCACTTCTAGACCTTATAATGACTGAGGCCTGTGTCATGGAGAAGTATAAAATTTCTGGCAAACTGTCGTGGTGGAAAAGAAAAGACTGAAATGTGGGTTACGAGGATCATCGGAGAATTGAGAGTCACCTTCATTGGAAAAAAATTCAAGTATAATCCAAATAAATAATGATGATCTCTTCATCTTTTCCGCAATAAAATTACGACAATTGCTGAAAAGTTAACCGGACAAATAAATTACCAGAACTTCTATGATAGAAATTCAATTAAAAGTTGTTAAAAAATTTACGGTTTTTTAAAATTTATAACATAGATAAGCTGACAAATTCATTGTACTGTCAGTGACTTCATGGAGAACATTTCGATCATTGGTTTTGCATCGAAAAAATTAAATTAATTATTTTTAATTATCGTTAAATTTCCAAAAACCTTTTATTGGTTTCGAGTGACTTTTATTGACAAACAAAAATGTTTACTCGAAGCTTTTTTTTCGCGGCAGAAATTTGTGTAACGGAAATGTGGGAAATACTTTCGCTAAAAATCCAACTTTATCGCGATATATCTCTCGTGATATTATTACCTGCCATTATTACACTGGACCACTATCTCCTGTTTTTTTTTTAAATCTTTTTCCCCCTTTCTTTACGTGTCTTGAATTCGTGAGCTTCATTAAACGGCAAAATATTTCTGTGGTTCGATATTGTTCGATGAAAGCGTTATATAGCTCCACGAAACTTCAATGAAATTTATTTAATTTTTTGGGTATAAATCAGTGTGTACTCACTTGCAGTATGACTCCCTTCGAGGCGGTGACACGCAGATCCCATCGTTCTTACAGGGACTCGGTGAACACGAGATGAATCCTGAAATGCGAGTTCAAGAAAACAATTGTTATAGGACACTCGGCGAGTGGTCAGGGAAATTTTCAATTAAGTAAAAATCAATTTTTCATTCGTTACTATATAGTCAATTTGGGTAAAAAAAAAAAGAATGTAGAAAAATGCAAATGGACACGATAATTAATCCGAATAATAATTATTTACAGTTTTCGTTGAATAAAATGTGCATTCATACGCAAATATATTGACAATCGCAAAACTCTGTACATCTATACATATAGATGGTTAAATTCCATCAAGGCGTATAAGCTACGCTTATACATAACCGATACGCCCCTTTGGCATTAGTCCATTTATATATTCTCGGGTCATTCTCGATCGGGGGCATTATCCCCGTACACGCCGAATGCTAAATTCCGAAACGAAACCGTGTAGTGGCTTATCGAAATTGGCAATTAGCAGAGATGGAAAGAGCAAACCATGGCACGAGCGATCCGTATGCGTAATTTTAAATCCAAACGTTTCTTGCTCTCGCATCACGAGTATATAAAGCGTGTGTGCGAGACCCACCGTGCTGTACCTTTGACAAGCCGGGCAAAGTGAACATTCGTGTTTCGTGAACGCGCGAAGAAAATGAGAATAAGGGCTCTGGGTCGATGGCTATGAGAAGTATAGTGCGTTGGGTGGTACTTTGTATACTCAAGTATATATATATATATATATACACACGCAGTACCAGGTGTATTGACAACATAAAGATTCGACAGAAGGCTGTGCATGGTAACCGAGGACAAAAAAAACTGGAATGAAAGAAGAAAAAAGAAACGAAGATGACCAAAAGAGAGGAGAGAATCTCATGAAAATGAATCTCATTAGGAAGCGGAAGTCATGGATTTTATCAGGATCATCGATCTCTCCTTAAGGTCAACCGAGTAGAATTTATCCTGCATGGAAAAAGTGTGAAAAATTTTGTATTTTTTTGCATCACTATTATCCATATAACGTTGAATTAAGAAAAAAAAGTTTTAAGAACATTATTTTTTTCAACCTCGTTTCATCAATTTATTCCCCAAGTAAATTACATCGCAGAGATAAATTTATAAAATAATGTTGAATTACGATAAATCAATAAAAGAACACTTCATGGCAGTGTCCTGGTTTAGAGGGCTAAAAAGAAGTGGTTTTGGGTGATTTTTTTGTAAGGAGAGAAACAACGAAGCTTTTCAAACTTTTGGATGTGTTTTTACACGCATTTGGAAAGTACAAAATAAAATTTTTTTATCGCAAAATTTTCGCAAAATGGCGGAGCCATTAGCTGACCATTGAAGCGCCTCGCCACTGGAGTCGCGAATTGACGAGAAAGATTGAGCGCGTAATTCTTGCCTGATACGTAAAAACGGAAATTATTTTTAATTCACATCCATGTCAATTTTTGAGCTTCAACGAAAAAGTGACTATTTTTACAAGCATTTATTTTCTTTATTCGTGCAATAAAAATTGTATAAAATGACTTTTTTTGAATCAATTTTCTTAGTTAATTTAGGATAATTTTCAATGCTCCAGTGAATGAACTTTGGGTTGGGTCGATAGGTCAAATAGTTGTTTTGCTATCACATCGGCCAATTTGGAAGAATCACAAAAACGAGATTTCGAGAAAGCGCGCTTTAAAGTTGCCAAGCATTCGTACACCTACTCGAAGCTTTTCCCTGTTCTCGGATATGAAAAATATTTCGAATTGACCTCTAAAACTTGCGGAACATATTCTCCGATAGTTTAACTATCGATCAATAAATAAAAAAAAAACACGATTTTTTCACCCTCTAAGCCAGGTCACTGCTTTTAAGAGAATACTATGTTCATGCTTGACAGACCCAAGTAAAGTGAAGAAAAAGCCTTAACCAAAATATTGGGCAAAATCTAATTTTCAATTTAAATTTGTTAACTGAAAGGCTACGAAATTTATTCAGAAAAAACTGATGCTAGGAATAGCTGTCTGTAATGCAGTATTTTTTTTCCCCCAAATCAATGTGAAAATTCGAATCTGCACAGATCCAAAATAACTAACGAATCATCGAATTTCCATTCCCCGTTTTCGAAGAGACGAATTTTGAAAAATCTAATTCACAAGACATATTCATAAGCCATGAAAAAATGTGGTGGATGGAAATGCGAACTGAATTGAGCTGGATAGGAAATGTGCGAAAGCACAGGCCGTGCCGAGAGGGAACGCGCGTGTGGCAGAAGAGAGCATATAAGTATTATAGCCGTATAGCCGGGTCGGTTGGGAAGTTTCATCGCCGCTATCGTGATATGAAACCACCCGCGCACATCCTGCTTAAGTTGCCGGAACTTCGACTCGAATGATTTCACACACGCCGACCGCTTATATGCGTGCGTGCGTCACTGAAGCGCGCGAGCCTGATGATGCTGCTCGCCTGTATGTTACCCTCTTTCACGTCGCGGCACTCGTGCGATATACATAAACTATAATACCATCACTCCTGTACATCATGATACTTGCCGTATAGCCGCATGACCGTGCGTAGACATAACCGATACACATACACGATAAATAGCTAAGGGGGAATAATAGAGTCATAGAGGAGATAATAAGGTCCATCATGATTTTATTGATAACTACTTTTGTCACGACCCACTCCGACCCGATTATGCACTTATTCATAATCATCAATTTCTTGCATATCAATTTTCGTTTGTTTCAAAGATAGCAATGCTTCGTTTCATTCCATATGATTCATTGACGATCTAGAGCTCTCGCTATGATTGAAGATCATTGCAATGGCTCATCATTATAATTTTTCTTTTAATTATGAAATTATCTTCCTCTTAATTTTTTTTACAAACAACACAGAAGGGTTTACAAATCACCTCGTCCTGGTGGTCATTATCGATGAGTAAACCGGAAGAATTCTTTTTTTTACTCGTTCCAATGACACTATTGCATGGTTATTCGTCATAATGAAATTATATCGTCGTGAGGTGATCAACTCTAATTGCCGATCTGTTCTCGAAGATCATTGCAATGGCTTATCATTATTATTATTTTACAACAGCTTATCACTATTATTATTTTTTATATGCAATGGATTATCATAATTATTATTTTTTTAGTGCAATTTTTTTATATGCAATGGATTATCATTATAATTTTTTTTAATGCAATTTTTTACATGCAATGGCTTATCATTATTATGATTATTTTTTAATTATGAAATTATCTTCCTCTTAATTTTTTTTACAAACAACATTGAAGGGTTTATATAGATCACCTCGTCCTGGTGGTCATTATCGATGGGTAATCCAGAATGAATCTTTTTTTTTACTCATTCAAATGACACAATGGTTATTCGTCATAATGAAATTATATCGTGCGTGGGGTGATCAACTTTAATTGCCGACCAGTTCTCGAATGCAATCGAAAATATGCATCTGGCGATAGCGACAGAGTGTGTACAATTTTTCGCAGAGATGCGATCAAATTGAAAAAGGGAAATGAGACAGAGAGTGCATTGCCAGCTGCGCGAAATATACGGGGAGGGTCGATAGTAAGACAGAAAAGTGACGGCGTAGCACACCAGCAGTGAGGAATGGAGTAAAGTCACACAGCTCACAATGAAGTAGCCTTTCGCATCTGATGTTTCGCGTCTACAAAGACTATATGGGTATGGATAATATGCATATATATATACATGTACAGAACGATGCAAAAAGGGTCGAGGGGATAAGGGAGAGGCGGGAAAAGATGGTCGGTGCGAGAGCAAACGCGTCCGCGCGGACCTCAAGACGGATGAGAACAGTTAAACCAAACTGCCTTCGTGACAAATCCTTCGCTTCCTCTGATCTCGCTCTTGTTCTCCATCACGTGTGTGTGTGCCAAAGACGACATAGAGAAGAGGATGCGGTGGTTATACGCGGACACGAGAATATTACACGCGAACGACAAGTGAAGTGCGTTTGACCGCGAGTCTGTTTTGCCGTGTCCCAATTCGTACGAAGTACACACTTCATGCACACTTGCCCTTCTAATTCTATGTGCGAGTATGCATGAAGTGTGTACTTCATACCGCCTTTACACCAATTGAGACACGCACTGAAAAAAAAGTTTCCCGATTCGAGCCATAATTATTATTGCTTCAGCCATATTATATGGGAAAATACGCTACTGCCATACCATCTAGGTAATAAAGCCATACAAATATGACTGACACAATATCGTTGGCGTAAGCATACCACTATGTCATGACAGACATATACCCAATAGCTCCGCGAATCTGACAAGTATCTCTATTTCAGCAATACCATAGTATGGTTGAGTTCACCATCACGAGTTATGCGTATGCCAACCATACTAGTATAGCTGTCTTATAAACGCTAGCATTCGAGGTAGACGAACACCAGCCATACTAGTATAGCCGAAGCAAGCATATACAATGTTGTTTCGTGGATAGCAGTTTTGTCAGTGTAGGCAGAATTATTTGTATACCAACAATACTAGTAGAGCTGTTTTATAAACGCTAGCATACGAGGTAGACGTACCAGCCATACTACCAAAAGAATATGGCTGAATTATAAATTCATTTTACATGGATAAATTACAGGATATTGTACCTACCTATACTCGTATAGGGTCACAGTAAAAATTCAGCCAATATGTTTCATAATCATGAATATTTATTTTAATCATCTGTTATCGATAATGATATTCATACATAAATATTTTGCAAAAGAGACTTAATTTTTAGAGCTAATGAAACACACCTGGAAATTTGAGAGAATCCATGGCCCGGAGACATATGATACTCTCCTTGCAGGAAAATGACAGTTGACCTAACCTACAAAAATTCGCTTGTTATACGATTGGCGTTTATATAACAGGAAAAATAGTCCTTTTTTACATATTCCGTAGATAAGTGAGAACAGACTTACCTTCAAATGTTGGTATAAGCTCATCAAGATTCCGTTCGTTCAGTTTCTTCTTCACAAACTCGTTCATTATCAAATTTTGCGTAGCGAGGTTTCGTTTTCGCGCGAGGCAGAGGCATAGACACCACGCGTTAACAGATTACTGTAGGTGTTCCAAAAACGTAGCATAGTTGCGCGAGCCATATTAGTATAGCTATGTGTCACAACGTTATTCTCGCAGCCATACTATATGGTTGAAATAGCTAGGCATGTATATATTCCCTGCTTGTCTTATATGAGCCGCGCAGAGTCCAAGAAGAAAATTATAAATAACGAAGAGTACGGACCATGTGCACATCGAAGCTTTGGAAAATCGAATTTCACAGTCCACGTTACAAAGGAACTGTGCTAGCAGAAAATGAGGAAACGCTTGGAATATTTTTTTCATCTCAACTTAGTTTTAGGCCCAAAATGCGATCGATCAAAATTGAACAATATAGCCCAGAGAGGGACTCGATACTTTACATCCTCTGTGCAGATCGAGAACAACAGCCAATTGCGGTTGTTCTCTTTCTTCTCAACGTCAAATAACATTATTCCTTTAATTGTTCAATAAAATATAATTCTCGCAAGCCGTAATATATAAAGCTCGTGGCTTTATGCGCGAATTTAACGACTTCTGCGAAATGTAGAGTAAACATTTGTACAGGAGACCCGCGCTGGCAATGACGAAAAAGAAAAGATAATTGCGCTAATTGCTTTCGAATTCCTCCCCAACGTGAGAGATTAAATTGGCCATCATAATAATCTCCTCTCGGATTGATGTGAAATTCTCGCGCTTCTTCCTTCCTGCTTGCGGTTCAGCCCTATAGTTGCGCCATAAGCCTATTCGCACGGAACAGAATTCATTCTCTGAGGGATAAATGTCTCGCGCGGGCGCAGCGGTGTGCAGCACTTGGTAACACGTGTTTTGTTGTATAGTATATACCCGAGAAAATTATTCGAAACTCGAGTTGCGCGCGCGCACGTATAAATTCAACTCATATTGTGTATGTAATTCTGCCACTGCAGCGAGACAGCTCGCATGTACGAATATTTTGCACTTTAGCGCTCACATATGCCGCGAAGCAAACGCTTTTTAATGTTTGAGCTGCTGCGGCAGTTTTTTTTTCAACTCGATAATCCCGTGCCATAATAAATGCGGTGTGGAAGAAACCGAAGTGCAAAGAAAAAAACGTTAATGAAATTAGCAAAGCCGATATCGAGAAAGACTCGAAGACTCGACTTTTGATGCGTGTGCTCTGTACCGCGTGTACCGAGATGAAATTGCATCTGAGCGAGATGGTGTAGCGCGTCACACAGCCTATTATACTCAAAAATTTCCAATGCATTCTGCAATTATATCGACAGATTTTAATTCCCTCGCGGCTTATTTTGATCGTTGAATATAAATGTTGGCAGCGAGCTTGATGGATGATCATTGATTCAAGAAAGCCAGAAAGTCAGAAATACGCGCCGACTTCAATACATGTATGCCAGATCAACGTATCAAGAGTTTCAACACCAAAATTGAAGATATATTAATTACGTGCTCTCCAGGCTATAAAAAGGATCGTTCTACCGAGTCCCACGAACTGTCAAAACGATTATCGGAAAAAAAATCAAACGTTGATGAATAAAAACTCAATCTCTCCTTCCGTAATGGGGTAGGGAATAATTGACCAGGCTGGAGGTGAATTAGAAAATGAATTTAATTCTCACATGATAGCATATTGAGAGACGACGATCAAGTTTAATTGTCATTTAATATCACTTCAGGTGCAAAGACCCTCCAATTTGCTCAAAGTTATTTTTTGCTTCTCTCGTTCTCTTTCTCCGGAGTCATCTCTTATATATATATGTTAGATCGGAGGTTGAGGTCAAGGCTTCGTCTTCCCCCCTGGCCCAAGTAACTTAGGGATACATACGTCGATTGGTAGCAAAAAAAATAAGGCATAATCCCACATGATTCAGTATATACTTAAGTCGACGTGGATTACATATCTACCGTGAATCTCAAGAGTACGCAAAACGCAAGCGCGTTTGAATGTGACTCTCCTGTAAAAATCTTACCAACCCGAAGAGGTGGAGTTCAACGAGTGAGAAACTTATATATATCGCGGTGTCAATGCCACAAAGAGCAAGGAAGAACGAGAATGTAACGATAGATGTGTGGTTGCCCGGCCTGCAACATATATACTTGTCTCTCTCTCTCTCTCTCTCTCTCTCTCTCTCTCTCTCTCTCTCTCTCTCTCTCTCTCTCTCTCTCTCTTTCTCCGTCTGCTTTTGCATTTTAAGTGTGCAGAGAGTACAGCTTCTCGTCTTGCATCGAGGCAAAATTCTCGATCCTCTGAGCGCATGGTCGAACAAGTTGGCTACGCGATGCTGGTCGAGAGATGTGTAAGCTCAATCAGCGTGGGCGCGCGAAGAGAAGTTCTTTCCTTCTCACCATTGCCTATGCTATATACCGAGCATGTCACACGGACATGCACGCGCGTTGTATCACGGTATAGTATATATATGCTTCGAACTTGGTGCTCGTCTCATGCAAAAGACGCGTGTGTGCTGCGCAGCTTATAACTATAGCGCAATAAGAGAAACGCAAAGACAAAAACTCGACTCGCGTTCCTTTTTTTTTAGAATTGCCCGCGGGGAGCTCCGATAGCAGTAAAAGACACCCACGTATAATTCAATGGACGCGCTCATGATATTCATTACGATCCTCATTATTATATACTCTCGGCACACACGAAGAGAAGTCTCGATATATATAAAATTGCGTGTCTGCGAGCTATCGCGAAATTTCAAAGGAAGCCGAAAGAGAGCCCGAATCATTTTTGTCATTGAAGAATTGTAATGACACACGCGACAATCAAAACTTGTAAAAAAAGTATAGATTTTTTTTTTCCCCCGTTCATGCCACCGATAGTCAAATAATCGGATCGACGGATGATCTGACGCCGTCACATCTGCGAGGCGTGCAAAAAAAAAAATCTGGGATCCATGAGAAGAAGAAGAAGAAAAAAAAGCCATTTCCGCTCAATCATCACTCATTCCGCGAAAGGTTTTTTTGTCCCATTATCTCATTAAATTCATTGACCAAAAGTGTCTCGATTCGTTTTTTCGACTTGTGGCCTAACACACACGAAAGAAGTTTTGTCGAGTAGAAAACTTTCGCTCGATTGTTCGTGATACCTGCTGCGGCCTCTCGAAGGGCGATAAATGCGGCAGCAGGTTCGTAAGCCTTTCACACAGTAAATCGCTGATGTAGCATCGTAAATGACATAAGCTGTTCGAAGGATCAGACGAAGAGGAGGGAGTCAGAGAAGCTTGGTGGTTATCCCGCATGCTCGAGATTGCTGACCGATTGGTTACCATTTGGGATAGCGCAAGTCCGTACACGAGAAGAAAACTACCGCGAGAGAGGCACAGACGCGGTCCCCTCGCTAATGGAGAATCATAATTTGGTGGTATTATATCAATGGTCTTTCCGGCTGGCTCGTTCCCGCTCCTGAGAATATATCTTGCCCGTACAACACACACACACACACACACACACACTCCAGCTCGGTCCACGCGGTCACAATCGCGAGTATAATATTCTGGCCTGGAGACTTTGATACTGCCACTGAAGAAGCGAACGAAGACAAAAAAAAAATTTCGGCTGCGTCTGGCTCATCACGAGAGATCGCGGTGTGTCTCAACGCGGCGAGAGGGATTGTTTCGACTGCTCCACACACTATATAGCGTGATGGAATGAGAAATATATAAACTTTTTCTCAGAAGATTATCCATTTTTCTGCCACGCCTCCCCCCATCCCTCGGGTTACTTTGAAGCTTATGACGATGATTATCATTAACAGCACAGAGTCGGCTACTTCTCTTCGGGGCATTAAATGCCGATTGAACGCGCGGCTCTCGTCAAATCTGCTGTTTTCCCGAGAATATAAAACGAGAAGCCGAGATATATATATAGAAGCAGAAACGTATATATACTTCCGTTGTGCCTTGAAGACCGGAAAACAAAAATCCAATGTCCCCATATGGAGATCAAACTAACAGACCACTTATATTAACTGGATAAAACATGTAAATCTGTCAAACAAAGCGGGTCACTTCATGTCTTTTTGTCTGCAAAAATGGCGTCGCTTCGCGGTTCAATTGGGGACCACATCCGAAGCCCTATCCTCCATCCAGTTAATATATACATACATCCAGTGTAACAGACCCTTGAATTAATTCAATTTGAAAGTTTGAGAAAAAACAGTTGAGAGAGCAAAACTGCTAATAGTATATCAGCAATATCTTGAATTTTCAGCAAAGGATATAATTCTATTGCGAAATTTGCAGGATTCATTAGATCATTTTCAACGACCGAAGAATCCCGACCGACCAGCAGAGTCCCAAACGTTTTATTATTTCACGGTTATAACCAAAAACAGATTAAAATGAAATTCCGTGACGGTATTCTTAGCCACAAAATGATTTAATCTATTTATAGAGATGTATAGACAATACAGTGTTTTGCTTTGATGGTTATTCGTGATGGTCATGAGGCAGCAAGGTCTTGCTTCTTCGCGGCTCCATTAATCACAATTACGTGAATTCAGGTACACACATATGGGCGGCCTTCTCATCGAGATCTCTCGAGTCCCGTGGAGAAAAAGATAGCAACAGAGAAAGAGAAAGAGAGAGAGAAACTATGGGCAGTGGTATATACACACACAATACCGCCCACATGGGTCTCCCCGTTTCTGTCTTTCTCCTCTGCATCCTCGCCAGTTAATGCTTTACTCCCTTTCGTCGCTTCTCAGCGGGTGTTGAATGAATATATGCGCAACAAAGGTACCATATACGAATGCGCGGAATTTCAGTCACGTCACTCTACTCCCTACCATATACATATACAGCCCGGGGGAATTCCACGAGAAGAGTTAATTTATATCACTTCGAGTATAATCACGCATTATTCAAAGCTATCGTGACAAAAGTATGACCCGCTAGATGCAACAAGGGCTCCGGGAGCGAAGAAAAGGGAAAAAAAAATAATGGAGAATTCATTGAGTTGATCAATAGACGCAGAGAGAGGTACGTTCAGACTCGCGTATGCGCTGTATATCACATTCGAGGATGGGACGAAAGTAAACGAAGGGTTTTGACCCTCGCGTGCGCAAACGAACTGTGTGCTCTGCCCAACCGATCTCTTCCAATGCTCGCAATCCCTCGTAATACGCAGGATCGAATGTCTATAATTCGTTACTTACGTATGTGGATTTCTCGTTTGTATATGTACGTACGCGAACGGTAGTCATAATTCATGGCGGCTCGCGCTTTGCACAAGGTAAAATAGATAGAGAGCTGGACATACTCTCACAGGTACACATCATGAGAAACGCATACATGTATACATACGCGGTATTACAACCCGAAGAATTATATTCCAGCAGCAGGATTCGCTGTGGCTAGTACAAATGCCGCTTCGGCATTACACCATCGGATGCCCCCGGAGAGACCGTTTACCAGAAATTCTACCGCGTCAATATTAATCGTTTCGCGTGTGTGCTGTGCTATTGCCCGCCGATATATACTATAACGAGAGGGAACGGCAAGCGCGCTAACAGCACACTTTGCGTTTTACTCGGATCTTTTCCTAGTTTCAGGGGGGGGGGGAGCAACAGAAGGAGAATAAAATCCTGAGAGGCGTTCCACGAGGATGACAAGTATATATGGCGCCATGTTTTATGTCCTCGCGTGCGGATTACGCAACTGTCCCTCGCACTAATTCAACGATCTTGATCATTCTATCAAACGTGTATTATATGTACCATGTTAAAGTCTACGCAAGATACGCGTTTTTTTCCCTTCGATATAATACACGAAAGGAAATACTCTCCGTGCTTGTACATAAAATTGATAGTTCCATAAAGATCGTGGTCAAATGAGAAAACAAGATGGAAGAATTCTCGCGGCGTACGCGTTAGTGTTCGATGGTAATATCGAGATTCGCTTCTTTTTTTGCTTTCATATCCCCTCGCGTTTCGTGGAGAATATATAGACGTCTATATGAGCGAGCAATGCGCGGGCAGCTGATGGCTCGGGAGTTTTGCAGTCATCAACCGAGAGCTGCAGAGGAGCGTTTAGAACGAAATCATCAGGATTCCTTTATAAAACGTCCCACTCCCAAATAAGGAGACAAAGAATTTGCAACATGTACTATATATAAAACAACGAAAGGTGGAGGAAACGTATTGCGCAACTTTTGAAATATACAAGTGCTTCTCGGCTATAATGCTCTCTCTCTCTCTCTCTCTCTCTCTCTCTGGGTGTAACGACGGATACGTGAGCGACGAGGTGGAGTTGAGACAGCTCAAAGCATAGCAGTATGAACGGGGAACCGATCATTTTTCCTCGTTTGCCGGGAGCTAAACTGCACGTGTCTTGGCGGCGAGAGAGCTTTTATACACGCGCGAACGTCTCGACTAGTTTACTAATTTTTCGCGTTTCTTCATCGAATGCGTACTCGGACATTTATAACCCTATCTCTCTCTCTCTCTCTCTCTCTTTTTTTTTCTAATGTATAGCTTGCTAGCTCGAGGAGCGAAGGAAAAAGAATTTTTAATTGACGGAAAAGTTGAACGATCTTTCTTTTCCGAGAGACTGACCAATAATAAATCTCCATCTGCATCGTGTCTGTTTAACTTAAAATTTTTTTTTAATTATCACATCAACATCAATAAACTTTGTATGAAAACGTATTTCCTTCAGTATAGAGGTATATATATATACGGGATATTCCATGCTGAATTTATTAGTTATAAAGAACTAAAATTATGCCTCTTTTTGGAGTTTAGAAAAAATAAATTGCATAATTCTTTCCTAATCAAATAATTGCTTGCCATTGTTGCTTTCAACAGATCATGTACATATCGTCCCCGATTCTTGCGAAGGATCTTTCTTGCTGAGAGTGAGGCTTTTTCCACGGATTCTTTCTCTGTCCACGTGCAGTCTTTCCGCGCATTGTAAGAAAAAAAAAAACAATTCAGTACGATATTCTTTATTTCTCAGGGGTGTAGGACTCCGATGTGCGGAGAGGCGATTTTCATCTCGCGAAAGAACACAAATTTAACTTGGAGGCAATTTCGCTCGTGGATATCGCCGTTGCGCCAGGGCGTCTGCGAAATATATGTCTTGAACCGCGCTCAGGGTTCAGGCAGCATAAAGCCTCTCTCACGTCAGCGCAGTGTTTACTTTTTGATGAGCGCAGTGGAGAGTCGTAAAATTCGAAGCAGGCGCGCGCGATTACAATTTTTTTGAAACACGCATCGAAGTATTTTCTCGAAGCGCACTCGTCGTACGCCTACTCAATGGAAAAGAAGGGAGGAATAAAGAATCACCGAGGAGACTCATATCGATGGACTAATGCCAAAAGGGCGTATCGATAATGTATAAGAATGGCTTATACGTCCCTGTGGAATTTAACCATTGATATGCTGGATAAATAAGTAGACGAGAGAGCTCCAAGGTGAAGCTTCGCGAAGTTGAGAAAATTGACCGCAGTCGAGGTAAGTTTCCTCATCTCCAGAAACATTTTATAGTTCCAAGCCATTCTCTTCATTCATTTCCCAAGTCGTTTCTTCGTCGATTCTTTGAACACGGTAACTTTTACACGCGGGTATATTTGCTCGGGGCATTATTTGCGTGGAATTTAAAGTCTCAAGTACGCGCGATCGTTCAACTTTTTTTTCTACGTATGTCATGAATGTCTTCTATTTCAAGATTTACTGGTATCCTTGACAAGCCTAGACATTGTTTTCTCATATCGCATTATCCCTTGACGAATCTATGGTCTTCTATACTTTACATTCTTGGTTGACTCTTTAAAAAAAAAAATAGTATTTTCCCTTCACCAACTCTAGTTCCCAAAAAAGTGGCTTCAGCGTTCCGCGGTTCTGATTAAATTTGCCAAAGCTCACTGTGGGGCTCGATGCTCTCGCACTTGTCCTCGTCCCTGTCCCTGACTCCTTACACTCATCGGGAGACCATGATTGCGATTTATGAAGGGGAGATGAGGCGATCGAATGCGAACCCGAGGTCCAAAATCGGATCTCGATCCTACATTCGTATTTCTGGTATTCGCTTTCACTCCACACCCTGGATACCTTTTTCTATCGGTTCATTAGCATCACACGAGAGTTTGAGATTTCGGGGCCCGGCGAGACACACTCTATATCTCTCAGGATGACGGCAGAGGACGGTTGAATGCGTTTAGTTTAGGGCTCGAGAGCAACCAGGGGACATATATGTATATATAGTATCGCATCGATGACTCGCAATCAAGGAATTTATGTATCGCCCGGAGCCTCGAAACGAAGCCTCAAAGACTATATATATGGATTAAATAAATTATAGATTATAGTACTTTTTCCTTCACATTTCTTTGATTTCTCATTTGCAATACTGCAACGGTGGGACTGAGTTTAATTCGAGTTGAATCTAACCTTAAAAACCTGAAGGTACTTATGAAAATAGATGAAAACCAAACGATTCAAAATCACCGGGAAGCATCAAACAATAACTTTTCGAAAAACATATATTATATTAAGGTAGTCCTCGTGCTACAATATTGCGAGAAAGTTTCCCAATACCACATGATAAAATATACACGGGCCCTATAGCGGTCATATATGCAGCGAACTTTTGATTGAGCCTGTAAAGAAATTACTGTTACACGTGGAACCGTGCATATTCAGATATACATTTACACCATATAGAATATGCAGCTTGCGCGTCGAATTTTCATTCGTACTGCATTCTTTTTGTGATCGTCGTTCGTAAACGAAACGGTTCATAATTTTGTTCTTTTTTCCTAACACGTGAATAATAGGCTTCTCCCGTCTACAATTTTTTTTTATCAAAATCTGGTTATGCGTTTAATTGCAACATTTAAAAATTTAACTGCAATATTTAAAAAACCCGTGCTAATATCGGAGTACAGCAATGCTTGCTATATGCTCTACAACGTAATGGCTGCTAACTTTGACATTGAATATCTCGAGTTGGGAACGGTCAATCTGCTTCAAATTTCACGAGAAGTTTTGGCATTCTCTTCGTCCAACTATAAATTTCAACAAATTCTCATTATAAACGCATTTGCACGAGGACTACCTTAAGAAATACATTCGTACATAAAGATATGCACCATGTTTGTTTTTTTTTTTCTAGCAATGTCATGTGAAATATTGCCATTAAAAAAATGGAAGAAAAATGCAAGAAAGACGATTTTCATATTTAATAACGTCTAAACCTTTCAGTACACGTTTACTACCTTTGCGTAAACCTTTACGAGCGTAGAGAGAATATGATGTAGCCATTAATCTCACTTTCTATTTTGATTAAATACCCAACGGATTTATCGCGCCCGGCAACGTAATTTTTGTTTGTTTAGCCGGGAAACATATAGCCCGGTTATTTCTGCCATGCAAGGCGCGGAAGGCTAATAAAATTAGCATAACCCCGATATATTATATCGGCAGGGGGGTTGGCCATATTTTGCTGCAATCGCGGGCTTGGGCTCGTGGCAGATTCGCGATGTATGTATACAGCGAATAGAGGGTATATACGTTGCCTCTCCTGCAACGGAGTGAAGGGCCAAAGCGTTCATATGTTCAACCCTGTGGCCAAGGAATATCGAGACGAGGCCGTGTACTTACCAGAAAGGTTACATGGCCGGTGGAACGCGTTTGCATTGGCCTCTACGGTTTCGAGAGACGTTTGCGTTACATGAACTCGGACTATCGCCGACAAGGCCATTGTATATATGTATATATATATATATATTAGGGTGTGCGGAAAAAAAACAATTTTTTTTTTCGGTTACATCCACCAAAAAAAGTTGAAGTAAGGTAAAAAAAGAAGAATCCTAAAACGGGAGGTCAAAAAAAAATTATTTCGAACGGCGCATTGCATTTGAATATTTTCCATAAGAATAACACAGGAAAATATTGCGATTGCTGAATGTCGTAGTGCAACTCGTCAGCAAAAAATCACACAAAGATGTCATTAACATATTCTCATGGAGAATCGAATTCCCTACAAAAAAAGTTCTTACGAAAAATTAGCTCAGAACAACCGTTCAAGTGGAATATAACGCTGTCTGAAATTGAATTCATAGGAAAAAAAATAATTCAAAAGGCTGTAAAAATCGAATTTTTCGCTTTACGAAAAAACTTTTCGGGGGTTTTTTTGTAGAGAATGTTCTGCTCTAACAACGTCGCTTTGATAGAAGCATATAACGGTTCATTAACAAAAAACGAAGAGCAGCTACAATATTTATTGGGCATAGTGCAAAATTATCGATAGAAATACCCTAATTGCAACAAACAGACTCTTAAAAAAAGAAACGATGATTATTAAGCATTATAATGTAAAAAAAAAAACCTATTCTATCTTATTAAACCAAATTCATTGAATAAAACTTTTCTAAACACGATCAATGATGAACGTCGTTTCTTTTATATTTCTTGTTGTACTTGATTTTTTTTTGTATAAGAGAAATATTTTGAGAACAATTTCATGCAAGTATGTTAGAGCAGAACATTCTCTACAAAAAAACCCCCAAAAAGTTTTTTCGTAAAGCGAAAAATTCGATTTTTACAGCCTTTTGAATTTTTTTTTTCCTATCAATTCAATTTCAGACAGCGTTATTTTCACTATATTCATTCGCGTTATATTCCACTTGAACGGTTGCTCCTGAGCTAATTTTTCGTAAGAACTTTTTTTGTAGGGAATTCGATTCTCCATGAGAATATGTTAATGACATCTTTGTGTGATTTTTTTCTGACGAGTTGCACTACCACATTCAGAAATCCCAATATTTTCCTGTGTTATTCTTATGGAAAATATTCAAATGCAATGCGCCGTTCGAAATAATTTTTTTTTGACCTCCCGTTTTAGGATTCTTCTTTTTTTACCTTACTTCAACTTTTTTTGGTGGATGCAACCGAAAAAAAAAAAATTGTTTTTTTTCCGCACACCCTAATATATATATATATATCGGAGATTCCACACGAAATGATAGGATTTTCGTCGACGAAAATTTTTAGTCTATGAAAAATGATGAAGAAAAGAGCAGTCTCCAAAAAGACAGGATTAATGTTTACTAAAAATGAGACTGTGGCTGCAGCTATTACGAATTTCAAAAAATTAATAAGAATAGATATGCATTTCATATAATTGGTTTATTTATTGATTATTTGCTATTATAGCTAACGAAATTCACGACTTGCGATAATCTGAATTTACTTCATTCGTAGACTCTATGTACTTGCGCAAACTACGGAATTCATGAAATAAAATGTCGTGTAGATTATACGCTCTTTTATTTACGAAAGCAAAATCGATATCTCATGTGTGTACACATAAACTTTCGATCCATAAGACGTGAGACGATGGTTCGCTAAAGAATTAAAAAAAAAAAATCTTGTCCTGGAGACTCTCTGCGGTCGAGTCTTTCCTATGCGCGATATACAAGCGCATATACAAACAACGTCAACAGGCGCATCTGAGATCGTTCCGCCTTTGAATTAATTACGATTTTAGTCGCTCGAGAAAATATATCGACGATCTTGGAACGTGTTTTGCGTGTATGCTCGTTCCCCCGTGTATTCCGATCTTAACATAGCACTGCGGTGCTCCCCCATCAGGCATGCTATACGAGCGTCCGCGTACGAATGTGTACACATTCGCAATTGCAATAAAAGTCCGAACGATCGATTACCACGGATCAATATAATAATCAAACTATATATAAGCTTGGCGAAAGTTGTACCGAGATGGCGAGAGATTGATAATTTTATTGAGTTATCGCAATCTGAAATTGGAAATTCCGTTTTGAATTCCATGCCACAGGGAACCTATATAATTACCAATGATAATTATCATGCCGATGATATTTCGGAAGAGGTTATACGTGAAAAGTGTATTTTTTTTTTTTTGTTTTAATGGCAAATTGTGTGCAGTGATTTGCATGATGAGGGATGTTCGATCGGACAGACTGGAGCGGAAATAAAAATCGAAGAAACATAATATGCGAGAGCTCGAATTTTTCTGCCAGCAGGGGTAATATAACTCTTTTATTCTGTTTGGACAACGAGAGCGACGATCATCAGATTTTCGACGAGTCGTCTCGTTTTTCTTGCTGACGAATATATATAATACGTTAGCCCGGAGCCCTTTGCACAACATATTTTGATGTCGAGGCATCTCATCGTCGTTGATGGGCATTCGATACCTTGATCGACACTCGATACTCGAGCACATCGGCAAACAGGACATCGCTCCTTCGCCTCCTATCGGCGATCACGGTCTTCCAGTTCAAGGATTCTCGAAAAATACCATCGCCGAGAAGACGCGGACTTTATGTATATATATATATATATACCCGCCAGTGGCCAAGTTCTTTGTGTATTATCCATGCAAAATATTCGTTTTGGCGCGAGAGTTTGGCTGCACAGATTTCATTCGAGGGTTTTAGTTTCACGGCCCTGCGTCTCGGTAGTGTCTCCCGGACTGAGAAACGGGACCTTATGCCCATTCTCTTTCATGGTGCCCCTTGTTTTTTTTTTTTGTTTCGCGCGCGCGTCGACCCGTCCAAGGTTCCATTGTTTTTCGGAAGTCGCTCCATCTTTCTTTACTTTCTCGTTCTTTTTCTTTTGTTCTTGTTCCCTTCTTTATATCTTGAGCACAAGTGAGAACGAGAGACATCGAAGAATAAGAAGAAGAAGAAGAAGAAGAAGAAGAAGAAGACCACTACTCCCGATTTCTATTGTATTATAATGGGCCTTGGTCCGAAAGGGGGTGAAGACTCGAGCTCGGGGAAGAGATCTCTCGTGTACAGTCCTTTACCTTTCTCTCAGTCTCTCTTTAACCTACCCTCGAGTACACCTTTATCGAAAGCGTCTCTTTCACTATTTCGCAATTTATAGCTCGCTTCGTTAGTCCACCATATTTTTGTTCTTCATTTTTTACTTTTCGCACATTCTCACTTCAGGGCTACTGGTCCTCTGGTTCATGTAGACTTCGAAGAGAGAAAACGAATGTGAAAGAGAGAGAGAGAGAGAGATAGAAAGAATTATCGACAGAGAAGCGTGAGACCCAAAATTCGTACACGTAACAATGATACCGAAGAATATATTGACATCACGAGTTATAGCAGCCTTCGAGGATCAATTATTTTTTATGAATCGACATAATTGGTGTTCCATTCCAATTAATCGGATACGACTTTCGTTTAAACGATCTATGCGCCTTAATAAAAGATATAATGTTGAAGAAAGTTTCTAAAAGTTATACTTCAAGATCAAAGTGCACAATCGCTGGGGAAAAAAAAGTATTTAGGAAATCGTCTTGCCTATATGCCGTATCAAGTGCAATCCTGATGAAATTTAATCTCGGAGTTTCCCTGCAATTTTTACTTATAAAGCCCATTCATAGCAATTTTATGGATTCCTCGGGCAGGTAAAACAATACCACTATGGAATTTTGTATCCGCAGAGGCTTCGTCGATGCCTCGTGGATTTTGTACAGCCCTGGTACATAATAGCTGGGTGCTCTGTGGCTGTTTTGCTGCATCAGGAATAGGGTGCTCGGGTGGAGGCGGACGGGGACGGTAGGACGAAACGAATGGAACATCTGCCAGTGTTGGGGTCCCGGTAGACCGTTCCCTTCTCTCTTTTGCCAAACACCACACTGCCTTGCACCGCACATTATATCGTCGACGAGGCCCCGGCTAGCTTGTAGCGGTAAGGGGACCACACCAGCGCGGGGCAGTACGAGCAAAATAGCGAAAGATAGAGAGAGAAAGAGAGAGAGAGAGAATGAAAAAGGGCGATGGTTATATAGGCATGCACCAAAAGTGCAAGCAAGACAGGCAAAAGGGACACAGTAGTAAACGCGCGAGTTGATTCTACTGCCCGTCCAACAAAAGTTCGACTCTTTTTACTTATTCTGCGCGTGCGCGCGTCTTCTTTCTTTCTCTCCAACTCCTCTCTTTCTATCTACCATATGTGTATCAAGTCGAATGCTACACGCACACAGCATCCACGGCCTGAGGCCTGGCGCGTTCCCGTGCGTGCCGGCATTCGAATCACCGCAACGGATCGCCTCGTCTTGTATATACTAGCTCGAGACTCCCCGAGTATCCCTAACGAACAACCACGCCGCAGAGGTTTCACCCGATTGGGGATTTCGATGCCCGAGTCCGCGGAGAACCGAGATCGTGGCTCGAACGTGTCAACCCCGGAATAACTTATTTGAATCGTTTCATGGCCTCGTTGGTTGGCTTTAACGGGTATAAAGGAGGATCATTGGACAATGCTGATCAACACCGATACAAAAGATTTGTGATCCAATTTGCCTCGTCTTGATTCTCGTTTCATCTTTTTTACTAATCTTTCGTTTTTACAAATCTTCCTCCCTCGCATTGCTAAAACAACGCAATGAGATATGACCTTACGATTTACGCTTTCAACGTGTGCTTTGTATAGTCATTGCATCAAAAGGTCCTCGCAGACTTTTGGACTGTCAAGAAGATATTATCTTTGTTAGACACACTTTGGTCCTTGTTATCGTCATCGTCCACCTATGCTTTCGGTTGTTTGATCAATTTTAACATGCCACGTACTAATTATGCATGGGTTGTATTTTTTTTTTCGCCACAGTGTAATGTTCGAAATTAATGCTGACCTGATGGTATGGCGCTAATTACACGTTGTGCCAAAAAATTTTTCTTGCTACGGTCCGAAAAAAAGGGGGAAATTTAACGAGCTTCGCCGATCCACGAGGATCCGTCGTAAATCCTTTCAGCTAACAAGAGCCACACGCTATGTGTCCTTACGTTCACTTGTATACATCGATGATACGTTAATCTTTTTTCTTTCTTTTTTTATTATTATTAATGCTCGTCTCGCTGTCTAGCTTAAATATGGTTTGAGGCTCCACTTCCGAATAGAGTCAATATTGTTCGTGGATAAAAAAGTGTATTTCGCGCAAAGCTCCTCCGCCTTCTTCAACGAGGAGCTGTCCGGTTATCGATGATCGATTATCTTAAATAATGTCCGAAGTTCGATCTCGCACAGAAGCTTGATTCGAGCACTAATTTACGGAGTATATTGAGTGAGGAAAAAAAAAAGAGGAAGAAAAAATTACAAACTCTACGAGAGACATTGCAGCTTCTTGCGACACGCATTCAGATCATTTTCCCGCTGACTTTCTATACCTTTCTATAGCGTTATCTCACGTGTGTTGCACGGTAATTACGTATATACCTATAATTCGCAATTAATTTTAATTTTCTTGGACGCGGGAACCCTCGGCTCGAAATAAACGCGACTAGACGCTGCGCACATGTTTCAACTTTGCTATATAGACATGTGTGGATTTGTATATACGTATAATACACCGGTATATCTTGTACAACTGATCCAAGAATTATCGTACTATATGTGCGTTGCTTCTTGCCTCGCCGCGGTCTAAATTAGCAGACAGCATGGTATAACGACCCCGTTGTTGCGAGGTATAACGACGCACTTCCGACCCACACCACATTCACCAACATTGCACAAATTATTCGTGACTAAAGGAAGAAAAAATAGCGTTGAAGAAACAACGCACGTAGTTGCGATCAATCACTCGGTTTACGTTATAAAAAAAAAAAACGATCAAGTCGAAAGGTAAATTTTTTAAATCCCCGCAGAGACAAAGTTGCTCAAGCGGATCGGGTCACAAGTATACGTATGATGTGAAAGATATATTGCACCAGAAAAATCACTGATTCGGCAACGAAGCACCTGATGGTGGGATTTTCCCATCAGGTTTCGCGAATTCTACGGTTCCCGTTTGTGCAAATACATTTTTGATTTTTATACATTGAGCTTCCAACTCCATCCCAATATGCTTGCTTGCTCTAACCTCGGACAAAACCGTCTGTTCTCATCAGTCGATAGCTGATGGATAATTAAAATTTGAATAAAGGAACTTTTGATTGCTCAAAAGTTTAATGTGTAAGTTGGATGGAATTAATTATGCGTCTTCACCAGAGACGCTGGGTCTATTGTTTGAGAAAAAAAAAAAAAGACAAAAATTCTAACTACTGCAGCACGATAAGACCCACAGCCATTCTTAAAGGAGTCTCCGGACAAGATTCAAGTCACGTCCACTAGAGAGTTACGTGGAGTTAGTGAGAAGCCACACTCAATTCGTGAGTACCTACGCCGTGCGATTACACAAGTTCCCGCACCATCGTGCTTGTATGTATACCATGAGCTTGGTGTATATATGCCCGTGTAGCATATAATCGTGCGTTGGGGCTGGTGCTGAAGCGGTGTTCGTTACACTTGTAATAAATTCTTGTACTCCCACTCGTCGTCGAGGGACCACCTTGTGGTATATCATTATACCTATCTACTCCCACAGAGCCAGTAACATTAGTACTGACGGACTATAATACATGCGAAGCGGAAGTAAGCGAACAAATCTCCTTTTAAACACAATTGTAACGTGGTCACTGTGCACACGGCATGTATGTGAACATATTGTTGAAATAGGAAAAGAAAGGTATGTATGAAGTAGCGATGAGAGGACAGAAGGAAAGAGTGAATGGAAGGAAACTCTAAAAGGATCAAAACGTTTGTGAATAAAACTCGAGAACCAGAGCAGGTCAGAGGACACCCCCGGACCATCTGTCCTACCAAAAATTCCATTGAAAAATAAAATCTATATGAGCGATATTCCAAGATACTATCCAAAGCACTCTAAAACTCTAATACAGGGGGGCAAAAAATACTTATTGCGAATCTCTCGTTATAGTCTCTTCCGTCGTTGCTCGACCTGATATGTTCAGCCGCAGTACACACGTATAACTAACTCCTGTTTTGTTAGTGCGCAGTGTGTTCGGTGTGTTGCTACTGGTGCTGTAAAGTGGCACCTCGAATGAGAGAGAGAGAGAGAGAGAGACAGACAGGAAGCTCGATCAAATGACCCGATAATAGGATCTGTGCATGGGCTGTCGAGCAAAAGAAAGACAGTAGAAGCGTCGCGTTCGATATAGGACAACAGAATAAGATAGAGAAAGAGTGTTGGAGAGAAAGAAAGAGATCGCAGAGGGCACTGACGATGTCAGAGCTATAGAAGTAACCACGAGCTTGCCGGGACGTAAACCCGCGGGATCCTATTAGCGTCAGACCTGTGAGCTAACTAGGTCCGGCAGCAAAGAACTTTTGCCAACTCCCTGTATACAGCAAAGATCTCACACACGATGTTTTTAGCTTTTGCTTCACAAAGACAATCTGGCAGTGACAGAGGAACAATTCTCGTTCGAAAGAAGGATTCACGATATATGCTTTTATAATGCGGGATAAATATGCGGGAGGCTTTTGCACTTAACCTGATAAACGTTGTTAGAGTTAGCGAAGAACATTTCGTACTGTATATCTGTGATTTAAAAAATTGTGCAATGTGTACACTGCTGAGACACGTGTCAACTATACCTTCAGTACAGGATCTGGAAGATGACGAATACAACCCAGCATACATACAATTTAAATGGAAAATACGAAATTGACGGAAATACTGAAGTTTGTGGCGAAGAATATACGGCAATAAGCCAAAAAAACTGAACTACAGGAAACCGTGAAAGATAATTCGAGACTCCAGCTCGGAGAGATCCTTGGAAATTTTTGCAAAAGCGGGGGAAAAAAAAAAGGTGCAACAGAGATACAGCCACCCAGGTTATCTGGTTTCATCTTTGCCAACGCCGTATCTGCTCTCTGAGATCGCAGGGCTACCGACCGCGCAGCGCATCATCGGGCTCAAGCCGTTCACGAGCGAGGCCGCCCCCTCCAAGGAACGAGAAGACTTTGAAGAGACCCAACGAGCTCTTTGCGCTCTTTCGCTACTATAAAGCACCGGCAGAGAGCACCCTTTTTATGCAATAACCTTGCCGACTCCTCTCACTCCCATCCCCGGCTCTTGTCTGTTCAACAGCATCGCCAACTCTCATTTTTTTTTTTTTTTCCATATTCCGGAATCTCTGAGAGTCAAAGAGGAGTCTTCGGGGTTTCTATAGCTCTCGATTCTCAACGCGTCGAGGACTTTTCGAATCTTCGCAGCAGAGTGTTCTACCTTCGAGGATTTCTCGGTAAAGAGAGATACGACCGGGAGAAGTATATATACATTTCCCAGATCTCCTGTACTATTTGTGCGGATGTAACGCTCCCCGAGACGACACGATCTCCGACCACGCGCCAGTTAAATATTGTCGCAGCTTATCTCTTTCGCTCTCTCTCTGCTCTTCACTCTCCCTTGCTCATTCGCTGTGTGTTTCACGTGTTCAGTACCGGCTGATCAAGGCACCGATGGATTTTGTCGAAAAATTTGTCGCAACGAAAGAATCTCCGTGAAAAAAATTATGAATATGAGAAATTCTCAATTGAGATAAGAATTTTCAAGTCGATGAATTTGCTATAGTGCTCAGTCTGATGACACTTATGTATCCGCACACGGAGAAAAATGCTCTGTCCAAAATACCGTAATCAAGGTTACATTTACCGAACTCGCTAGTTCCTATATGGATAGTGTGCCTGTACGGTAATTCTCATTACATTTGTCTGGTAAATTGGGAACTTAGAAGTCTGATTCGCGGAGCCAGTCCCAAGTGTCAGAATTACTAAAAGTAAGGTAGATTTGCTCCGTTTACGTATAGTCTGCAGTTACTAGTCAGTGCGGTAACTACGACTGGAAGTCGACGCTTGGCTCGATTTTGCTCGCATATCGAGCCAATAATAAATATAGTTTATTATTTATAAATTAGCAATTAGGAATGATCGATGAATGAATTTAAAACTGTTATTCCATTATTATTAAAAACCCTGTAAATTTTGCAAAAAAAAAAAAAAAAAACGTCATTGACCGGGATTCGAACCCGCTATCTTCCAATCGACGAATTCAGCACATTCGATCCTCAAATAATTATTTAAAAAAAAAAATTAAAGATTTGGAGATTTTTTTTTTACGAGTATTTCCGGCTTGGTAGTCCGGACGTTTTTCCGTCGAAAATAATTTTGAACCTACCTCAGATTTCACCTGAGACCTACCTAACGACCTACCTAACGACTGACACGCTACCACTACGCTATTGATTCCTTAGGACTTTTTTGTATTTAAATGGTATTAGCCAACGCGTATTATAACGAGCACGAACTAGGGACCGTTACTGGCGCGGTGTGCGAGTTATACCATCCCGTTGGTACTCGTACTGACAAGCTGGTACGAATCACTATGCACTTCCGTAATTTTCCCGCCAAAACGTATTACAAGCTCGAACTAGTAACCGTCACTACAGCGACATACGAACAATACCGATCTCTACAGTACTCTTACAATCGGCGCTGGTACTAATCATAATGCACTTCAGTCGTTTTACCGCCAACATGTATCACAAGCACGAACTAGTAGCAATAACTAGAGTTGCGTATGAATTATACCGACTGTACAGTACTCTGACCGACGGCACTGGTATATGATTTGCAGCGCTGCATGGTAGAGCGTACCGAACTGATTCGTAAAATATGCGCTCATCTCTGACCAGTCTACTTAACCATACTCATGTATACTGTATCAGTGGCTCAGTAAAATAACCTGTAATCACATCAGTACGCATTACCTAAAATTTTTCAGGTTCTCTGGACTATGGTCATTTGTTATTGTAACCGAAACTATAGCAATCATTACCGTATAAAATTTACCAGAGGAGTACGGTAATCTGAACAGGGGGATTTTTCTCCGTGCAGCCTCGAATTTCCGTGAAAACATGACACATGGATTCTGAATCACCCTATATATCTTGCGGGGCTAGCGTTCCAGGGCATTATCTGTACCGGGAATACAATATGTGCTCGTTTTGTACACGCACATCTCTAGGTCCTACGAGAGATCAAAGAGAGAAGAAGAGAGAAGCAAACAGAGGCACACGACGAAACACTCGTGCGTGCATGCCCGGTTGGTCTACCTTACGAAGATATCCTCTTTGCCCTTTCTTATTCTTCTTCTTCTTCTTCTTCTTCATCATCTTCTCGTATTTCCTAAGTTCTGGTCTATTCGCGTGCTGGATTTTTTTTTTTTCTCGCATAGACGCCTGCATGTGCGTGCAGCCTCGCGGAGAAGCCAAGAGACTCGGGAAGAAGATAGACAAAATAGAAGAAAAAAAAAAAAACATATTATATGTACAGGAGAGAACAGAAAATGTGTGGGCTGCGAGGGAATATACGTAGAGGATATATGAGAGTTCAGTGGAAAGAAAAGCTCACGCGGAGAGGAGGCTCGTTTTGTGGCGGTATTCGTTGGGTCTATATTGCTAATACCGGAAACTCGAGGGGTCGCGCATCTATACTCGCACATCAACGAGCCAGCGCCCCTATATATATATATATATGCCATCCAGAGACATGGTTCACTCGCTTCATCGGCTCTTTGCTTGGTTTTTTCGAGTCTCGAGCTATGCGCGCCGTGCTTGAATACATATTTGGCAGTGGTTCTCAGTCATAATGCATAGTTATGCTATTGAAATAAGTACAATCGCGATGAATGGGTCACGCAACTCAGGTTTCCTCCAATGCGTATAGGAAATAGAAGTGGAATAGGATTCGTCGGGAAGATTCGGTCATATTTGCTCACGGAGACTCGCGTACCAAAATAAAGTTGCTTGCTCCCGTCGTAGAAAGGAAAAGTCTAGGACGAAGAAAAGTTCACGACGATTACGCTGCAGCTTGGTTGATACCTGAAGTGCGATTCCTTTCGTGAAGATGAGTCCAAGAAAGTCGGAGTAGGACTATATATAAAGGAAATGTGTACTGAGAGGTTCGGATTAAAGCTGGGTGGATTGAAGCTTAGAATTTAAATTTCGATGTGTCGTCCAGTTTTACGTGAACCTCTCGGTGCTGCGCCGATAAATATATACAAGGAGAAAGGCGTCGGACTCGAGAGTGACGTCTCACGTCGAGAGATCCTTTTCTATGGGTATGGCTCGTATATATCTACGAATGGTTCAAGGATCGATACGTGTAATTACTCGCGGTTTTATAGTGACTGCAGATTCTTCGCTGCTGCGCACACGCCGCATATTGGCGTGTCTGCAGATATATGGGACAATCCTCTTACACTCCTCTTAATTATATCTTACTCTCTAACTCGCTTTATTTCCTTTTTACCATCTCTTTTTCATCTTTGGACCGTCTGAGTCGTGATCGTATACAGCCCGTCGCTTCTTATACATATGCCTCGTTGACCCCAAAATACCAAAACGCACGTTTAAGTACTCTCACATAAAGCCCGAGTATCAGATATCAATACAATCTCGAAAATATACCTCACAAAATATTGCGATAAATGCATTCGCCTCGGATAAAAGAGAGAAGAAGAGTGAATAAATTTGAAGAAATTCATAAAACTAGGCGAGACTGAATGCAACTTAATGAATGAAATAATAATTAAAGGTGAAAGATGAATGTCTGGGCAGACGACATGAGAATTTTTAATATATATCTTAGTAGAGGATCGTGAAAATATCAGGGAATGCTGCAGCAAGTTTCTACCAGAAATATATGCTATATATGATGCTACAATACAATCGCGTAATTTATTACACCTTTTCGAGTCCATCTTAAATGTATTCGTTTCGCAGCTGAAGTGAAACAGCGTTAAAGGTCAGCCCACATCTTATCCCGTGTGATTGCATAATTTACCCGAAGAGCCAGCAAAACAACCGACCCGATTTACAGGTGAATCTTCGGCTTCGAGAACCC